>JANZLQ010000100.1:16895343-16920605 GCA_026212715.1 Elanus axillaris
GGGCGGGGAAGCTGATTACACTGCTGATTTTGATGTCATTAAGTGCTATTTTGGCTGCATGCAGTATCCTTTTTGGCTAAATCAACATTCTGATGCCATGTAGGTATTCTTCAATTATTCTGAGCTATTACTTTGAAATATGTTTCAATTTAAAGTGATACAATTATCCCACATTCCCTCAGTCTTTCATTTGAATTGCAGGTAATGCAATATGGATGCAGCAGAAAACATACTGTCAACTAGGAGTTTTAGAATGAATCTTTTCTGGAGTCTGTAATTTTAATATTTATTTAACTGAACTCCACATAATCTACTTTGACATAGTACATATTCTCGTCTTTTCCTGTCTGACTTCACTATGTAGAAACACATTTTATTTAGTACATGAAATACGTATACATCTCACACATAAATACATTTCTAAATGCATAAGATGAACCCCTAAAGAATTTTAAAAGACTGAATACTACTATTTATATTTATTTAACCCCTAAATAATTTTAAAATATGGAATACTACTAGTTACATTTATTTATGCCTGGTCATTCAATGTTGACAACATAAGGCTGTATTTTTACTAAGCAAGTAAGCATGTGTGGCATAAGAGAGTGGCAGGTTTGTTTGGATCAGGGAAGGAAGAATTCCTGGATTCTATTTTCCTTTTTGTGTAACAAGCAACTGCCTCTATATTGGGCTGAATGCAGAAGATAAAGGAACCATTTTTTTGTCCCAACCAGAGAATTTCTTCTGTGTAATAGAACCAAGCACATTTCTGCACCTTGGAAAGTCAAGCAATGAAGACAACAATTCCTTACAGTCTCAGACCCAGACTAGTTCCAGAGCTTACTCACTGCAAGATGCATTTGCTAAGTAACGCTAAATGACTGCTATCCAGAATTTTCATTGTTGCAATGGAGGACTAGGGAGTTCCAAGCAAACAAAAGCTCAGAATCTGAACCTGACAAATATTCTCTAAGCCAGGACTCATTTTATAAACTTAGTCTGGCTTAAGTAAAGAGCAGACCCTCAACCTAAGAATTTTATGAACATGAAAACATTCCCCACTTTAAGAATGACCTCAGAGGCCATTAAGAAATAACTATAAATGCAAATATAGGAACACATATTCTGCCTCTCAAGACTAGCTCTTCTTAAAAGATTTTGAGAGATTCCATACTTGTGAAGGATTTATTCCTCTCCATAGAAAGGGAAAATGTAATCATAACCATCTTTGAAACTTAGTACAGCATTTGAAATACTTAATCAATGGAAAAAAAACCTTAGATATTTGTATTTTTGGTTCTATGATGTTACTGAAAACCTTCCCAGCTTGCGTTCTGAGAAATAAATCTTTCAAAAACTGTGATTTTTGCACATCTTTCTCAAAGGAGAATGTCACAAAGCACATTTAGTACACTATACCATGCAATGAAGTGCTAAGAAACTGTGACAACATCTTGCCAAGAAAACTTAGAATCAAAGCAGAAATATTAATGACTGTGTGATCAGATGAAAACTGATTGCATGGTGCAGGAAATATTACTCAGTACTTTCTCAAATATTGTGAAAGGCATTTCATTATTCATTAGGTTAAATAAGGGAAGTCAATAAGACACATCTGTCAATAACCCAAACTATTAGCTGGTGACTGGATGGTTGTGTATTGGATTGAATGGAGAGAAATGGTAGGTGTTACTGCAGGTTAGCACAGATTTCAACATCTCATTCAATCAGATATCTTAAGATATAACTGGTCCTAAGCCTAGGCAGCCTTGCAACGTGTAAGATGAAGAGTGAAGAATAAAACTAAATAATTCTTGATTTTCAAATAAAACCCCCTTTTCCTAAAGTGCTACTTCTATAGCATCATTCTTTCAATCGCAGCTCATGGCCACTAGCTAAGAGCTCATCTTCTATCGACATGTTTTCAAACAATATTTCCCAATTACTAAACCATGTATGAAAGATGATCCTTCACATAAAAAACTTTGGGGATTTTCTTTTCTCCTCATCAAAAATCGATGTACAGGAAATTGCTCAAATTTGTCAGAACAACCACTTCTGTTGCAGCTTAATCATTAGAGCTAGCCTGCAAGAGAGCCTGCTATACTACGTTTTCCAAGAAATCAGCTATTATGTTTTACAGACTAACCTGTTAGAATTATTTGCTTTATATCAGTGGCTCTTTTTCACTCTTTTTTGCCTAAATCACTGGTGGAACCATGCTTGTTTCAGCCTGTTCTAAAATGTTGTGTCCTAAGAAACTAATTTCTAGAGATAGTAAAGTTCACACGCTCATATACCAAATGCAAGAAGGAAAAAGCTGAGAAAAATATGCTTGCACTGAACAAGGCAGAATTTACAGTCGTAAGGGATGAGAAATGTCTTCTACTTGCCACTATCTTAAAGCTAAAAGGAAATAGGGAAAAAAAAAATTTTTTTATAGGCTGCTACACTTTCAACATGATCCAAAAAAGTTCCATACATAACCTAACCTTCTCCTCCCCAAAATATTGTTTTTCACTGATGGATATAAGTCTCAAATACGAGGGGCTTTTTTCTTCCTATCTTGATTTTCTTTTTTTTTTTTTTTCTTTAACCAGAACCACCCTAAATTACTGGCAAGCTACCTAAATCAAAGAGCAATAATTAGAAAACAAACAAACAAAATAAACAGTGGCACTTTCTTCCTTCAAAGTGAAGAAGCTACCTGGGCCTCATAAAATACCCCAAACAAGGCAGGAAAGCGAACTAAGTAGCCACAGCCCTTCAATTCCTCCTGTTGGCTAAGCTATGCAGAACTAGCTGCAAATTCTGTAGGCCTAATGAATGGTCAGTGATTAGTATTAGTGAGGTGGAATATACTTCATTGAAATATTCAGTGTCTCATATCAGTGTCACACACACCACAGCATTAATGGGATCAAGATGCAACAATAATAGTTTCCATGACAATGCAGCACATGTGCTCAGCAGCACCTCCCTGGGTAAACAGTAATCCTTCAGAAAAACAAGAAGGTCATTACAGCAACTTGTCAAATCAATGCAGAGAGTGTCTGAGCCGATTAAGGCATCTTCTCTCAGCTCTGACACGGTGTCAATAGTACTGGGCCACTAGTGCTCAGTCAGATGACTGAAGTGAAATGCCCATCAGTCAGGGAGCTGAGGTGGACTAATGATTCCCTGTGCTGCCTATTAGAACTACATGACAACTCAATCCTGTTTGCTTAAAAAAAAAAAAAAAAAGTGACCTTGTTGCTTTGTTTGAAGCTGAATTAAATTGACAACAGCAGCTAATCTTTACCTAGGGCGATTAACAGAATTAAAGTACAACAACAAAGGCCCACAAGGTTTTATGTTTTATATTCTTAGTTTGATAATGCTTGCAATCTTCCAGGGTCTTTACAATCAAGTACAATGTAAATATGTATTCCAAGGCTTAGCTTTGAGTGTGAATACATAGCGTCGTGGTATGTACCCCAAAATACAGGGGCACCGTATTTCCCTTATTATTTTATAGCTATCCTGAAAATGTTTAATAAATAGTCAATACAAAGCAAACATGTATAAGCAGGTAGGTATATGTGCTTTTCACCTAAGGCCGTTATAAACTGATGAGCTTGATGAAAGTCTTCATGTCCACATCATGTTTCTCAGCAGTTTATCAGTTTACATTACTGACCTACTCAATCAAGAGGAAGACAGGAAGACAGAAGTTGGGAGGAGGAAAGAAGAATCCTGGGCAGAATGTTTTGTCTACGTCAAAGAGAAAATCTGAGCTGTTAGTAAAACCAAGAGATTATCTTTCTTTATTCCACTCACACACATATTGCTTTAAAGATGTGCTTTTACCGACAACATTGGCAACAGATTTGAGTTGACATTAACCAGTTAGATTTCAGACAAATATGCACCGCACCACTGAGCTTGAGCTGTGGATTGCACCAAGGAAAAGGACAAAGAAATACGCAGCTGCCCAAATTCTTTTCAATGAAACCTCAAAACCCAGCAAAGCCAGAGTTAATTGATGTTGGTGGACTTTGAAAAAAATCCTCATTTCAAGAGCACTATTTATTTTTTTTCAGATGATGTGAATGAGAATAGAACAAGGTTCAAATCTACAGAAAAAATCTACCACAAAGATATGATACAAAGCCTGTACAAAACCTGCTGCAGAGTAACAAGCATGATGAGGACAAAGGGGATTTATGTTTACCAAGAAATAAGTCATTGGAAGAACTAAATAGCTCAAGGGACTGGTACTGAGTTTGAAAGCTTTTCACCTCTTAGTATCAAACTCAAATCTAGCCCCAAGCTGTAGCTATTGAAGGTCATTATCATCCAGTGGCTGTTCAATATTGTGAAAACAGCCCACTTCTCACTGGACAGGGAGTCACATTTCAAAGTCAGCAGCATTTCTGAGGTTCATTAGAACCCATAATTTTGGTTTCAGCATAGAGCACTTTATCAGCTGCTGAGCATCATGCCCTCCAGAGGTTGACAGATCAAACAAGGGAAGTTTGCAGTGCTGCCACAATGCTGGCCGTGCTGCATGTGACAGAGGACTTTTATTGCTATGCCTCAAATCTAGCAGGCTTTGAACTGTAACTGCACAAGTTAGAAAATATAGAATACATTTAAATATTTCAGCACTTTATTCTGGTTTTATTCAACAGGCAGTGAAAATTTTAAACAGTTGCTCACTCACATGACCTTAAATAGGAAAAGACAACATTTTAACAGTGATTTCCCAGTAATGTTGGCAGTGAGAGCAGGCCTTAGACAGGAAATACACAGAATCTTAGACTTCCTCCTGAAGTTCTTATTCCGTGTGCTAAACAATTTATTAATGGTGTATCATATGTAGTCATACATGCTGTGCTTACTTTAATTCTTTCAACATTAGGTTTTATGATGTGTGTTTCTCTACACCAGTTGACAGTTGCAGTCCTAGCTTGATTAGTTTGTGTTGCACAAAAGGTTCACATCAGTGCTCATTATTTTACGTAATTGGGTAAAACACATACACATCAGCAAGGCAGTGCAGTTTGCTTTCAGGCAAAGTAAAATTTTAATTAGGGTATAAATTTACCATTGTAGCATTACATTTCCATTGATATAGATAATAATATATTATTATTTTGATATAGTTTATATAAATGCTTTGCATAAAAGATTCTCTGGATAGAATCATAGACACCTACAGATATACTGTCCATAGTGTTCCAGCATGCTCTGCTGGAGTTTGACAAAGTACAGCTAACACTATTCCCTATGTCCCTGGTGGCAGCCTGTGTAATAGGTACTAGATCTATACAACCCAACAGCAAGAATTAAAAAGTATTAAGGTCTTTCACTGGGGAATGATTTAATTGTTGGTTGTTAATCAACCTGACCATGTTTCACTAATCTTGAATTACTTTCTGATCTGACAGTACATGCACACATAAGAAAGAACACTGGGGAAAGACAAGGTTTTATATATTAATTCTGAAACGTGACTAAGAGCTCTCTCATTTTATATGATGATTGAAACTCCGCTTCAAGTTAGCCAAAAAATAATGAGGTAAAATGATCTATTTCTACATGCAAATTAAAGCTGACATAATGGCACACCATTCTAAAAGGAGGGAGGAATAAAAAAGGGGGGGCAAACTAAAATTTCAACAACTGAAAAAACAAAGCTGATTTTCTTAAAATTAAGTTATATTTTCCCATTAACCATTAGCTCCTAGAAGACAGAAACTTGTATTTGTGATACCACATGGATCTTGAAAGACAATAAAGAAGAGGCATTTCTTTCAGGTTTTAACAAGCATAGATAACATCAAAATTGAATCATTTCCTGATTGTTAGGCAGGAACTCTTCTGAGTAGTTCATAATCATCAGTGATGACAATTACTGTCTCTATCAGGAGACAATATTTTAATTTTAATTCAGATGGTGCCCTCGCCAACTAGAGAGAAAAGAAATATAACTTTCCTGACATTTGTGTATAAATAAAGTTTGCAATTATTACTAAATTATCCCATTGTATATCAAACAAACTGATAAACAAAGGAAGCTTTAAAGCATGCCTATTGGAGAAGAATCTTGTGAATAATGTGTCTCTTGGCATGATGCTTTACATATGCCTAAAGTCCTTTTTCAAGCAGTGCTGCTATTTAAATAATAATGATAACAATAATGATAACAATAATGATAACAATAATGATAACAATAATGATAACAATAATGATAACAACGATAACAACAACAATAATAATAATAATCTGTAGTACATAATTCCTCCAAAGCCACAACTGATACTTTAAGGGTGACATCCTATCTTCCCAAAACCAGAGGTCATGGGGACGGAAACCTCAGACCTCTGTTGTCTAAATCTAGAATTAGTTGTTCAGTGTAAAGCAAAAGTGCTTAATTTTGAAGGCAGAATTTGAGGATATTAGCATATGCTTTCCTTAAAAGCTTGAACTGACTTTGAGGTTTAAATACTCTTAGCAAAAAATCATTTTGAGTATATTATTACTTCAGAAACCCCAAATCTAGACTTCTACTTCAAACATATCTGTTTGTACTTTGAAGTCACAGAACAAGTTCTCTAAACAATAATTTTCTTTATACACACAAGTATAAATGTGTATGTGTGTGTAAACACTTAACAATCCCTTTAGCAGTGTCCTCCATAATGAAAGCAAATAGATTTTAGCAACAAGTAGCATTTTACATTAACGTAACTTACGATTATTTTTTTTTAATTGTAGAATATCCTTTTAGGAGACTTGCAAGAAAGAGCAAACTAACCAGACAAAGAAGTAGCCTACAATTATTAGCATAATAATCCATGTACATCAAGCTAAATGTAGGACCAAGCATCTTCTACCTGCAGCAAAGCCACACTGATCCACAGATTTAAAAGCCTTTCAGGAACTGAAATTAAATTATGCCTATGACTATCAAGAGATAGAGAGATGGCTAGTCAGAAAAACTAGGAGGAAAGGCCATAGCTTATCAGGGTTTCTATGGAATAAAGAAAACAACCCTGCTTATCTTATATTGTCATTTCAGGCTTTTTGAGATATTGTAATCATTAAGCACATCCCACAGGGCAGGTTTCTCCTGTGAGCAAGACCTTGGTCCCCCAAGAGTAACATTTGAAATTTTTAGCCCCATAAATTGTTTGACAAGCCTCACACATTCTTGCAAATTCCATGAAAATTGTGACTCAAAGAACAAAAGACCTGACTGAGAGAAAAGCTGTTTTTAAAACTAACAGTGTTCAGAACTATACATTTGCTTAAACCTTTTATGTTCCACAGGAAGGGCTCAAGACCCTTAACTTTATTATTCCTTACTTTTTCACAGTTCTCTCTCAGTTCAGAGCCCCCTGCTACTGTGACTCTCAAAGGCTCACAACACGGGCAGAACTGAAGAGCTATAGGTACTGCAACATCTCAGAGAACCAATTTATGTTAAGTGACCTTATTTTCTTATCAAGTATGTGTCCATGTGGCTAACAAAATTTCCTCAAGATGGTAGTGACAGCACCAGGAAAACAGAGACTGAAGACTCTCTTCAACTTGATATTGAACCTAAATGACACACTAACCACACAGTGTTTAATAAAATGTTGTAATATGCTAGATGTAGCTACTTCAAACACCTCAAAAATTGGTCTTTAAGAATCATGAGGACTAAAGCAAACATTTTTGTCCTGGCAGAATATACCTTAAGGTTCAAAAGGAAAGATTTGTTGCTTCACTGAAAGAGGGTGGAAAAGTCATACCTGATCTATCCTGATATTCTTAGTATGATGTAATTTAGCCTGTCAATGTCCTGGATGTAGCCACATAAAGGTAATATAAACTAATAAACAAAAAATAAAGGGATAACACATAGATATCTCAGATGATGATGAAATTATAGCTTCATCCTTCTCAGCTTCCAGCTTTGCTTGGAGAAGAAACTCCATCAGCTACTGAAATGCTTCAAGGAGAACTATGGTAGTATTTCATGGATTAATTTGGACTCTGTTTTCATGGTCACCATTGCTGCTTATTAACTGTCCATGCAACAATGATGAGAGATATATCTCAATAGTTAGCTGTTATTATTAAAGTGGTATAAGCTATGTGGTCTGACATCCAAAGTGGAACTCAGTCAGCATTAGAACAATGATATTGAAAATCCACATGGTGCCACATTTCTTCCTGGAAGTATGGCTAATGCTCCTGAGAAATTTCAATAGTATCAAGCATTGGAATGAGAAGAAAAAAAAAAAAAAGTATACAGGAGCAACTCTTATCAATTCTGTTTCACGGAAAAATAGTAGTTCTGGTGAATTTTGTAAAACATAAAGTCCTCCAAAAGAAGAGGAAATTTACCCCAGCATCTGTTTTCATGAGTTCTTTGAAGCACAAATTAAAATACAAAGGTAATGTCTTCTGTGGAAATGGAATATAAACTACATTATATGCGGACAGTGAGTGAAAATCTGGTAGAAATTAAGATTAACCTATGAGCTTATGAAAAATGATGACAAGAGAAACACTTGACACTTACAAATGGCCTTCAGACTATTATAGGAAGTGAAGAAGGAAGAGCTTTTTAAATGGAGACTCAAATTTCTGTGAAACTTCAAGAGTTCTGTTAAAAACAGTGGAGAAATTACAGACTGGTATACAGAAATGTATCTGTTATGTGTGTGTACTAGGGGCATAACTCTTATGTTAAAAAGAATAAAAATGAAGTCATTAAGGTCATAAGAACTTTCTGAATATGTCAACTTAAGATGTTGTACAAATTTTACTCTCCTTAATAAATCCTCATATGTTCCCATAGGATGTGATGTAACGGACAATAGTGTTCATGTCCATGAAATCGTGTAACCCAAAGGGAATCATAACAGAGGACTTGTTAAGCATCGGCAAGGTTTTGAATGACTGTAATTAAGTAACCTACTTCTCCCCTTGTGTTCCACCATGACAGCTGAGGTCAGCTGCAACACTTGAGTCCCTGAACATAAATGTCAGGGGATGTTGGCAGGAAATTCTCAGCCAAAGCCCTTCACCTCTGGAATTCAATTCTCTTATTATAGCTTTGACAGAGCCCAGGTCAGTTGACAATCGAGATGTAGAGCAAGGCCTCTTTCATAATACCTCCCAACAGAGCCATAAAGATGCCTTTTAATATGCTGTTGTGGCTAATTAGTTACTTAAACACACTAAATTAAATAATAAACAATATTCTGATTTCCCTGTATTTTTAAATTTAACATACATGGCTAGAAACATGGGTGGTTTTTAATGCATCAAAAATCACTGAGAGAAGCTGTATATTAAAGAGTTGAATGGAAGGTTGGCCGAAAACATGACAGACACACAATGTTTACATCTGTAATGAGAAAAGCAAAGAATACGTACAGTAATGAGGGGTAATTTAGAGAATAATCAAAGTAATATTGTAATGACTACAACCAGCATATCATGCCTGAAGGGAAATATCCTGAAGAGATATCTTGCCTAAAGGGATATGGTCTATACCACAAAAGCTTGGAGCCATTGAAACCCCTAGAGAAAGATGATAATGGCTGTACATAAAGTATAATTTATTTACAATTTGAGGAAGGCTTCCATCAAGTCCCTATTGACAGGCTTACTAGTTACAAGAAAAGCTATGCTGATTCTGATAAAGGCACAAAGTCAATAAAGGAAGCAAAAGGGGTCTACAATACAAGGAGAAAACAAATGCTGCTTACTAGGCAAGAAGAAATAGAAATTCAGGTAGCAACACAGACTTTTAAAAAAATCTGTATTAAAAGAACTCTAAATACATGATCTCATGGCAGCAGGCAGACTACTGACTACTCATAAACAAGCATGATCTGGTATGGATCTAGCAGCTCCATTATCTTGGAAATATTGAGAGGCCATTACAGAGCTCCATCTGTATATCTTTTTAACATTTTATTCTTAATCATTCTTCACTTGTGCTTTTTAACTGTTTGTGGGAAAGGGAAACTGAAAGGTCATTTAGGAATAGAAGTCTTCTAGCTATTCTACCAGTGTCTCTGAAAGAACAAGACATTTATCGATAAATACATGTGTAAGGATAAAAGAAGAAGAAATTTAAAATTACTGAAAAGACAATATACCACATGGAATAAACAGCAATAACAGGGAAGTGAACAACAGTGTGTGAAATTTATTTTGCATGAGTCTTCTGTCTTTTAGTAATATAAATAAGGAGATACTCCATTGAAAACAACCTGGTTGTACAGGTGTAAAACTAGTGAATAAAAAGGAAATCACCACCATCAAATCCAGACTTGTAAAAGGTTGCTACAATACCAAAAGAGAAAAATTACCACCTGTTTGACAGAAATTGGTAGAGCTCATATTAACTTCTGCTTATTTCCTATCACATTACTGCAACACTTCAAACCTGCAAATCCGACCAATCTTTCCTGTTCTGCAATCAGTTCTGTAAGGTGCTCAAACTCATTCTGAATAAGCACTGACATTTTAAAACCATGCCCTGCTCTCACAGAAATCCCAATTCTATGTCATTACATATTTTTGGATCTTTGTTTAAATGTCTACCATGAGATGTTAACACAGGCCATTAAAAATAATTTAAAAAAAACAACAAAAACAACAAATCACCACAGGACAAAGCTTCAAATACGGTGCAAGTATGTTGTTTTCAATATACTAGGATTTTTTAAATGCACACACAGTAATTGCAAACTACCACCACTGCAGCTACAGTTGATTCATCTGAACCCTTGGAATATTTAAGATACAAAATCTGATAGCTGGATTGCTCTGTAGATCACACCTACAAAGGGATCTCCTTGAGGGAAAAAAGAAAAAATGCATTTTTTTATAGACATAGGTTGTATCACAATTTCTTTGGTTTGTGGAATTAAATAGTTTAATAAATTAATTTGGCTTCTATCCATGGTTTTATATTAGTTTTTTCACAGCTGAATACTTTTCACAGCAATCAGCAAAGAAAAACCTTCTTCACCTGCTCACTGTACAGGATAGTCCATGCAGAGAGGTGGGAACTGAAATCTTACATCTTCTGCCACATGTGACCGTCAAGCCTCAGGGCTGAAGGATCACGTTCACCGAGTCCACCAATGAATCTGTAATTCTTTTATGCAAAATGGGTGGTGTATCCTTAAGGCCAGGAGGGTACCTACAGACTAGAAAATCCTATGCAGGACTGAGGACTGGGAGATTCTAGTAAGGAACCAGTAAGCTCTGTGGAGGTGGAAAGAGTAGGTTTGAAACTATTTCTCCCCCATTTGGGATGCATATAGTTTTAAAGGCATGTTCTTTCTCTACAACTCAGAAAGGATTTAAGACTCTACATTCCTTAAGGAGATATGAGTATCTTTTATGAAGATATGCATATTCCTTATGGACATGCATATCTCCATGTAGGTCAGGCATTCCTCTCTTCTGAATTTCCTATACCCTTGTGTTCCTACTCAGTGAGATATCTACCACCATGAGATTCCTAATATTTCCCATGCATGCAATATAGAATTTAGAGATTTCACTTAAGGGTCTCAATACCAGTCTAGGAAGGAGGCACCTAAGCATTAATAAATAACTACAGCACACAGCCTGTACCCATCTATGATTTTAGTCTTGTCCCTCAAAAATATGTTCAGAACCTGAAAACTAAACCTAAGGTATTCAGATGTCTGTATCTTTACAATTTTTTCCTTGAGCAGTCAGTAAATTCCAGCCAGAGAAATGTCAAAGGAATAGGATGGGCTAAAGAATAGAAAACTGTGGGTGTGTAGCAGGAGCTGTGGCAATTTGTCTCTATGAGGAAAATAGCATAGAGATATGGTACTTTTTCCAAGAAGGTTTTGGTCATGAAACAAGAGCAGAAGCATCAATTGCAAGTTATAAGCAGGATGGAAATTTTAAAAGGAAAAACCGGCAAGATAAGACAAAGGAGTTTGTTCACAGGTAAATAAACAAGCTGGAAAACCCCACCCTGATTCTAAAATTCAGAAAATGGTGAGCATGAAGGAAAATGGGTTTTCTGAGGAAAGAGATGTAAATGAAATATTGGCTCGGCATGATAGTAGAAAAAGACATAACACAAACATATAGTCTAGTAAATCTGTGAGCATTCATAAGGACTTTTTCACTCATGTGAATGTACTCCTTGGGAGAAGTAAGATAGCAGGAAACAAGGGAGACATTTATTTGAAACTGTAAAAATTGAGAATAAGAAATACTGTAATCCTGAACATCCATCAGAGCATAATTGTTTTCCATTTAGTGGCAACATATGACTTTCCAAGGGCTGCTAGAAGGATCACTGTTTCACAAGGACAGCTCTGATGATGAGCGATGGTCCTGGTGTCCTAGTAAGAAGCTTTAATATCTTTTTTCTCCCCTTGCCTTCCTCCCTTGCTGTGCCATGCTGCCAGTTAAAAAGCTTGGTGTAATCCCCAGAGTTTATAGAGAAAGTGCATTAGACATAAGGAGGGCAAGGCAGACATTGGCTTTGGCAGTTTGTGTGAACTGATAAAGAGCAGTAGCAAACTCCCTCAATGGACCAACGAAAATGCATTCCCCATTTGAATCACTATTCAGACAGTACCAGAACAACCAATTTGAGTTACAAGTTCACCATGTTTGTATGCAAAAGTATAAATTCACATACATATCAGTAATATAAACTTCCACTGGAAAATAAATCTCTTTAAATTTTTCTTGGTTTGCCTTAATTCTATACATATCCCTACAAAGTCAATTAGAGTTTAAAAATCTAAGTCTAATCAGAAGAAAATTGAATCTTCTCTTTATAGTTAGATGATGAAACAATACACAAAATTAGAAGCAATGAATTAAAGCATTTGGGATTCTGACCTTGATACACTTCTGGAACTGAAATCTCATCAGAAAAGGAGCATGCAATTAAAAAAGATTTCTTTTCCATTGGTTCATTCACACTAAGTATGGCAAGTCATACACAGCAGTAAAATCTTAGCCTAAATTAACAATACCATATTTTCACAATGTGTAAGGAGGGGAAAGGGCACACAATTAAAACATAGTGTAAGCAAGCACAACCAGTTAGCTCTGAAAAAAACCTCTAGTTTTAGGCAGGCCCACAATTTAAAATTTCTTGTCCTAATAACACAGCTTCCTCTTACAACATTGTTATGAAATCCTCTTCTATTCTCTTGAACGTAAGCCATAATGTATCTAAAATTTAATGACATCTACAATGGAGTTTTTTCTAGAATCATTACAGTTTGATGACAAGTGGTGAAACCCATGTAATTATTTTCTACCACTATCTTTATGTGCATTCTCTCTGCCACACTACACTGTATACCACAGCTAGTGAATGTATGGTATATTCAAACATACTCAGGAAGTCATTATACAAATACTAGAAATACAAAACTCCTTAGAAGCAAAGTGAAATACAAAAAAACACCCCAAAAACCAAAACAAAAAACAAGACCTTTTTATTTTAAATCTTTCTAAGAGGTGTTTGAGCCAACAGAAATTATCCCACTGTTTGATGATATTAATGAACTAGTATTGACACTGATGCTATTTAGTTGCAAAATAAGAGCTTCACCGAACTATGAAAACAGCCTGGCAACCCATAATTTAAAAAAAAAATTAAAAAAATTATTCCTTCACCATTGTTATTTGCATCAAGCAAATTTCTTGAATTTGATCCTCAGTACCTTTATTGTCATGCAATGAAGATGTGTCTTTTTTTTTTTTTTTTCCTGTACCCTTAGTCGCAGCATTACAGAGGCTGCTTTGCAATGATTCTGTACATGTGTAAATGCAGGGTTCGTTCATTTGCAAAATAACAGCGCTGGGAGACACCAATCATGGACCATGCAAACATAAACAGTAGTGCCTACCCTAAAGTCGTTATGTAACTTTAAAGCAAGTCTCAGAAATGTAGACAGCCGCATACTTGCTTCATCAGTGTCACTTGAATGCAAGTGTGGAGGGCAACCCATTAGCTAAATAAATCCCTAGGAAAATCCTTAGTGTGTAAACTGTTACTTGTTAATGTGCTTGAATGGTTCAAAACGCCTACAGAATTATCTACCTCTGACCTTAAGACAGTCTTAAATCAATTGTAGTCTGACAGTACTCAGCTCTTCCTGAAGAGTGACCCCAAGACTGATTTTAGATCTTTGGAGGTTATCCAGACCAGCCTTGCATTCAATGGTAGCTCTAATGCTTTTCTTCTGGTGGGAATCTTGACAGAAAATGTTCAAGTACATTTAATACATGTGGAGTGTGGTGCATGCATTTCCACAAGTGCACAGACACTTATAATGCAAAAGTTTTAAGGGATCAGTATTGTGCCAACCAAGATAGTATCAGTCATTCTTTAACAAGATGAGTATATTTATTTGGTATATGCTTGAAAACAGGAAAAAATCCATTACCTTTTAAAGGACCTTGTATTTTTCCTGTATGCCTCTTTTCACACATTCTCCTCTGTTGCCAAATGCACACTTCTGCAAAACCCCCCAGAGGGCTACTATGCAAGCACACAACTTCATGAGAACTCTGCAACACAGCATGATCCTGCAGTAATGAATCATTTTGTAACTCATTACACGTTATGGACAAGTCTGTAGTTTCCTCTGCTGCACAACAGACCAAAACCTCTATAGCACTAATCTGCCATGGTGCACAACTAGTAAAGCAGAACAGCAGTGAAAGATTTTAGGGATGTTTCTAATATTTTTCTGTTGATGAACACCACTGCTTCCATGATACCTGCCAATGCTTCTTTGCAAAGCAGACTACTGCAAATAGTAGATTAGTTCAGCTATAGCTTTGTCTGGGCAATTCCTAAAAGCCTTCAAGCAGATTCTCCAAGCTCTGTTGGTCATCTGCTCCAGCACTGCACTACTTTCCTAGTAAACATGTTTTTCCTAATGACAAAGCAACCTGCAAATCCACAAGATGTAATAATGGGGGGAGGGGGTTATTTACTGAACCCCAGCTGATTGCATTCTGCATTGCTACAGTTTTACCATGGCTCATACTGATGGGCCAGCTAACAAGCGATTGCAACAACTAAAACTAGAGAACAAATGCAGTTTTGAATAGAACTGCATTGCCTCGCTTTATTTAAATTAGATCTAATAAGAACTTAAAATGTCTGCAGTCATCTGCCCCTGTGTTTGTAACTGTGTTATAACCATTGATCTGTGAGGCTAAACATACTACCTTGAGAAGTAAGGCAGCTGCAGACAAGAGCTGTGAAGTAAGCTGGACTCTTCCCTTCCACTGCACCATACCTGTTGGTGGGAAGTAACGTGCCAAAGGAGGTTTTCACTTGTTTTTTTTTAGTTTCATGACATCTAACCCAGACTTCCCTCTTGCTGCTTGATTAACTAGAGGAAAAAAAACTCAAACAACAGTACAAGCAGTATGAATGCATGTCTGTAAAGCATGTGGTAACGGGTTTCCATACGGTAAAGCAGTAGGAGTCCTTCCACATGTTTATTAACACAAAATCATAAACAGTCTGCACCACATAACAGACATTGACACAGAGTAAATATGTTTTAAACTACAGAGAGCATTTAACAGGGCAGGTATGGAGGGGACAGGCAAGGCCATGGGAACTACAGCCTTCACTGCTAGTACCACTGCGTGGCACATGACAGGGCACAATCATATAACACTCCTGAATTCATTCTCCCTGTGTCCCAGTATGCAGTGTGCTGTACCGCACTAGACTAAGGTATGGATATGATCTCCCACTTAAGTGATTATTCACCAATGACAGCTCTTATATAGCTGGAAATCAAGTATGTTTAAAGATGGTTAGCTACTGCAGAGATTTATGTAAAAAAATACAGTATTTCATGGGTTAAACACAGATATCTTTCTGAGTCTGATGGCAAATCTAAGAGTGCACCACTTCCTTAATGAGGCAGTTAAAACTGTTGGCATCTCTATACTTCTGAGTGTTCCTTCCCCTTACAGGTCCCAGAAGTTTAATGGGGCAACCACTGTCATTACCTTATTTACCTCAATTTTATGTATATCTGAAAAGAATGCAAATAGCAACGTCATCTGTAGTGCTCTGATGCAGCACAACACTTCTTACACATTTTTTTTCTATTCTTGTCAAAGAAATAACTACAGAATCTTAGGAAGGGCATCCTGGCAAAAGAAGAATACCCCAAATTTCTAAATATCCCTTGAAACTAAGTGATAACTCTTTTAAATTCCATAGATAAAGCTCATTCTCCCTGCAACACCCCTCAAACATTAACCTGCAAAATAATTTTAAATAAATTTTAAACCAGTACATTGTAATAGCTAAAATTTCAGATTTGCAAACAATACTGTTTTAAATGAATATCAAGCCCACCAAATTCAAAAAGTCGGCAAAACAGAGGAAGAAAGAGGTGTGCAAACAATGGTTTCACAAATTACCACGCAATTGGGAGAAACAAAAAACCCAACTCTCTAAACTAGAGTATAAAGAGAGACAACACTTGGCATGGATGAATTGCATGGTCTTGAATGGGAAACTGAGGAGCACGCAGATATAACAGAGCCTAAGGAGGCTCTTGAATTATGGGAGTGGTGAGGTTCTGAAGAGATAGTTATTATTTGATTTATCTAAGTTACAGAGATCTGTATACAAATAAAAAGCTGCAGCAGCTGTGAAAGCACTTAAATACAAGGCTTAAATGCACTGTGATGTACCATGTGGTACGGAAGTAGGCAACTGGTATTTACAGCAGAGTTGATAAAAAAAAAGGCTGGAGACATGAATGAGTACTATTTACGAGAAGTGTATGATCATATTCACCTCAGGAACCAAATGGTTGGTGTCAGCCTGTGACATTCATGTCGAGATGACTATAATAAGTGATAATGATGAATGTAATCCACACAGCCAACAGCTTTACTAGCAAGGTAAATCACATTTAGCATTCTCCACTTTTGAAGGATGTGCCCTAAATATTAATTTACAACCTTCCACTGCTCTTATCTTATAGCCCAATATTATTCATGAACTAATTTTTAGCCTTTATGTTATCATATTATTCTTCTGGATACTTCTAAGCAGCACTGAGCCTACTGAAGCTTTTTAGATGTTGTCAGACATTTCCTGTGCAATGACTTCATATATGCAGTAAACTAGGCTTGGGTCTCAGACAACAAAACATTTCCCAAAGAGCAACTTAAGTAATTGAACTAAAAGATGTAGCTATCTCCTAAAATGAGAAAACAAGACAAAATAAGAAGACTTGATTACAGATATTCTTTCATAGGATCTGAACCTGCTCTTTTAGATGTCAAAGGGAGAGAGAACTGGACTGATAACCAAACAACTCCCATCTACCACCAGTTCTCACAGAGCAATGCTAAGCATGTAAACATCTTTCCATCACATTTGTCCAACCTCCAAAAAATCCCTGAGCTAGAGGCATCAACTTTGGACTTCATAGCAACAAAGAAAAGTTCTTCAAATGCTATCAGGTAGTTTTTATAAGCCATATGTAGTTTAAGCAGTCACAATGGCCTGTGGCAAAGAAGTTCCACAGCTTATGTTTGCCTTGTGAATAGAAACAATTTTTGTTTATACCCAGTACTTTCACTTGATGCAACTTTGGCTTCATATTGGAAAGAAGAGAATAATTACTCATCTCTCTATGTCTGGAACTATTTGACAAGCTTTCTTCATATTCTCTCTGCACACCTTTTCATTTCTCTCATTCCAGATTAAAAATTCTCACTCAGTTTAGTTTTTAGCTCACATAGAAATTGTTCCATCCCTTACATCATCCATGTTGACCATGTTTTTTTTCTAAAGTTTCTATAATTCTACTTAATCTTTCTTAAATTGGAAAAATCAGTGCTCTGCACAGTGCTAAAAATGCAGGCACACCCTGGATTTGTACAGCAGCATTATAGTTTCCCAGTTTGCTTTCTAATCTTTCCCTAATAAATCCTAATATTCTATTCTTTTTGACCATTAATTAGAACTGAACTACCTTTTTCATTTAACTGTCATAAACTCAAAGCCTTTATTCTGAATATTAAGATATCTTGTAATATATATATTTCACATTTTTCCTTAAAAAATGATCAAGCTATTGCCTTCTAAATTTAACCAAAAAAACCCAAACAAATCACCTGTTTCCTTGCTAAGAAATGTATTTTGCCATGATATTTAATTTGAACATATTTTGAACACAGTAATCACTTTGTTTCATTGTTTGGGAATTTTGCTTTGTATACAGCCATTCAACACAGACAACTGGATCTACTGAAGATGTCAACTAAGAATTTGTGTGGCTATTTTTTTTTAATAACCTTAGTTAATGCAAATCCGTGATTTTTTTTCAATGTCCTCTTAGAAACATAACTAGTACAAATGACACTATTTAAAGGTGCAGCTTTAGAGCTGATGGGCGCCTCAGTTTGCCAACCATTTATGTGGTTTAATCTTAAACAAAAAAATAACAGTTCAAAAATAAAGAAAAATATGTTCAAAGAGAATATCTTGCCCTATTTTTCCCCTCTCATGCTCCCTGCATGCGTTTACTGCTGCTGTTGTGGACTGTAATTTCTTTATCAGCATTTAAATGGACACCCCTTAGGAGAAGGACGCTATACCACTTCACTTGCTTATTTTGCATGATCTCTGGAATTTTATTAAAAACTTGATAAGACATCTTTCTTAATCCCTTCCTCTTCTTCAGAGCCAAGGTTTTATCCTATCTCTTCTTACTATTTTGACAAGACTAGTATGCTGAATTTTCCTGGAAAAAACATTCCAGCAATTCTTTTCACCAAATTCTGCCTCCTGAAATATAACAGGATCACTGAGCATACATTTCACTTAGGCCACTAAATTTTTAAGAAACAGCAACTCTTTTGATCACTCTTTTTGATATCTAGACAGCATCTGAAAGCTTAAAATATGTTTTTATCATCAGGCCTTCTGACACTTTTGACAGTTTGGTTCAAACTGAAGGCATAGATCAAAATTTGGAACACACATTGCTGACTCCATGCAGCATTCTGAATGGCTACACAGTAGGAACTATTATAAAGTGAATGTTTGCAAGTCTTGATACTTATCCAGTTACTGCAAGTACACATACCATATACAGAGGAATTACAACAGGACATTACTGATGATTAAGTGAATTCTTAATGCTATGACTATACATCAGTGTCATAGCAAAAAACAGCTGTATATCTGTGGAAGGAGACACAATAACATAGTTCCTTAATGTTATGTCCAATAATAGTATGATTCAGTGTAAGATAATGTATCAAATAGTGTGTACTACTCTTTTTGGACATTAATCCTGACAGAAAAATCTTTAGCTTTGTATGGATTAGTCAATGCAAATTCATTAACTACTTGTCATGCTTCTAATACAATCTGCCCTGACCCTAAAGACTTGACAGTGTAGTGTTAATCAAATCTACACAAGATTCCATACAGACAAAACGATCTGTTTCAGGTTTGACAGATTCCCCTCCCTCAAAAAAAAAGAAAAAAAATGTTGAAGAATATTGAAAAGTATGACTCCACTTGATATTTTTAAAATCCATTAATTTTAATAAAATTATTCATACTTTTCTGTATTGTAAGGAAAAAAATCAAGGACAATTTTAATTTGGTTATTTTTAAGAGATTTTAAGATTTGAAGAATAAAATGAAAACATGTTTTAATTTCAAATGAACATGTTTTTTTCCCCCCAAGAAAATATTTTTGTGAGAGATTTGGGAAATTTATATAATTTCATGCTACCCAGCCATTTAGTATTGCTTTTATCTTATTAAAAAAAAAAAATTGGTCACTGAACCCAAAGGCATATGAAGGAATGGTGTAGCAAGAGTTCATAATACTGTCTGCCTTGAATTCCTAAGCCTGAAAGATCAGATACACATTTACAACTGGATTAACTAACAGCATCTTCTAGCTCAAGTCTGGCTCTCAGACTTGCAATCCAAAGTGGAACATATTATCTCTTCTACCTCCATATCTCGTAATAAAAAAATATAGCATTAGCAATCTTTAATAAGTGTAGCTTACAGCCATATATTGTAGACCAATCTCTGTGTTTAGTTTTGACTTGAACCTTTTTCAAATCTTTAAACAAACATCAACAGTATTTGTCTAATCAGTTTTCTCAGACATGCCCCAAAAGTAAATAATAACCTAATTATCAAAATAATTCCACTTAATACAAAAATATATTTTTCTACACTTCGGTTTGCAACAAAATTCTATCAGAATAATCATATACAATAGCTTCTTTTTCAGACTTTCATGTCTAGGCACTGGTATCAACCATTTTGTTTTACCTATCTGACCATGACTTGACATACAAAAGCTTTATAGCTTAATTGACCCCTACCTCTCTTACTCTTACTGAAGTGATACCTTTTAGAAGTGAATGCTTTCGGACTTCCTAACAGCTGTATGTACTCAGTTTCATAGAAGTCCTCTATTCCAGTTGCAGCTAATTAACAAGGAAATATGTCACCACTTACACCACTCAAAGTTTAGTGCTCTTTATTCCATTGTAGCTGTAACAGCTTAGACAAACTAAATATGAAAAAAGTATATTTCTGAGCCTGCTTCAATGTATAGCCAACAGATATATACATGTAATACAAATAAATAAAATAATAAGTTCTCATCTTGTCATTATTCCTATAAACTTCTTATGTAACAAAGTAAATAATATTTCTCTTATTGTTCCTTGAAAATAAAGGAATATGAGAAACATTATAGTCCAGAATTATTTTTATCATCTTTATTATTTTCACAGGCACATACCATGTAAGTTACACTTTCCAGTTACATCAGATGTGAAATCAGGCACTCAAAAGTCATAATGTGAGTATCTTAATTTTCATGAAGAGCATCCTACAGTCAGTAATGGTATCAATAATGGTAGTTCTCTATTACCAGTAAGAACAACATTCAGTACTAATCTGTCACGATATTCTAGCCTCAGAAGTGATTTGACTTGGATTTGGCTGATATGCTATTTCTTTTGTGAGCTATTAAATGCAGCAATAAATAGTGAGATAAACAAATTACTGGTTCCTAAACTATGTATAAAGCCTAGCAGATAACACTAAAATTAAGAACTGAAAATATTAGCAGATATTTTAAGTGCAGATTAGGATGCTGTTGCATAGATTATGAAATATATATATAACAGAGAAATGCGTTGGCAGAAACAAGCATAATTTTAAAAGGTATGAATAATGCAAACTTAGATAGGCCTAATTTCTCCTTTTAGCTGCAATCCTTGCCTGTGACAATACTGAGATGCCACTGTGTCCATCTCCTTGGAGAGCAAGACCAGTACATTAAGGCTATATTTTCCAGTACATATTGGGGAAATTGGTTTATGCCTTATATCATGTAAGGAAAAAGACTCTGTAAAGAAAGAGTAACAAGCTATGGGCACGCAGTCTATGGCATCAAAGCTGCGATGAGATTCGTTTGCTTGGAAATGCCATAGCTTAGTACAAAGCATGACATTTTAGGATGGCATAGGGAGATTCATTACCAGAGGAAAGACACTGAAATAGTGGCAGATAAGTTTGAGTTGTAAAGAAGCAGTAGGTACAGT
Organism: Elanus axillaris; assembly: GCA_026212715.1. NCBI lineage: Eukaryota > Metazoa > Chordata > Aves > Accipitriformes > Accipitridae > Elanus > Elanus axillaris. The sequence goes on from JANZLQ010000100.1 coordinate 16,917,016, forward strand.
GAGTTGGTCCTGAAATACCAGCTAGGCTAAGCTAGTAACAAAAAATGCTTATCTGAACAATGAATAACTCCTATTCCTCTTGAACAAAGTTTCATGGCATTTTCTTTCATACTGTGCTGCCAGTGCAGTCATCTTGTAAAAGTGCTAAGCTTTTTCCATGGAGTCAGATAACTTGACAATATCAAAAGCGTGACACAAAAATTTGAAACGAATTTGTTGAAGAAAAACTGGGTTCACTAGAAAATCAAAGTGCTGCTTTAAAACAATTGCATAGTAAAAGATTGAAGGAGCTGCTTGCAGACAACTTGTAAGTAACAAAAGAATGAATGCAACAAAGTATGAGCTTTGTACCTACCAAACTAGTTTTAATTTTAACAACTTGGTTTTAGTTTGCCATTTGATACATTTGGCCACCCCATCTTTGGATTTTCATCTGTTTATTCACTTCCCCTGTTTTTATTTCCCTTTAAAAAAATCTTTAAGTAGCTCCTTTTGGCCCATAGGGCTGTTTATGGATTTATCTTCATAACTGAAGGCTGTATTTCTAACATAATTTCATTAGCTCCTGACTTCTTTAGTTGTTATGGGTTTTTTTCTCTTTTATGCTAGCTCCTTAATTCCTCTTGATTTTTTTTTTAATTTTCTTTTTAGTATTCTGCTAGTTATATTGGCTATCTTAAGACAGTTTTCTTCTGACTGTAATTCATGCAGAGCTTTGCCTAGGAGGGATTAAATGTATAAATCTCAACCTTGTTATCATCTAATTTCATGGTTTGTTTTACCTTCAAAAAGAAGTGTCTTTAAGCCCATGAAAGTAATTTCTTGCATAGTCATTAGATTGGCGCTTAATCACATGCATGATTTTAGAGCTTCTGTAACAGTTTTTCTTCACTGCCAAGAGGCATCTCTGACGCCTAGGTGAAGTCATAGTTAACATGTACGCACATGGGGATTTCTCTCCTGAACATGTAAAAGATCTATGTAACAAACACCCAGATGATATGGATGGGACTGCTGCTGGATGTTGAAGGTATATACCATGCTTCACATGTAGATCAGCCAGTTGTTAAGGAATGAAAGGCCAACACTAGATAAGACCATCGAATTGCTATACATAACAACTTTTAGCACCTTAATACACTGCAAAATGGTGCTTTGTAAGTAATAAAAGCCACACCAGCTTTTTTTTTTTTTTTTTTTTAATATTTAGGTTATCCAGGAGTACTTTATGCTCAATCACTTAGGCCCTTTTGAAAACTTCCTGGATAATTTAGGAAAAGGCTTTAATAATCAAAGGTAAATAAAGTACAATATAATAATCTTATGTGTTTAACTAAACTGAAGCAAGCAGACACCAATTCTTTACACAAACAGTTTTAATTTGTTTCCGTGTTGGGACCTGCTAACGATTCCCTTTCTCATTTACCTGGACGCCCACTCTGAACTCTCATAGAGAAAATATAAAGGGCAAGGAAATTTCTATCTGCTGTCATCCCTTTGCTATACACATTACTGCCACACACTCACTCTCAATCAATGTGAGATTCAGCCTTTCATACAGAGAAAAGGGGTTTGGTCTCTATGTGTAGCAGCTCAGAAAATTGATACTAATAAAACATCACCTCTAACTTGGAGTGCACTTCCTTTTTAACAAATTAGTTTGCTTCTCTAGAAAATTATTTTATATACATAGTCTTTCCTTTTTTTTTTTTTTGTTAACTCAGACATAGTAGGTCAGAATTACCTTTTAATTTCTTTTTCTCATTGTAATATTGCTGAATGAAATAAGGTATTCTTATTACACTAAGGACTATGAAAGAGAATGAAATCAGGTCCACATCATGATTTAGACACTACTGTAAACCTGAACCAAGGGATAAGATCACTGCTTTGCAAAGCAATCACCGAGAAGTCCAAAAGCTTATTTTACTTAAATTCATTCAAAGGGTGAAAATTTAAGAACATATTCTGCTCCAAACATCCATCATGACACACACATCATGCTCCTACTCTACTTCCACAAAGGAAGAAGAAAGTTGTGGTCAAAATCAGACTTTTTAAAATTTTACAATAGTTGCTTTTGATATTAAAAAGGCTATAAACACTTTCAAGACATTTCTGCTTTCAGTTTTGTGGAGGAAAAGAAAATGCACCTCCATCTCACTGTCTCTAATGTATACATAGACACTTTTACATTTTTATATGGATATAAATAGATTAAATTGTTAGCAACTAATAGAAATTCTTATGTTTTTCTACAAAAATTCAGAAGACCCAATATGAAAATATTGACAAAAATTATTATTTAAAATTTTTCAAGCAATTTGTTTAACATTTAACATGCTTCAGTTTATTCTCTGCTGCATTCTGTCTTCTCATATCAGTCGCCAGCTCTGAAAGCAAGTATCTTAGTACTTTTCTTCTTATTTTAGGAAATCATGTTTACCCCATTTGAAGCCTATTCTTTTGGTCAAAAAAAATAACAACTTTAATATAAATGCCAGTGTTTTGAAACTTCAATGATTCTGCAATGTCACTGTTATGAAGTTAACTTTTATTTTCAAATGCCCACCTCTCCAAAAGAAAATTCAAAATGCATCAGTTTTGTCAGGTAGACAGATTATGCAACCCAAATGTGGTTCTGGAAGATCTCAGACTTATGTTCCGCTTTCTTCTCAGCTAAAACTTCTACTTACACTCCATGGAGTAACTTAGAGTTTTCAAAAGCTTAATTAAAAGGTCTCAAATAAAAGGATAAACAATGGCTTTCAAAATATCATATTAATATCTGGAAACATTTAAGCTATATTCCCAGTAACAGTCTGAATCTCTGAGTGGAGTTAGATGAAAAACATCCAACCCTTCACAACATCTATCCCTTTACCGAAAAGGTAATCGCAACATTCTTTTCCACAAGAAATTAGAAAAAAACATGGGTAAAGTGTTTGTGGAGTGGAAAATTATTAAAGAAAAAAACAGCCATTTAAAAATAGCAAAGCATTTTATATTGCACTGATCCAACTGATTGCTTCACAAGATTAGATACCTCACAGGTACCCAGCATTTATCTTCTCTCTGTGGGCACTTGTACTACTTTTTGCTATGGCCTATATCTTCTACAATGTAAAAGCTACATTTTTGTAGCTACTTTCTTAGAAATGGCTCTGTTTTCTTAGAGAAATGTTTTAATAGAGGAACTCTAATCACTTCCGGTTATATCTGTTTATGTGAGATCCATAGTGCGCATATGAAGAAATTGTAACCAGTATGTTTCAAAGCAGGATTGGGTCTCCAGTAATACAATAGTGAAATTTGTTACATTAAGAGAAAAAGGGATTTAATACTCATTAGAGTTACCCTTCTCTGGTATGCTGAAAAAAATCTCAACAGAAGAGTTGTCATTAAACTCTTCTGCCCTGGAGATTTCACAATCCTCCTCCTATTCATCTGTCTTGCCACAATTTCTTTAGTAAGTTATCTCTGACTGAAAAACAATTTCTTCTTTTTGACTTAATAGCCACATGTCTGAAGTCTCCTTTGCAGCTATGGGAAAGCTGGGGGAAAACTTCAGTCTTGGACATCTTGGGGGG
>JANZLQ010000100.1:16920616-16967347 GCA_026212715.1 Elanus axillaris
GGGGACGGGGGGCAGGGGGGGACAAGAAGTATCATAGAAATCACTAGGTCCATATTTTGTCTAACACCATAATATCACTCATTCCTGAGTAATGCTTTCATTCTGACAGTGGGATAGTCATTAGTAAAGGAGACATAATTTAGTCCAGCTCAGACATTGGCCTGTTACATTTAACAAAGCTGTCAAATGCAGGGTTAATTTACTGCTACACAGCATTGAGACTAGCCCAGACATAGTTAAAATGAGGGTTGGAACAGATATGCTAGTGATGGCATTATTTAATGGTTAATAAGGAATGTCTAGTTAAAAATTAACAGAGAAAAGAGTTTATACAATTATTAACTGAAGACTAGATAATGATTGTAAGGTAGAAAATAATTAAGGTAGTGAATAATTACCAAGGGAATTAACTCAGAAAAGAAATTAATTTGCGTAGGTCACCTTAAAAGTAGTTAATGTGTAAGTCTGGTTATGGGTGGTTAATATGCAATGAATTAACAATTAAATAAAGTGATCAATGAATGAAAAAAATGATTGATGGGGGAATACCAATTAACCTAGCTTGCTAATTAATGAGTCATTAACTAGTGAAACTAGTTAGCTTTGTAAGGAATTGCAGCTTCTTAACTGAACAAGTTTGGGGCTTTCTTTATGTTATCAAAGCTTGAGTGACTCTCGGATTTATATTAGTTCTGCCAATTTTAAGTAAACATTTTAAGTTTCGGAGTGCTGAGATACATAAAGACCTTATTTATTTATACACATCACAGCTCATTGTTCACTTTTGGGAATGTGTATTTGATAAACAAAACCAAAATTATTTTGAAATACATATTGCTATTTTCCCCAACCAAATTAGAAACATCCTGCCCTTATGTTCAGCAAACACAGTGGGATATTAATATTTAAAGATTTCTTCTTGCATATGTGCAATTTGTTAGGTAGTTTTTGAACATTTACATATTAATGGGCCTGACATCTGTCATAATTCCATATTAATTATTTTGGGTTTAAACAGATAATTGATTTATTACACTGCTGTCCACAATTCTAGGGGAATATTCCTGAGGGAAAATGCATGTGTACAGACAACTTTGGTCTTCTCCGTACAGCACTCCTCTACTGATGATGATCTAAAAAAGTTTTGCTGTTGTTTTTTTAGTAGAGAGTTGCATTTCAGAGTTTGATCCAGTGCTTGTTAAGGTTCAGCTGAAAGACTTCCATTGACTTCAGTGAGCTTCAGCTCAGGCCTTTAGTCAATGTAACAAACCATTTCTGAAACAGCGGAATGACAAAAATCAATGGGCTTTTCGATTTTGAATCAATGGAGAATTACAATTCCAGTATATAAATTATACAGGAAGAGGAAATTAGGTTAGAGAAGTGTGAGAGTAGCAGACACTGCATCTGAAAGATGCACTGATTCTGCATAGAGATCATAAATTGCAAATGAACAAAAATAGCATTCAGATTTTTAATTCACTTAAGTCAACACTTAAAAAGAATTCACTGAATATATGAACTTCAGCAAACTGTATGTACTCTGAGGAGACAAACCTGTTTTGTGCAGTGTCAGAAAACCCAGTCAAGCAAATATACTGCTATAATGTAGCAATAGGCTATAGGAAATATACTCAGGAAAACTCTCAGAGTAGGCAAGAAAATGCTAAAGCCTAGTTCAACCCAACCATCTCAGAAAAAGTTGAGAGCACTGGTTCTTGTTATAGCAGACCTCTCACAGTGTAGCCTTGCAAGTACTCAGGTGCAGAAAGGCCACGAGAGCAGCGTGACATGCCAACCACTTGATGGAAGTATGAACGTTTTTAAAAGGTCCTTCCCCACCAAATCTGACTAATTTCTACATGGATAAAGCCAAACAGAAAAGCCTGAATGGTTAGCACCTCCCCAACGCCCAAGGAGTGCAAAGAAATAAGCGCTGGGATTCCTGGCACAGGAACACCAACCCACTACTCACATAAAAAGCCTGAGCATGGTGTTCACATGACATAAGGCAGATTGGGGTAGCCATTTCAAATAGGGTATTCTCTTTACACTGGCAGGGCAAGCAGGAGGTGAAGGAAACCATACCAGAGGTGATCCCAAGCTACAGCTGCAAGTAAGCTGAGGCAGAGGAGGCCAGAGATGGAAAGCAAATTATCCAGAAGGGCCAGCTGCAGGTTCAAAGTAACGAGCATCCAACAGCTTGCCAGATATGACACCTCTGATGCCTAAACTATTCCCTTATTTTTCCCTAAAAGGTTCGTTTTATGCAACATCGCCTTATAAACATAAAGATAACTGAAGTTTGAACCATTTGAAATCCAGATGCACAAGTCGCTGCATATCTGCATCTCCACAATGATATTAAAGGCCGGAATCAGAAAAGCCTCAGATGATGTTCTGTCATTACCACATGGCAATACTACTATATATTTCACTTTGCATTTCATTGATATAGTCACTTCCGGTAAGTTGTATTACATCTTTGAACTGGCCTATCCTACCAGAGTCTAACATGGATTTGGATTGGCACCAATATCACTTCAAATGCTGCCAGGTCCCTTCGCCATACCATTTGTAACTTTCACATCATTTCTCATTCACAGTTTAGACCTTGAGCAGAAAAGGAACTGCATGGCAGCCTGCCAAAAGGAGTGTTTATTGTTTATAAATTATGAACAACGTGTGTATTCCTGCAATTGGCAGTTTCTAGCTAGAAGAAAGTAAGCTTTATTTATAAAAAATTAGAACATCTTCTTTTGTCCTGTGTTACGGCAGATTGTCTTAGATGATACAAACCACATATGTATGAGCCACATACATAAAAAATTAAGGCTTAGTTTGTCCAGACCCAAAGGGTATGATCTAGTTCTTATATTATTAAAAGTCATTACCGCTAATTAGGATACAGCAGTCAAGCAAACAGGTTCAGCAAAAAGGTTCGTAATATTTTATACATATCTAGTGGAGACCTTGTTACTTTTCATGGCATCTGCAGTTTTCCTAAATAAGCCTCGGTATTTGCAGTATCATCCAACTTTAGGGCAACTCCACAAATGAAGTATGACAAACCAGATACTAAATCTGAATGCTGAAAATATTACTGAAAACATAATTTTTATAATATTTCAGTTGGTTTTGCTGCATTTTATGGAACACTATCACATTTATTTTGTCTAACAGCAGAAATCTATGGACATAAAATAAGTTCATTAATTTCCCGATTCCCCCTCCCAATCTTTTCTATTGTTCTGTTTCTTATGAAGAGACTGTAAAGGATAAGAACAGAGAGCTGTTCTGAAAATACCTGCAGTAGTGATAGAAATATTGAGTAGCATTCATTTCCAAATAAAAGCTTGAAACAGTGATTTCAGTCTCTGAGAGCGGAGTCTAGCAATATTTGAAAATAATGAGAAACAATGACTTGCTGCATTGATAAATATCTTGGGAATATTGCCACAAAGTATTGTAGCTTTTTAAGAACTGGTACAATATGGTTTATTTTAAAAGCTAACTCATATCTAAACTGTATCTTGACCACATAATTCAAGTTTAAAGCAATCACCTACACAAAGAAAGAGCTGGAGCAGAAGCGGGAAACAAATGAGACAGAAGGAAGGGGAGAATAAAAGGAAGAGACGGGGAGAGAGAGAACAAAAGAGTATCTTAAGCCACTCTCGCCCTGTCTTTCTTCAAGTTGTAGAAGACGGATGATCAGGAAAGAAATGGAAGAAAGAAGGGCTGGTTTGGAAGCTTATATTACACAATGTGAACCAGCCAAGAATAGGAGTCCTCAAACAGTTTTGTAAGGAGACCGCTGAGAGAGGCAGGAGTGTTCCCCTTCACGCTGTCAGGAGGCATGGCTGCACACTGCTGTGTGCCTCAACAGCATCCTTATCCACCCTCACTGCATTACCACTCTTCAAAGCTGCCTAGATAGACAAAAGCAGTGCTAGCCACTTAATTTCTTTTTGGTCTGCCATCAACAAGGAGACTATGAAGGTGATGGCAAGCATGGGAATCACCTGTATGATGACAGAGGGAAATCATGATTACAAATGAAATTTCTGCCACAGCTTCAGAGCTGAAAAAGTTACCCAGCCTGGGAACCAAATGTGTTGCCAGCCCAGCCAAAGTACGATTCTGGGGCAAGGAAAGCAGGACCATGCTGTGCACAGACCCTTCTGTGAAGAGTGCTCTTATCCATGGGCCCTGCATACTCCCTCACATCACAGAGAAAGGCCTCCCCAGGCTCTGCTTGGGGTCAGAAATGAGGCACAGGGAATGGTGGGGCACCAAGCCCAAGTGGCACTAGCTGTAAACCAGATGAAAAAAAAAAAAAAAAAAAAAAAAAAGGAAGCTGAAAAATAGATGAAGGAGGGAATTACGAGTTAGCAGGATGAGGGAGAAGATGGGAAAGCAAGGCCTACAGGGATGTGTACACAATTTTGATACCTGTATTGTATTTTGTTCTCATTTAGAAAAGTATGTCACAGCCTGTCCCTTGTATTACATAAATAAATCCAAGTATAATACCTTCCTTCTCTTCTTTACAACACTGACAGCTTTCATTCTAACACTAGTTTCATCTCTGCCTGTCAGGAAAGTGAACTCAGAAAGTAGCTGCTCCAGCACCTTCTTCCAGAGATCATTTTGGGAACTCCCTAACACCACCAGGATTAGCAAAAAAGGAACTGCCTTCTGAAGTTGGACAACCCCTGCGGTGAGAAAGCAAATAACTCATTATTCCTAATTAAACAAAAAGAATAAGAAGAGCATGTAATTTTGTATTTAAAAAAAACCCAAACCCTGAAGAAATAGATATGTACACTTAAAAAAAAATAATTAAGTGTGATTTATAGAAAATGTCACTTTTAGAAAGATACTAGCATAATACAGTCTGACTTTGCAGGAAGATTTCCAGCCATACATACACAATTTCTCCTTCTAGTCTCTGACAAAGACAATTTTAAGCAACTTGAAGACCAAAAGTTTTAATGCCTTTTAATTTCTACGTATACCACCTGTTCATACCTAACTTGAAAATTTTGTCTATTACTGAGTGCACATGGAGCTCATGAAAGAATATGCAGCACTGAGGCAGTGACATGTTCTGCCTGTTACTCTGACATGGTATGGCTAAAACAAGTATGTAGTTAAAAGTTTAAAAAAAAAATACTGTGGCATAGCCTTCCTAGATGCCTCAGAATATTTAATATTCCAGTTAGAGGCTTCTAAATGGCAGCTATTTTAATTCAGACAGCATATTTATAGCCTCTATATGTCTCTATTCCTGTGCGTCACATTCTCCAACAGAGAGGTAGCTTCTGAACATATGAAGACTTTGGTCCTATTTTGGCCCTGTTTGATTCATTTGATCCCTCAGTAGCCAGTAATTATAGCTATATGTATAACCTTTAGCTTTCCAGTGATATGTATAGTTACACCTCTCCTCTTCTGTAAAATCCTTTAGCTGAGTGTTCTGAATTCATTCCTCTTTCGGGGATAATGCACGTCTCAGTGTTTCTGCAAGGGTACAGATCAGGGGCTACGGTGCTAATTTAGCATCAGCATCACTACCAGGGAAACAGTTATACTCTGTATTGACTAATTTTTCTCCTGTGACTGTATTGAACCTGCTCCTCAACCTTTTCTTTACAGAATGCCATCACCATCTAAGCAATACATCATCAGTGCAGTTCACTCTGATGATGTATTATACTAACATATCATTAGTGCAACAGCAGAGCAAGGCGCTTTGATGATGTATTAATGCAATACATCATTGGAATGAGTCACTCCGATGATGTATAACTCAAAAGATGGTACTATCCAGGGAAACATGGACATTCAATAAATCAGGAACAACATTAAAGAATAAAATCTAGGACATCTTCTAAGGAAAAACAAAGCTTCAAAAAGCTTTGAATGAGTACAGCATGAGGCTTTCCTTTAAAAAAAAAAAGAAGAAAGAAAGAAGGAGATAGAATGCAAATTGTAATTTTATCAGAAATGTAGATTTCTGTTGAGTACCATTATCACAATATTCAAATTTGAATTCTCTTCTACAGTGACACCAGATATATGCAGGGCATTTTAAGATAGTGTAAGATGGTGTGATACAACTGGTAATATAATCACTTAAGACTTGTGTAAGATAATGTGATACAACTGGTAATATAATTACTTAAGACTTATCTTATCCTACCTGGAAACAGAGAAAAAGCGAAGCAAATGTAAAAAAACCCAAGTCCCTTGCCCGCAAAAAAAGGTTAAAACTTTTTTCAAACTGCTGAAAGGACCACTTAAAATTTAGCATTAAGATTTACTACACACTTTACTTAAATCTAACGAATCAGTCTATTGACATTAGTGCACGCCGAAATCGCAAACTTTAAATAAGTATATCACTGAGGATTAAAAGGCACTTAGCCATAAATGTTGGTATCAATAGCTCTGGTAGATATACTTAATAGGAAAAAAAAAGTCCACATCCATTGATTTACATGACTGATTTCAACCTACCAAAGCTCAGATCCTAAATACAGTAACTGTTCATAGGAAAGCTACTAAATGCAATTCTAAGTTGCTTGCAAAATTTTACAGGAAATTTAATTAGCAAATTAACCCCCCCACACCTGAATTTCAACATCCTAAACAAATCTAATATAAAAGAAGAGGGCTTTCACTGGTCAGATAAACTACACATTTGGAAAAAAAAGGGCAGATGTCCTTTTCCCCCCATCCTTCAGTTTTTATGTCAGGGCTGGAAAATAACCACTGTAAAAAATATCAGACGGCACTCTGATTAAACAATGAAAAACTCCTCTGATGTTACATGTTTATCTGTGAGTTTCTTATTCAAACAAATACCCAGCTTTTACTCACACACACTTACACACACAGACATCCTACTCACCACATACCTTAACATGCTTAAAAGGGAGCAACATCCAAGCAGGCCTTTTATACCATTAGACCTATTGTTCTGAGACCAGCTCTGCAAATCCCCATTTCCCCCTACCATAAGAACAGGCAGATTTTTGTTGTTGTTGTTGTTGTTTTGTTTTAAATTGGCCTCAGCTGCATTTGATTGCTCCAAGCTTGTGGAGATTCTCCAGCTGAGGCCCTGCAATCCCCGTTAGGATTTAACTCCTCAGTCTCGCTTTCCTCAGCTCCCCAAATCCCATCTCTGCTGATACAAATAATGAACGTGCTCATATGTGTGAGTAGGACAGCTAGAGAGAAAATCTCAGTGTTTAAGTTGTAAACCTGAGCACTTGCATTCAGAGTGAAGCCTGACAGTCCCTGTATGTGGTGATCTGTGGGGCTTATCGAGCCCTCAACATAGCACGAGCATGGCCCCAGCAGATACTGCCGACTGTCCTCGCCCAGAGCGAAACTCTGATGTTCTGAGACAGCCCCGTCACATTATGAAAGACATCACTTTTCTTGAAGCACTTCAATTAATTGCAGTCTGTAGAAGGAAAATACACGTAAAACAGATTTAAATCACCCCTGAAGGTGGAACGGAGGCTTGCAAATATTGATGAGAGAGAGGAAGTGGAGCTGCTTTGCAGAGGCTCGTTTCCGAACATCAGCTTACTTCATTCAGCCTGCAACTGCTGCTTCAGGATCATAGACCCCAACACACCAAGCCTACGCACACAAAATCAAAGCTGTAGGTGCTCTGCAACTGGAGAATATCACCGAGCAGCCCCGGTCAGCTGGCATCCATTAGAGAGGCAACGTCTGCCTGGAGGGGCACAGTGCCCCCCTCCCCGCAGTCAAAAGAAAGAGCAGTTTCTCCCTCCTGTGACCCTCTCTGCCTGGTGATAATAATGTGAGTAAATGTCATAGTCTGCAGCAAGCTGCAGCATTGCTGTTTGTGTTTAAAGCCAGGCATGCTGATTCAGAGCTTCAGGCCAGCCTGACGTTAGCCACAGCACAGCGGAGGCTGGGGTTAGAGAAGAGTCCACTCCACCAATAAAACACAGTCACCCGGAGGGGTATAAAAAGTATACAGGGTTCTTAACTGCCTCAGTAGTAGTTAAGAGAAAAAGAAGCTTTTATTGTTCTTAACTAAAGAACCTTCCCGTGCTGTTTTAGACTGAACCAAACATATATCCTGCCAGTAGTCCTAGGGAGTTGCAGTTCCTTGCAAGCATTTAAAAGCCTCCCTAAAACTCATGAGTGTTCCAAGTGCTTTTGCTGGCTAACAACCATAGTTTTGCCTTTCCTTTTATGTCCTTGTGCTTTCACACCACCATATGACCTAAAAATATGCATTGTTGTGCAAAAATGAAACAAACATGAAAGAAACTGGAAGAAACCAGCTAATGTCACTGTGTTTTAACCAATGGAGCCAGGCCATACTTACCATGTAACAAAGCATATTGAGGCAGTTGTCAAAAGAGAAAAAATGTGTAGAAATGGCTCCCTGTCCTGGTACACCTTATAATAATACCTAGTCCCTTTTCTATGTATGGAAGTCAAACATACAGAAAAAAGCAAAAGCCAGCCTGAGAAGACAGTATCAACTATAAAGTAATATCAAAGAATAAGTCTCCTCAACTCTCACTTATTTTGCAGAAGTTGCTCCTTTTTTTTTTTTAGGGCATGGTGCTGTAGAATTATGAGAGGAATTTGTTTGGCTTAATTCTTAATCTGAACCATCCTACACCACAATACAGACAGTAGTCAAGAGACGTAGATGAACAGCTTAATACCAAAGTCCTTACCAAATTCAAGCACAAGTAAATTAGGAGTTTTAATTAGATAACATGTGAGCCAAGACCTAGTGATTTCAACTAGAGATAAGAGGACCCTTAACAAGTCTGTGGTCTTATACAACAGAAACATCTCTACTGCCTCAATCTGCAGGACAGGAGCACTCAAAATTAGCATATTTTAAGCAATTGCTCACTCTTGATCCCTCAGTCTTCATTACACACTGCTGACAACTGCCCAGTCCTTTCCTCCTCGCTTGTAAGAAAAGTATAACATTTTAACTTCAACCTCCTATTTTTAATGCAATCATTGATTCTGAAATCACGTGAATGAAAAGTGAGAAAATAGTCCCCAAGCTTATCCAAATTGATTGATTTCAATACCACACTAACTAGTTTCTTGAACACTGTACTCTTGGGTTTGCTGTTCTTTGGGAGGTCTTTTTACCTTTTTTTTCCTTGCAATTAACACTATTGTAATTTGATGCTAGGAAGTTGCCATTTTATTGAGACTTTTTTTCTTCTTAGATAAGGAAAAGAACATCTAGAGAGCAAAATGTAACACTCTCCCTCTTATTCAGCGGGGTTGCACTTAACAACTGAACACACTATGTAACTGTAGACTGTAGGTGGAGCAAATTTACTTGCTTCAAGGAAGAGAATCTTGAATATACATTTAATTTAATGCAGATAAAATCCATGCAATTTTTTTTTTATTTAGCACTTACTGCCCCAGCTTAAATGTCTAAGTCATTCAGGGTATTTAGTTCAAAACCATCTTTGGCAGTATGATAGTGTCTTTATGTCAACCAGAAAGAGTCTCTTGAAGTCAAATCTCTCTGGGCACTTGTACCTACAAGTTCAAGTTTTACCCCACCCCCCCATCTGAATAGAAAATACTAGGGACTCTACCCAAAGCTGGCTTTAATCCTCAGAGAGTTATAGCTGCTGTGGCAAGTGTTTACACTTTTCATGAAATTACTCTACAGTCACACAATGTTCTATTACTATTTTTCATACGTATCATGGTATCTCCTGGGATATTCAAACAGGAATGACTCGCCACTGCACTTGCACCTACATTGGACCATGCTCTGCCCTGAAAATTGTGCTTTTAAAAACAGAAGGTGGCACTGGGTCCAACAAAAAAGTGGAAACTCAAAGGTAAGAAGAATAGAAAGGATCTCCTAATTCCACTAACTGTGGATTTCATTATGAGAAATCTCTCTTTGGTGAATTAACATAACAACTTATGTAAATAGGTGAGCATACACCTGACTCAGTTCTGATAATACCAACCATTAAATACACTGAAGTGGTTCTGTGGGAAAGACAACTTGTTCAAGAAGTTTCCCACTCTTGTAGCAATAGGTAGACAGGAAGATTTTGAGACTGGATATTCCTAAAGTAAGCGACCAGGCAACAGCAATATGCATATCTAACCTTGTTAAACTTTTCTAATGCCATCTTAAATTCAGCTACAATAAATAAAAACCTCTCTATATTATTTTTTCCCAGCAGTTTTACAAGATGGAAGTGCAAGTACTAATAAAATATATGGTTTAATTAACTAAACTTATGCTGAAGTGTACATTAGAAGTGGATGATTTACAGAGTGTTATCCTCTTCAGGACAGAATAATGCAAACAGCATAATTAAAAGTTGATGAGATGTGTATTTATTGAGCACACAGGAAGAACAGACACTTAGATTTATGATACACAAAGTGTACCTTTCATTTGCAATATTAACATTTTAAAGTCCAAAGCATCAGCATAATGCACCCAAACTGTTCTATGCAGCATCTATATAATTTAGCCCTGTTAATCCTCACATCGCTGATGGTAAATTATGTGACCTGAACATATACTACTGTAACATGATATATTGTGATATCATGATTATGTTCATTGAGATATCTGTAGATGCCATATATCACATTTGCCTGTCTGTAAGGACATGTGAAATAGTTAAAGGGCCAATCATTTATTTGTGACTCGAATTTCAGGTCTATCTGTCATAGACCCATCAATGCAAAAGAAGAAGCCACTGTTTAATTTTAATGAAAGTACTTTTAGTAAATACCAGCTAACATTCACGTGGATCAGTGCTTTTTGAGGCTTGGGTACTTGACAATATTCTGAGAGTTCAGAGAGTAAACAGACATTCTAGAAGATAAAATGTATATTACCACCCTGGGAATTTTCAGATGTGTAAGCTAGGTAGACTCAACGTCAGAAGACCCTTACTTTCTTTTCTGTCCTAATATTAAACCCAGTCCATGATTCTCATGTTTGGAAAAATCCATTTTTGGGGGCACAAAGACAGATACTATGCACGACAATTATTATCCAAACAACAACATTACTGAATTCTTTAGAGACATATGCACAGATGTATACAATAATGCTTTTTGTCAATATCTAAATCATGAGGTAGATGTACTCACAATCAGCTGTAACATGTCTCAGTTACGAAACAAATTTGTGTTTCTTATAAGTGTAAACTTACAATGGGGGCTTGAAAATCCATGTTAAAAAAAAAAAGCTGCTATAGTTATAAAACCAAATTTGGAGTGAGGGCAATTTGGGAAGGGAAAAAAAAAAAAAGCAGCTCCTTTATGTAGCACCATTTTCACATATACATTCTTTTCAGAAAATAATTTTTTGAAAATGTGACACTAGAGGAAAAAAGATCTGCTGCCCCTTTATAGTTAGGAGTTTAACTCTTTCTGAAAATTTCCATATCTTTTCACTCCTATCCCAACTCAGAATGTATTTCCAGCAAAACCGTCGGCCTCATTCTATGAACTCAAAAGAACTGGCAAACAGGTCTGCTTGTAGAGATGAAAATTGTTAGTTATCAGAAGGCTTTCCATATATGACATGATTTTCATGAGAAGATAAAAGATGCTGTACCCTACCCTGTTTAGAACTTCCTTTTTCATTACACATATATACACCAGGGCAAATTTACTGGGAAAAGGGATATCTAGATTTAAAGGATGTAGTGATGCTCAATAAAACTTAGGTCCCCAATTATGTGATGAGGAGCACATAGCTGTGGATAGGTCCACTACCAAATCACAACTACCTCTATGGCCATCATATTTGTGCGTACAAGCTTACCCACATACACTCCAGCCTCTTGTCCTAGCCCTGCTATGTGCATGCTCACATTAAATGATATTTTAAAACTTTGTATTAAGATTTCAGTAAAGGTGGGTAAGCAATCACCACGTGCCCAGAAAACTCCACTCAGCACATTGTCCTTCCTTTCAATAGAAATATGAATGTCTAATGATATACACACCAGATCTTAACTACAGACTGTCATTTTTAAATTGATGCAGTCTCATTGTAAAGTAGTTCGCAAATACTAATTATGAAGGATTTTTTTCCCCCTTCTCTGCCTACAGCTGGTTAGGGGCGATTTCCTCAAAAGCGTAAAAAGAAGGTCAGAGTGCTCATTTGTGTGTGATTATTTCAACTTAGATTCATGTGGGGTTTTTTTTCATTGTGGACTGTCAACATCTGGGTCAGAAAGAAAAATGCACCACAGATACCAGGCTACATACTTCCTCGCTAAGCAAACTGGGATTCCCCTTTTACGATATCTTCATTTATTCATAATAGTTTGAACCTAATGGAAGAAATAATGTATTGTTCTGGTATGGATTTGCTGTGAAACTTTGGGCAAACCACTCGAACTCTTTGTATTTTAGTTTCTTAATTTGTAAAAAGCAGATGATTTTTATTAATTTCTTCTCACCACTTAAAACGAACTAATAGGCAAAAAATCTCTGTGGATTTTAGGTATTACTATTAAGACAAATATAGATCTACCTGTTGTCGATAGTATATTAATTGAATTATTATTTTCAGCCACAGTTCATTTCAGGCACAAAATAAAATTTAAAAAAAAAAAAATCCCCAAAGTAGTGAACAACCTCTTTCCTAGAGGAGTAAGATAGTTAAACTAAGTACAAAGAAAATAATATAAATTCTTATTCACAATCTGGTTTATTACCATTTTTCAGAGCTTATTCAGTCTTCTAAAATTATTTCTATTCTGCTCAGAAAAATATGAGGATAGAGATGCTAAGGTTTATTTACATTACCAATCCTGTTCCAGAACATTGAGACTTGAAAACTAATTTGTCAGTCTTTCACTGGGAATGGTCAACATCAGACACCTAACGTATACAAGCTAAGCTTACTTTTGCGTGATGGGCAATGCTTTCTCAAGGGCAAGTCAGGATGTAGCAAAGTACAGAATAAATTATGTTTACTGATGGTCCCTTTGGGATAAGGCTAATTTTTCCTAAAGAGAGCTGCAAAATGCATGTATATTAATGCAGCAACTAACTCAACGTAATTTCTCAGGATAATAAGTTTTCTCTTGGAAGTAGTGTCCGCACATCCATTTTGGTGGAATAACCTGCCGATGTCTTTTTCTGAGCTTGTGACATTTTTCATGAAACAGAACTTTAATATAACAAAGACTTTAGCCAAAGTTTAGAAATTGACTATTAGTCATTTTCTTGCTTGGAGTTTGGCATGAGGCGGCTAGTTTATAGCATTCTTTTTCACTTAATTTTCTTATGTTAAGGCCCCTTTCCAAATTGCTTTTAAACACCCAGTACTTTGGCAGTGACAGAAATACTGGGCTTTCCATACTTTCTCTTGTACTCCATAGTGTATGAGTCATGAGAATCAAGTAAGGGTTTAGGTATGCTGATGGAGATAAACTGACTAACCTACTATGTTATAAATAGCCAATATGACCCCCACAGCATGTGCTTCAAAATGAATTTCATTTCAGTTCTACAAATGTTGTTTTTAAAGCTGTTTCTTTTCACATGTGGCAGGCTCAGGACCTGGCGTAGCTTGCTTTCCCCAAGTGTGTAGATGGAGCTGTAGAGCATACATTCTTATCTACAAACAGTTTTAGCTTTTCCATTGTGCGAGGAGTCATCTTCTAGTTGCTACTACTGAAGTCCATCCTCACTGGTGAATATATCATCATTTAGTTTGTGATTGCTTTCCTTTGCTGCAACCTTTCCTAGCTTCCATCCATAACCTGAAGTGGTAGTGGTGTCTTTTACTATGTCTCAATGCTACAAGGCAAAATTTCCAAACATGCAGAAACTGATCTACAAAAAAATAGGTGGCCTATAATATGTTGTGATAGTGAAATAGTTAGAAACAGAAGCAGACTGACACAACCACATTCATTGTTTTCTCCATGCATTATGACCTATGCAGGTAAAAAAAAACTAAAATGAGACATCTAAAAATGCTTCTAGGAAACAAATCTGGCAATGACTGAATGATTTTTTTCTCATTCATATGTGAAATTAGGCTACATTATTATCTCATCTGCATAGGTAAACAGAGTTTCCCTGGGGAACAAACAGATGATGCAATAAATAGTGTAAATAGCAACTTCTGCCATTCACTCAGCAGCAGCTCAGTTACAAAGCAAAAGCCGTAGAGGTAAAACATTTTAAATGCTGATAGCAAGAGTTACCTTTGGCAACTGATACCTATATGATTAGCAATATTTGATGGAAAGTAGTTTTCCAGAAAGCGATAGTAAATAGAGCTACTTAATACATTTTCACTAAGGCAGATTTACTCACATCATGGTGTATGCATCGGTTTAGACTTCAGTCTGAAAAGTAATATACTATTATGACAGTTACTATCATAGAAGGCATGAACAAGAAAGTATAGGCAAAGTTATATGGAAATATATTTGGAGGCTGGGAAAGACAGTGTTGGAAACAGATACCTACTGCCAATGGAGATCAAGGGACAGCCAATCTGAAATGAAAACTGGTGTCCAGAAGCAAGATAGACAGTCCATGTTATCCTCAAACAGGAGAATAAAATGGTTCACCAATTATCCAGATTAGGCTTAGGTAGTTTTGCATTTCCTTTGATACAGATACAGTGTTTAGTGAAGCATGTACATATTTTAGGGACCTGATATTGCAGTTCACCGCTCAACATGAAGAATATTTTACAACACTGTTCGCAACAGGGCAAACACAGAATTGCACCATACCTAAACCATAACAGGAAAGACAGATGAGAAATTCTACTGAGTCAGTTAAAAAAGCTTCTCTTTGTGATCATCTGACATGGTAAAAATGCTGGATTCCCCTTGGTGGTCTAATATCCCAAGACTATCATTCAGTCTTTCCAATTACACCATTAAAATATCTTGTATCTTCTACAGATTTTGGCTTTGGCTACATTTAGTCCCAGATATTTGTTGAGCATTTCGCTCTTCTTTTGTTCACCTGTTAACAATTTCCATGCGCAAAGTCAATATTTCACACATTTCATTAAACATCAGACCTCAAATGAGAATTGGCTGGTAACTAAAGAGAAAGAAGACACTTCAAAGTGCAAAGAACTCAACCTAATACTGTCTACTTGTTGAGAATCACTTAGAAGTGTGTGTATTTGTATGTACCTTTACTTTACTCAGAGACCATTGAATCAAGAAGGACATTTTAGTTTGAAGAATGTAATAGGAAGAACAGAAGTTAATTTCGACTTCCCTGCATCAGGATTGCAACAGGCATTATTAATTATTCTTTATTTTTTGAGGAGGGAGCCTCCTGGAGGTCAGATGTGGGGATGAGATTCGTACAAACAATTACATGTGGGAGGAAAAGAACCCAAATTAAGAGGAGCTGCATCCAAGACAGAGTTTTATATATACATACAAAATACTTTTAGAGCAGTGTAGTCTCGCTTATTTTTTGTTCATGTCAGATGGTGACTGCATTGGAAGTGGTGTTCTCATGTTACTGTAATCCAGTTGGGAGTATCATTTTAACACAAACATTGGAAGTAACAAAAGTCCAGCCAGTGAACAAGTAATCTATTTTTATTTTGGCCAAAAGAGAGAAATGGTCAAAAAAGAACACTAGACTCAAGTACCTAGGATTTGTCTGACAAAGACCGGTCAGGAGTCTGAACTTGGACATGAATCTGAATGTCATGGCTGGCTCTTGTCTGCATTTCAGACTGAAGTCCTGTGAAGGCAAAGAATGCATTTACTCTTTGAAAAGTTCAAACTCTGCTCTACACCCATTTCTGACAAAGAATTAATTACAGATATGAACTCAAGCCCCTAACTCTGTTTATCCTTTCCTCTCAGGAGTTAGACTCCACTCTTCCTAAGGTGTCTGTGTTAGATTTGGTTGGTTTGGGTTTTTGTGATTCCACAACAGACTAAAGCATAGTAACAAACTGTGCCTACCCATAATTGTTTGTTACAGTCTTCCTACCACCCCATAAGGGGTGCTGAGTACACTTCCTGCTGTGATCCCGCAGAGAGCAAACAGCATTCTATGCTTCTGCTCTCTCTGTTCCCATCCGAGGGTCACAGCACACCCTTTTGTGAAAGGGCAAGACTGCCCAATGAGAATTTAACGTGGTTTTTGGCAGCAGCAACCTGACGTGATGCATGCTGCCTTCCTTTCTTGTAGCAGGGGCACAAAGTGTGCTCAGGGTCTCTCTGACCTGACAAACCATTACAAATGCATTCCCAGCTAGAGATTTGAACCCAACACAACATGTAGTTTGAACCACTGATTCATCACCACTTCTTATTTTTTTTTAACAAAAGTAGCTCAGAAGGAAAAAAAAATAGATTCTGAGCAAATTTGTGAAGTCCAAATGATTTAAACAACATGGCTAGGAAAAACACTCCTTGTGACAAACTCTATAACAAATTAATGTTCAGATTTGTATTGTCTAAAATTAGACTGGGTAAAAATCCAAAGGATATGAGAAACGGAGCATTTCTGAACAAAGCTGAAACATTTGAAAGTATCACACCACAGGAGATGTAGGTAAATGTTAGTGTTTCAGTTCTTCCTACTTTATGGGCTTAATTATTTTAAGGCCATTGTGTGGCTGTGGTGACCCTAACCAATAGCAAAACAACTGAAAGGAAAAACAGAAGCAAAGGAAATGAAAGAGTACTGGGGAAGAAAACCAAGCAGCTCCCAGCCCTAGTAAATCGCTGTACATCTGTTATCTTCTGTTTACCACCAGCCAGCCACTGACAGCCAGGCAGTGGGAGACGTGGACAAGAAAAGAGTTCATCCATTTCAAGGCTCACCAAACAATCCTACCACCTTGTGTAACAGAACATTCTTGTTCTGACTCCCTGCAGTTTGTGTACCTTCAGCTTTTCACCTTCAAGTGTTTCCTTCACCAGTCTCTGCAAAGCCCCCTCCATCCACCCCCCAACTTTCAAGCCCAGGGAAGTGCTGTGGGAGGGAGAGCGCATATTTCCCTTCATTGTGGGTTTCTCCCTACAGGCTCATTCAGCTTAGCAGATGGTAGTACACCAGACCTTTCCCTTTTTTCTTTCTTTTTCTTTTTTTTTTTTTCTCTCGGATGCTAAGCATGATTTACAGGCCTGAGTTATTATTTATCATTATTCATTTTCTGTCACCAGTGCATTGAAGGTTAATAGAAATGCCAGCATGCTCACTGATTTACTTAGTAAAATATTTGTTCCAAGGTTTAGGTCAGATGATTGGTGTCTGAGCAAGCTTCAGGTTTATGCATTATGAAAAGCAAGCTGACTTGACCTTGAGCCACTAGCACTAGCACTATATATTACTTTAGTGGAGTGACCTTCAGAGACCCAAGACACACTAGATGTATTCAACACATGTTTTCTTCTCCCATACTGCTGACATTGTATACATTCCAGCTGAACTTATGTAATGTAAGATGATACTCACTTTTTCGTCTAATGAATTTGAGTAGGATGACATGTTCAGCTAAAACCCCCCACCTCGGAGGTAACAAACTACCTTCGAATCCCAGATGGACTGAGGCTCAGCAAGTACTTCAGGCTAATTGACATACTTTGTCACACAGAGCGTCCAGTTCACCAACCCACGCAAGAGACAGAGGGCCTAATTCTGACATTCACCACCCTGCTACAAGTTAGGAGTAACTCCAATGATGTCCACTGATTTAAGTGAGAGAAATATATAGCCCATGGGTGAGAATTCACAAACTGGCAGGATTTATGCCTGGATTATGATACTACTTAATACTTGGGTTACAGTGGCATAATCCAGCCCTGCATGCCTCCTCCCTCTTTCTTTCCTGTCTAAATGGATCCTTAAGTGTGGTGTTGCCAGACAAAAATACACATATGCAAACAATAGTTACGGAAACTATTTTCTTACCCTTGATTTTCACATTGGCCCAGTCTTCTTTCTATTCTCACTTGTGCAGCAGTATATAAGCATCTTCAGATGATTTCTTTTTGTTCCATTTATTCAAACAAACAATGGCCACTATAACAAAAATGAAAAATCTTAACAACGCTGAGATTTAACCATTATTTAATTTGAAAGGCTCTCAGTTTGCTGTCAGTTACACTGGGACACAGCCAGACTAATTCCAGAGTCTTTAGTGGATCTGTTCCATATTTGCATCAGAAAAATAAGACCAGAATTTGGCACTATATATATATATATATATGTATTTTTTCCAGCTTCACTTTAATTCTTCCCAGGTATCAACCAGAGAAATAGCAACCCTAAGAAGAATTAAAAGCAGAAACTTTTGCCTCCATACCCTATTAGGACAGAAACACCTTCTTAATTTTTCACTTCCCCCATACATGACATTTTGAGATAGCTGAGATTTATATAGGCAGTTTTGGCAGCCTTTTCATATTTACTTACACTCAGAGATAAATCAAATCCAGGGCACTCTCTCCAAGAATAAGTTATTTGTTATCTGACTAAGTATGTGTTAGTGGATCAGACATAGGAAAGGTATTTCTATTATAACTGTGTTATTTGGCTATGATTTACTGTGGTAGATGGTATTATTTTTCATTCTTGATTATACAGTGTATTCTCTTATTGTCTTATGTATTTCAACAGTTAGTTACTGGGGAGGGTAAGGGGAGAGGGAGGTAGATTGGTGTTTGACACATTAACCAAAGGGAAGAAACTGAACCCCATCAGTAGGAGAGAGAAAACTTAATCCTGCTAATGTTGAATCAGGAGCAATTAACCTCACCTGGAGTCTGCCAAGAAAAAAAAGGTACCTGAGGAGAAAAGATCGGTGAAATTCAAATTTATTACTGGATATCTGCATTAATCCTGCAAAAGTCCCTGAAAGGAAAACGTTTAAATACTCTGGCTAGTAACTTAACACCCTTCTACCCTCTATTCTGAAGAGGAACTGGATGAGATAACATCATTATGTTCTCAGGGTGCCCTAATTCTTTTAGTGACTTTGCTGCTCTTCCATTTAGAACAGCATGCAAGCATTACATCTCCTGAAAGGTAGCTAGCACTATATTAACAAGAGATTCTACTTTTAATGAGAAAAGACAGTCTCAGTGTCACTCTCTTGCATCCAGCATCACTCTCTTGCACTTCTTTGTATACCTTCTGACTGTGCTGTCTCTTTTTTTCAGTTCTGGAAGGTCCGAGATCTCTGAGTCCCAGTGTAGTTTCATACTTGGGTCTTAGCTCAGAGTAGCAGATTCCTCTGTCATAAGCAGACTTAAGATTTCCCTAAGACCACATCTTTTTAATCTTTCATCCAAGCTGACACTGTTTCTCGTCCAGAGAAATGCAGGACTGCTGATTCCAAGAATTCAAGTTGTGGTGAGTTATTCCTTTTCAAAAATCAAAACATTAAAAAATTTATAACTTCTGTAGCAGCATTAGAAGAGATCTTGTGGAGGGTCACAGAATTGGTTAATTTTTAAGCTTTCCTTCAACAACCACAAAAGTCAAAGCTATTACAAACGTAAATTTAACTCCAAGAGCAAAGTTTTGGTGAGGGTGTGTAATCTTGTGGTAAGACTAACTTAGATGCCCATCCTCTTTACTCAATAATTGTGTAAAATAAACCAAATTTCAGCATTTAATAATATGAATCCTTCATCTCTCCATGGAGCCTACACCTACATGGAGCGTCAACAGAAGTGCAAGCATCATCGCCCATAACTCAGCTGGTACAACATCTGGTACTTCGGTAGACAACAGTCCCTATATGCTGCAGTAGACAGTGCTCTACACGCCTGCTTCAATTTCCTTTTTCTTCAGCAAGACTTATTTTCTTCCTTTTTTTAGCCAAAGATAGGTTCACCAACCTGCTCACATTATGGTACATACTAGGTTTTGCTATTATGAGTAACTGACATGCTCTCAATTAACATGGCCTGTGTTCCCTTTTTTCCTTGATCCATTTCCTGCAGTTTCAAGAACTGATCTAGAAAGATTCAGAAAAGTAAAAAAAATAAATACCAAGAACCAAAACATTTTTAAGCATGCCTATCTACCAAAGCCATAAAGTATGATAGATGCTTTAAAACTAAACGTATGTTAGTCTGGCTGCTGCAGACACCGTAGAAGATAAAACACTCCTCTCAATAACAAAAGTGCTAGGGAGAAACTCATATCCTGTGCACTCATGCTGTATTATTTACTGTTTCTATTAAAGTCATTCAGAAAAATCCCTTCAGAAACAGTGCTGTACAAACTCACGTGAAAAGTCACTGCCCTCAGAGCTCATGCTCCAAAGAGAACAATATTAGTTCCTCAGTTCCAACTTATGTACCTAATGAAGGCCAGGTTTTCAAACCCCCAGAATCGATGTCTGTGATAAGTACAACCAGATTTCAAAGGTCTAGATATGCTGAACTAGTGAGACTTTTTTCATCTCTCCTCCTCCCGCCCCCATTCCCTTCCATCTTCTGCCCACCATCAGCCTGGCTTCTTAATTAGCTGCATAACAGAGAACTGAGCTTCAGAAAAATCTGTCATTGTTTGGACATGCTGGGCCCTTCTGAGAAGCTAGATCTAAGAAGTGCAAACAGTGATGCAACAAGAGAGGGTCTGAGGTAAAAGGCAGAGGAAACCCAACTCTGATGTGAATGGCAGCTAATTAGACCTAAAGGAAAGAGGAGTATGTTTAAAAATTTACATGATTACGTAGATCAGTCAGCCATTAAAAAAAAAGGTAACTGAAAATCACATCAATTATATTGATGTCTGTGAGCATCTTTCATCTACCTACTGAAGCTGAATTCTTGCCCCTTCCCCACCTTCCTGTTTCTCCGTGTTGTGTTACTCCACCAACACCACTGCTGCTGCATTTGTGTTTCAGACATAAGGCACTACATTTTTGAATACTCCAAGGTTAACCCGAAAGGATGCATATGCTAGTTCATGATGAAAAACTGGTCATTATTGTATTATCAGCCCAAAGGCACTAAGTTATAATGAGTATGTATGATTTCAATGGTCTCAGTAGTAAATAGCCATAAGAGCTTAGAATTTTAGTGTGCAACTTCAAGCAACAGATAAAAACACATAACACCCTGACACTCAAAGAATAAAACTAGATAATATCTCCCATCCTGAGCTAAACCACGGTGCTAAAGTCATTGGATTCTGCACTTCACCTCCAGAAAGAGCTATTTTCAGGCATTTAGAGGATAAAGGAACAGCAACATTAAGTAAATAGTGCCATTAGTTTACCCTGTATTTGCCTTTCAGGACTACGAAAGATCTCAAAGGATTTTCACTTCTTTCTTTGGGAATCATTAAAATATACCTAATAAAAAATTATTAGGTAAAACTATTTAAGAATAAAATAAAAATTCCTTCTGTATTTTTGTTAGAAGTACAAGTGATGACAGTAGAATTCTTAGTAATACTAATTGCTCTTTGACAACTCATCTTCCTGACAAATTGGAAATCTGTTACTTGTTTCAAGCATAGGAGTTGCTCACTTAGCCATAAGTTTCCTACAGTAGCATCAATGGTATTGGCAGTTAGAATAGAAAAGCTGAGTAATCAGGGTAGCAACAGAGATGATGGTGGGTAAATTAAGCTTATTTAATTTGCCATTTTGTGCTAAATCACTTGGTTTGTAAAGTCCACTTCACCATGGAGCTGAATTTCCCCAGAATGGAGGTCAATAGGAGCTCTGCAGACCGAGTAGCGATACTACCTGCTAGATCACTCTTTCCAGACTAAATCAAACTGATTTTACTTTATGCTTGAAATCATTCTTATGAATACAAGGAAAGCACTGAAACCTCCTTTCTGTTGGAGAGAAAGAGTGCACTGAATGATCTGAGGCATGAGGACAGTGAAGTGCTTTTGCTAGAAACGCAGCAGCATAGCAAAGAAAATGATGACAGCAAGACCACCGAAGGGCTACAGAGCTGACCTGCAAAGGTTCTGCCAAAATCTTACCGCTACCTTTTGTAACATCTCCTGTGAGTTGTAAAAGGTGGGTCATTTGAACCAAAACTGAGTTTAATTTATATACACTGTAGTTTAACTGAGGTAGTATTGTTTAAAAACAGCTCCTTGTTTTCAGGCCTTGCTGGGCTGCAGAGTAGGAACAGGATATAGTTCTTAATGAGATGTGAAACAGATGGTCCTTCCCCTCAATAATACTGAATTTCCAGTGCCCTTTCCTACAGACAATCTCCAAGTGCTTAAAAAGACCTTAAATGCTTTAATATGCACACCGCCTTTGTGAGGTGAGCGTTCTCTGTCCCTTTGGCATGGGGAAGCCGTGATGACAGACATGCCGATTTCCTGGCATTCACTCAGCAGCATCCCCTGTAGCAGGGTTTGGAAGGGAAGCCAGCTCTCCACCACTGCATGCCCGGGCTTTGCACACCATCGATTGCTCTCACTCTTTCTTCCATTCTTCCTCCTAAAACAGTGAGCTGTAGATCCAAAATCTGAAAGCCTTTGTTCCTTGAAAGCTTGACTAATCTAGCTATGGCTCTACTGTCATAGTCTGAAACAATGTACAGACATAGCAGACATGTTTCTGGTTTTAAGTATGGTAAATGTCAGTGTTTATGTTTTTGTTAGCTGGCCTAATTATTGTGTGTCCTCTAAAACTCTCTGTTGTAATTACCACTCACCATACTGACACCTACTGCTAAGGAGAGAGCTGATCAACTGCAGGATTTCTTTACTCCTGGACCCAGCCAACAAACTGCATGTGACACCAACAGATGTTTCTGGTTTTAAAACAGTGGGAACTTCATGAACTGTTTTCCCCAACCTCCCAGGAGTAAATGCCACCATAGTTGAAAAGTTGGAAACGTTTGTCAGACTCTGAACAAAGCTGTGAACGAATGCTACAGTAATTTACTACTTCTGCAGTCCATTTTTTAAAAAAAAACAGCAGATGAGACTACAGAAAAGACCATTAGCAGTACTGTGGGGGTTTTGCCAGTACAGGCTTTGTGTTATCTACATCTGTATTACAGCACATGGAGAAACATCTAAGGAGAATATCACTCTAGAGAGTGTTTGTAACTCGGTGTCTTTTGTAAGGGAATGCCCATTAACTCACAGGGCTGTTCTGAATTGTGTTTGCAGCATAAAAGGAATAGCTTGGCTCAGATTCCATAGCTGTAACTGTACAGGGAGAGAGGAGGGGAAAAAAAATCAATAAGTTCAGTGTAAGCAAGTCAGAGCAACCTTTGAAATAATAAGACAAATCAATTTATTTCACAAATGTCTTTATTTCCAAATGCCATTGTTTGGTGCTTTCTGCTGTCATTGCCCATAACATTTGAGAAAACTTGGCTCTTAGTCATTTAGGTGCAGTAGAAATTATCATGAAACAGCCATGTGAAAAGATTATACATTCACCTCAGTGAAGATCTGCTGTAACAACCTTGTCCTATGAGGTAGAGTGTTTAGGAGGCGGAGAAGGCAAGAAAGACAAGTTTTAAATATGGACAGAAAAGCCCTACTTTATTGCTATATACAATGAAAAGTAATTACAGAGAAAAATGAAAGCTGCTTCTTGCTGTTAGCAGGAAGAATAAGGGAATTCTGTTCCTTTTTAAAGCTTGGAGTCCATTTTGATATAATTGGTTCCAGAATTATTTATGACATTAATTGCTGCATTATCGACTGCCTGTCAGCTCTTCTGGCAGTTAGTCCATCTTTCTTACCACAGAAAGCCAGCTCAGCCCAAACTAGACTGACAAGCTAATTATACCCATCTTCCCCTTCAATGACAAATGCTGCTCATCGGAAACCTTTCTAGAAATAAGCTTTCATTCTTTCCCCTTTTTCCTGAGCCAGACACAACCGATATCTCAAGGTACAGATCACAGCTGAAACTCTGCTCACAGGGCTATTAGCTCTGAACATCTCACTTGAGCCAAAAAACCTAAGCATCTTATGTTATCAAACTGTATGTCATTCCCTGATGCTAGTTTTCAGTGGATGTGCACTGGGCCATAGCTGTCACTCAAAGCCATGGCAGACAGAGCAAACCTGACTGCATTAGGTGGGCCCTTCTTAATAGCTGAGGCAGGCCTCTGACAGCCATTCCAAGGCTCAGAAGAAAGACTTTGTACTTACCAGCAAAAATAAACTCCCAGCATCAATATTTTACAGCTTTTATTTCCCTTTATTCCACAAATGGAGGGTGACATTGCACACACACACACCCACACACACACCTGCAAATGTCCCTTTGGAGCAAGGAAGTCAGGAGTGTGAGGGGGGAGACATCCTGGAAATGAGGGGAAATGCCAGAGGAAAAGAAAAGACCTGGTCAACAGGACACTCTTACCTCCATCAGAGCTCAGGATCATGTTACAGCAGCCAGGTGCCCTGGATGCTCACCTGTTCAGGGCCCCTGCATCGTTGTGCTATAAGGTGAGCCAGTATAAACTCTTATGCACCACCTAATCCAAAGCCAGTTGCTCTTTTCCAATTTTCAGTATTTTAGATATATATAGAAATAAATTTTTTTTCAATATTTTATTTGCAACCATAGGGGTTTTTAAGCTTCTCTGGGGTGGGGTTTTGTTTCTTTCTTTTTAAAGATTGGACCCTGGAACACCTACACCATGACAGAATCTGACAATTCTGAACAACAGATTTGGGTCCCATTCATATAGAGGCCAGAGTAATAAAAATTATGATGATCACAACGCTCCTCAGTATCTATTAATTTGCCCTCCAGTTCAGTTCCTTTTCTGTTGAGAAATTTGAAGTGGATGTGGTGGCTAGTAACAGGGCAAGGAGTCAATGTCGCTTCTGGATGGAAACAAACATATACATACCATACAGCTGATGTAGAGTGAATTTCAGTCCAGTTTTTACAGAGCAAGGTCCAGCATTGCAACTGGTACTAGCAGGCCCTCCGCGCAGGTAGCCTCCAAATAGAAAACAAATACTGAATTATAAGCCTGCCTAGATGAAGCTCTTTCAGATCAGAGAGAAGGGATGCTGGTGGCGGTACAATGCAAGATAGCCAACGTTACCACTACCTAAACCCACTATCCAAGGCACTCAATGTGACAGCTATCAGTAGCGCTAAATTTACTGAAGTTGTACTGTGAATTTCAAGTAAACAAAATTGAGGTCAATATTTCAGCAGGCCTATAGTAAAAAATGGCCATGGACAGTGCAGTTGCTGTGGTAATTTCTCATTTCATTCAATAACACAGTAGGAAGTTGCATGGACCTGCATAAATGGTAAGAATGCCAATTAAAATGACCACAGGGCTGGCTTGATTTATATCCTGTCCTTTTACATCCTTATTTCAGAAAACACTTGCAGTCCCTTGCTTGGACTGAACAGGCTCCTGGGTTTTTTTTTTCTGTGAACACCGAGTTGCCAAGCAAAGTGGGAGTGGTAGTTGACTAGAAGTCTTGCGCATTTTATACTTTTTCTAGGTAAAGTCCACAGGAAAAACAGCACATAAATTGAGTCTGAAGCTTTACAAATTGGCTACTTAAACCACTCCACACCTATAAATTGTGCAGTGCTCTAGGCTATCTTTCTTTAGACACTATCTTTCATGACAACAAGACCTATAGGACAGAATTGAGAACCCGATAAACAGATTAACTGTATGCTAAAATACTGTGGAGAAAATAAGAAAGGGAAGTCACGGAAACCGTCTGCTCAGTAAATGATGCAGCAATGTTTGTGTCAGTGCTTTGTGTTTTACTATAACACATTATACTATTGTGAGCAGAAGCTCACATTTATTGGATTCCCAAAATCTTGAAAAAGATATGAAATGTGTCCCTAGTATTGTTATATAACTTTCAGAATGAGACCAGTTGTGACAAGGATCTCTTCTAACATTATAAAATGTTAGAAATGTTAGAAAATGCAAACATGGTGATTTCACTCTGATTCACAACAGCATGTGCAATATATTATACTTCTGTATACTTTGTAAGGTAATTTTAGTTCTAGATCATGCTCATATTAAACACAAATAAAACTACAGTAAAAACAAACGACTACTCATGTGCTTGAAGTAAACTCTGTGAGATGTAAATTGTTTATAAATGCAGCAGGATTCCTTTTTTTTCTTAGTGCTTGGTATTCTGAGAGCATGGAAACCACCAGGAAGTGATTATTAACATGATATATTATAACTCTACAGGTTTTGTTATTGCTGACTAACCCTAGACTTTTTTTCCCCGATCATCTATCATTTTTTTCTATCATCTTACTGATCATAATTCAGAGTAGCTGATAGAAAACTGTCTACTTTTTTATGTTTCACTGTTGCAGTGATTTTTATAGAGCTTATTCACATTAAGCACTAAACACCTTTGCAGAACACTAAATACTCCAAAAGAGAAAATTATGTTTTCCTGTAAAACCATCAGTAAATATATAAAGTGATACTCAGATAGCATGTCAGCATTTCTGCCCAATAGCATAATGAGGTGATAAGTTACTCCAAGAGCACTAAGAATAATAGCCTACTGGATTTTCATTTGTTGAGGTTAAATGAATAGCCTTATGCTTTAAAAGAATACCTTCCACCACGAAAATCAGTGTATGCTTTAAGCACCCATTGACAGCTGAAATAGTCGCTAGGGCTTGTATATTGCTGACCTTGATAGCTTTTTAGTTTAAAACATTTTAAAGGTACATGTACAACAACATTGGTGAGGGAGGAAAAAAAGAAAGCAAATGCCAGGAGATCTAAGAGAAGCAAGATGCATTTGTTTTTGACTTCTAATTAATCAAGATAACATCTCTTTCAGCCATTAGACAGTAAAATCAATAACCTGGGCAGTCTGACTGCCAGTTAGACTTATACACCAACACCTATTATTGGCAAAACTGTGATGTATTTAACCATTTCATCCTTTATTATATTAAAAAAAAGGTAACCAACCTCTGTGAGAGAGTACAGGAAGAAGTACAGCACCACAGTCAGTTGCTTACCCATTCATCGCAAATTTCCTACTAGTGCCCCTCCAGATGCTCCTCACTGAAACCTTTTCATAACTGCTACTTTCCCTTACTGGAGTGACTGTTACAGAAATAAATCAAAACAAAGCAGCCCAAACCTCAGCTGCATCACTACCAGATCTCAAGGGAAACTAGAAATTTGATGCTTCTGGGAATCAGTGACATTCTGAGCTAAGCAGAAAATACTACAAATAATGCTGTATAATAGTGCTGCAGAAAAGGAGATGGCACCTGACTAGAACAAGAGGCAGATCTCAGAAATCATTACAGTGGTTTCATTTCAGAGGAAAGTTAAATGGATTCTTTTACATAAACTGCCTATGGTGAGGTCCTGCAACCTCTTCCCCGTTCAATAATCCCATTAAGTCCATGACATTCCTACAAAAGTGCCAAATCCTGAAATCTTTTCTCATTAATTAGCTCATTTCCCAAACAATCTCATTGAATTTAGACTCTTTAATCATTGCAGACAAAAATGCTTAATTCCCAAAAGAAGAAAAGATCCAGTCCATTTTATCTAGCTTTAGGATGTCTCCCAAGCTTTGGCCCATCTTAATTTATGAGGCTTAAAGGGGAAAGCTTTTTCTAAGATTGACATTTTGAAGGCCACAAAAACTTTGGAACTCTACGTCTTTTCTCAAGGCAGACAACCAGCATTGGTGTCAAGGGTCCTCAACAGACCAGTAAAAAGAGTAATTCCACTTGGGACCCACAGTCAAGGCTGCTCCATTAACCTACAGAATCTAGTCGACAGTGTTGTGACTTACTCCTGCATAGCAGAAGATTATTTTCCTTCCTCTTCCCTAGCAAAGATTGTTTTCCAACTGAATCTCTGTTGAACTAGATTTAGCATTAGAAGTCTTGACTCTACAGATTCAATACATAAAGTCATTAGAAATTTTTTTTTACTAGAATGTACAAGTCTAGGAAACAGTGAACATTATGGAGTGACCCCAAAGAACTTTACAGAGTTGTTTGTTTTCATTCCTTCCCACAGGTTGGCATTTAAAAAGGTCTTGAGCCAAAAATGTTCCTAGGAAAGACTGGGGTTTTGTAATCAGCATAGGATAAGCAAAGTGCAACATAGCTCAACATATTAAACGAAATTATTTCGTGTATACATATTTAACAAGGACAATACAAACAGACCAGTAATTGTGATATTAAAGTGTTTTCATGCTATATTTGTCTTTTTCTATTCTTTACAGTGATCAGATGTACAGTTAATTACACTTAATAATTATAATTATTGCTTTATTTTACAATGCAGCAAATTAACTCAATCAGGCATTTCATAATGCATAGGATGCTATGGAAGTTATTATGGCAGAAGAGAAATATTTAAAATCAACATTGCTCTCTAGGGGTCTTTTGACTTATCTTCCTTTGCTGTGCCACCAATCTATTGTACAGTGCAGGGTAACTCCCATTAAGGCAAATGGGAAATCCCTAGCTTACATAAATCCTCTGGCAGAAAAGAAACCTGAGTTTCTGTTGCAGAGAGAAATAATGAACTTATATTGCTGTTGAGTACGCAAACAGTTTCTGCAATGACACAAAAATGACTGGATGGAATCCAGCATGATAATTTGAATGAAGAGTCTCTCCTGCACTTTAGCCTAGTGTCTTTGAGATGATAACTCATTTATAATAGAGTAAAAGAATAACCATGTTCTGTATTCAACAGGAAGATGATGCATAATGAAGAAACAAACTTAGGAATTGGCTTTCTGCCACAATCTTAACTCTGCCCCATGGAACACAATTACTACCAAAGATCATTAAACAATTATATGTGATTTATGAAGACTGCCAACTTTAGCCACCAATATTATAAAAACTGTTTTAAAAAAATAGTTCTCCACCCACTACGTCCTTTTATACTGTTCATCGTTGTCATTACTGTAAAAGAACAAGGCATTGCCCATACCTTTTCCCCTCTACACCCTTCTTCTTACTAGTTTAATTTTCTGTTACTTTCAAATTTCACTGTGTGTAGGAACATAACACATACAAAAGCTTTTGTTGGAGAAGGTAGATGTGCAGCCACAACATTTTCACAATCCGAGCAGCTTAACAGGAAGACTTTACAGTGTCACCAAAAAGAGCAAAGAATCTACCATCTCAGCTTACATCACACTCTCCCATTCCAAGTCTTTTGTGCATCAGTCTCCATGACACAGAAATGGTTCACAGCCTCAGCAAAACAATTTAAAATGTCATTCTCTGCCAGCAATGGAACCACCTTGTGCCACTGTAAATGGGGACAAAGGGATGTGGTTTACCTCTCAAAGATGCAACTTGATTTGTCACAAAACAGTGCTGATTTACATTTATGCTGTTAGTCAGACCCAGCTGAAACATGACCAAGGCTTATTTCCTCTGTGAGGTGCCATTAAGAAAGATATTTTACCTGCTATCCCTGCAGGCCTCAACTGCACATCTTCAAGGAGGTGAATTTTGCAGGCGAGCCCAACGTTCCATGGGAGCTCAAATTTACCTGTCATGTGCAGAAAGGGCAGACCTTGAAGCTAATCTGTTTTTCCTTCACTGGTACTGTGGGGGACTATCTGCCCTATGCAGAAAGTCTCTGGGGGCAAGCCAGCAACTGCCTGCTTTGTCCCTCAGCAACACTGGTGCCTGCTGCAACCTCCCCACTGAACAGTGAGCCTCACTATTCTCTAATTTTGACACAGGAAGAGGTTCACCAGGTAAATACCTCATGAACATACCCTCCAAGGTATAAGAAATCATGTGAAATGGAGATGTTCAAATCTGAGTGTTCTTTTCTTCCAGAGGGCAACCAAGTCAAACAAGTTGGAATGTCACTGTAGCTAGTATTAAGGTTGTCAAAGGGAGAACCTCAAAACATTCAGAGTTTGGGTCTAAGTTAGCACACTAACTTGACTTCTCCTAAAGCTATGTTTTACAAGAGAGAGAAAAAAAGGGTCTTTGGGGATTTATTGTTTTCATGTTTCTGACCTAGGACAGAAATAAACTAATATATGTTTTTTACAGTGTTTTCAAGCTTTTGGCTCTGCTGTTGAATGCAAAGATAAAGAGAAAAAAAGACTGTTTAAAGGATATTTCTGAACTTATGACAACAAAACAATACAACATCCCTTCCCAACCATGTAATGGATAGATGTGTGGTAACAAATATATTTGTCAATCCTGTAGCAAAACTTTACAAAAAAATGTGTATATTAAACACATTCATTCATTCCTTCCCTTCCACCACCATAACGTCTATGATGTTGTAGATGTCTTCTGAGTCTTTTAACATACAGCAGGAAGTACTGTTAAACCCATGCTTGATTTATCACTATGCCTAGGTAGCCAAAAGATTTAAGTAGAAACCAGTCCAATAGCCTGTAGGTACCACTGACTTTTTAATACAAAAGATTTTTTTTTTTTTTTTCAACTTCAGCTTGCCAGGGGATTCACATTATCAGAGGCTGATTGTATTTGGAAAATGCTAAAATTGAATCCTCTCTATTCACCTCCCAGGCTGCTAAATAGAAAAGTATCCCCTATGTTAAACTGGAAGTTAGATGAGGAGCAAGCACTCATCCCCTGCAATCAGTGACAAGCTAATGGGCTGCTAACTATAAATTTGCTGGAAACCTAGATGCGAAGCTCTTGAATCAAGTGATCTGTGTGCAGTCCTTGAGCCACTGCAGACAATCAGTTTTATTTACACAAACTTTTTGGGCCAGCATTAAAAGATGCACTATGTGAAAGAAGATGCCAACATGATAACTCAAAAAACAATGTTTTATTTTATGCTGCCTGCACCTCAACTTTACAATGATATAATCAGAAATGAAGATTTTAAAGTATCCAGAGGTAGTACAATGAATAAATTATCAACTCTTTGGTACAATAATCTTCATTATAGGCTGGATCCTAAGCTAGTGTAAATAAATAACATGGGCCATGCATGACAAGTTGCTTCATCAGTGGTTGAAGCCTTTTTGTCTTTATATGTTTTGATTATTAAGGAGTATCTTTGGCAAGTCGAAGTATTTCTGAGTAAACAGTTCATGTATTTGGGTCACCCTTAGAGAAAGCTTGAAAGACTTATCCTTCTGACTTGGGGGAAAATTGTAGAAAAAAAGGGTGCTGACCTCCTGTCTGTCTACTTGGTGGCTGGTAAATGTTAGCACAGCTTGATAATATCAATTAGACTGGGAAGCTTTATTTTAAGTTTTTTGAACTATCACTACAGCCTGTGTCCATTTGTCTTTTTTATTCTCTAGATGTGCCATGACAAGGATTAAATGCGACACACACCAAACTTTGAATGTCCCGCAGCCAGTTCCAATGGCTTGGATGCTGTCATTTCGAGCTACATCAGGAACAGTGGCTCAATGGCTGCATCTGTGACACATGTCAGAAACTTTTAAATGTCTGCTCTTTTTTTCATCAGGATGCTTCTATATCCTAGCTAGGGAAGAGATGACATTTTGTGTTTGGGTGGAACTTGTTTTGGTTCCCTCTTCCTGCCTCCTCTAACTGTCAGCCTGAGTTTCCCCTAAACATATCAAAATACAGACAAATAAACCTTGTCATTTAGAAATATATTCAGTAGTAACCATGCTTGAAAACAATGTTTTAGGAGGAACTTGGGCACATTTTCTCATAGAATGATGAGCTACACAAAACACAGCGCTAGGCTATTTCTGACCTTTGTTATGTGCCGCCTTAGAAGATTGATGTGCACAACTCAAATACACATGAATTCCTTAACATTTCTGTTCTTTTTCCATTAAAGTGGAATAATTTGGCATATAAAATACACAGTGCATCAGGGTGGTTTTTTCAAGGCTTGGAAGTATTAACATTTTGATAAGAATACATAGTTTAAGGGTAGAAAATGGATCTGCTAATGGACACTAAGGGATTTCAGGGCGGGACTCCAGTAGTTGAAAACACGATTCAGAAGAAGAGAGCAGTCTTGTATCATTGATTTAAAATACATACATGTCATTTTTAAGATCAGATTGGGATTTCTTTGTCTTTAAATTAAAAAAAAAGCCTAAAAACTCTGCACTCCTTGATTATGACATTTTCCCTTTGGGTTTAATTGATACAATAAATAGTGATTTTTCTTCCTTTTCCCTGAGCAGCCTGAGTTCTACAGATTCACCTAGAGTTATTTGTGACTGTGTATGGGCAGCCAGACATGTTTCACACAGTTAAACACTGTAATTTTACTCTGGGGCTCTCTTTGCCCATTTCAACTGGCCATGTTTCAGCTGGATTTGACTAGCAGTTGGACTTAAAAGACTTTATCTTCATAAAATAATTATTTGGGCTCCTGGTTAAACTTATTTTTAAAAACATAAGAAGAAAAATGCAATGATGGTGTATGAGCTTGCACATATGTGCAAGCATACAGTTTAATCTTGTTTTTTGAAAATGTATCATACATGCCCATTTCCCTGCTAGTCCTAGAGGGATCCTAGAGGGAGTGATTTCTTTTTAGGGGAAGCATTCTGCCTAATTACATCTGACTGTGGAGAAAACTGGGCTTACATGGAAGGTGCTCATTTAGCAGAGGGTAACCTGAGACATTGCAGAGCGCATTGCCGAAACTTCAAGTAAAATGCAGCCACTCTCCCTCTGGGTGGATGAGCATTCCAGTCCTCAGTGCTGCGCCCAGCCTTTGCTGGGCATTCAATCCTGATATTCAGGGCCTCTGTTTTTTTATTTTGGTTTTCTTCTGAGGCACTGCTTCACCATTTATTTCATTGCTAGATGAAAGACCATAATTCCAAACATAAAAATTAATTAACTTCCATTAAACTGCAGGTAAGTTACTTTAAAAGCAAATGCTTCTGCAGTCACCTTTTTCTTTGCTGTGTTGAAGGCTAAATGAAAAAGTTAATACCAAACAAATCATAGAATCATATAACCAGAACTATCACTGCACACCGTAAAGAATTTACTTTAAGATTCCATATAATTAGGAAATCAGTGACTGTGCCGCAGAGAGAAAGGTGGGAAGTGCCAGATTATATTTATTATCCTCAGTTATACAGCTATGGTTAGTTAAGGATAAACAAGATTCCCAAACCTTTCATGATGCTACCTTTCTTCTCTATGGGGATAAGCAGAGGTAGCCTACCAGCAGGAGATAAGACTTCTCATAAAAGGCAGCATTCTGCATTCTATCCCAGAACTACTACAACTGATGCAAGCATGACGCAGCCGTGATTAAACAAAAAAACATAGCCACAGCTTTCTGTTGCACTTACAGATATGCTTCCAAACACATGTGCAGGAGGGGTACATGAAAGTAGCTTTCAAAAATATGGCATACTGTGGCCTCACATTCAAACTGCTTCAGAAAGATACAACAGTTATCACTGCTGTTTATGCTGGAATGCACTTAAGGATGAATTTTAACAATGGCATTAACAGTGACATTTATTTAGGATTTGGTTTTACTAAAAATAGAAAAAAAAGGTTTTAAATACAACATTTTATACAAAATAAAAACAGAGTGAGAGCACAATTCTTTTGGTATGTTATTGCAATAGAGCTAGGAATGTTTTAGTTAACTAAGTCTCAGCACCCTCTCAGGTAAGGTTACATTAGCTATATTATTTCAATAGGAAAACTAGGACATATATATTTATTTTAGTAACTTTTAAAAGTAAACCACTGAAATAGGCACAAACCGAAACCACCTATCCTGTCTCATAGTCCTGAAATCTACTTTACCTTCCTGTAAAACATTAATTAGCACAGTCTGCAGGTCTAGAGTTTTTGTTCATATTTCAAAAATTTCAGTGAAGCTGGACTTCCAGTTAGGTAAAATGTGAACTTACTAAGCCTATAGACTAAATCCTTCATGTTCTGACTCGAGAAAAAAAAAACACAAACCAAACCAATCAGACTTCACTAAATGCTTAAATATAATTACTTTTGGAATAGATTAAAATTTTGTAAAATAGTATTAATTTCCATTTTGATAACAGAATGTTTCCCCTGTGTAAAACTCCAGAAATCAGCCAGCAGCTGCTTCAAAACTAATGAATCTGGGCTTCTTTCTTAGCATGGGTGATAGACAATCATTCTTTATATCATACATTTTGATTCCTAATGTCAAAGGCCCTGCTTTAATGTGTATTTTGACGCCCCATAAGAAAATGCTAACCATTCCAGCATGAAGCTGAAATTGTGCTTGCTTCTATATTGCCACTAAGTATTTCTTGGTGCAAAAGTGAACGTGCAAATGGAGCAAAACACTGGAATGAACACCATCCTATTCCAGGCTTTTTGAGTTTAAGGCAGACCTCTATTTTTTTTCCTTTTAAACTGGGTGTGCTTTCCTGTATTTTGTGATATTTGCTCCTGCTGCCATTGATGTTGAAAGCTTTGCCACTGACATGAATGGAAAGAGGATAAGACTTAGAATGTGCTTATGATACAAACTTGTGATTAACATTAACAGCTGGTAGGGTTTTTTTACGCTTAAGCCTCATAAATACAGCTGAAAAAGCATTTATCTAAAAGTGGAAAATGAGGGCTTAGCTAGAGCTGTGCAAACCTTTCATAATGAAACCCAGAACTAGCCTGATTTGGGAGAGCTGCTAGAGGTTTGACACTCAGACCAGGTTTGCTAACCCCTCAGTCAATGCAGCAGATTTACAGTTTCAGATGAAAACCACATACAGCTCAGTAGTGGTTTTGGATGAAGGATGTTTTCAGCTTTTGCTCAAATTTGAAACTTATTGGGTATGAACCCACAATAACCAAAACTTATTAAAAAAAAGACTGGCATGAGCACCACATGGACAGAAATCACCCAAGACTCTCAGAAACCCAAGGACAGCAAGCATTAGCTGGGGAAGATATGCCAGGCATTACAGATATTGAGATATTGTGACTCCACCATGATCTGAAGTAATGGCCAAAGAGGTGTGTAATCAGTGGAGCTCAAGCTAACCATGTCAGGCACCAGTTGATAACTACAGCTTATCCAAATAATTTCCCAGTGCACTGAAATTTCCATTGCCTTTTATAATATGTGCATTGTATAGTAGGTGGTGATGCGGTGGTTTGGGAAGTAGCCAAGGAAGGAGACTCAAAGTATAGTGAACTTTCTTCCAAAATTGATGTTGAAATTTGGCTACCTGAAATGCATTATAAGTCACTGTTAAATCAGTAGGGTATTAAAAAGGAAATGACTCTTGAACAGAGGAGTTTTGCTTTCCCCCTCTCTTGCACTGTAATCCTCTGACCAGCTCTAAATCGACTACTAAGCTAAAGGAAATTAAAGAAAATATGAATAAAAAAAAAATCTCAAGCTGGGCCAAATTCATCCCCAGTGTAGCTTAGCTCAAGTAGAGTTAAATCAACGGACTTCCACCAGGGATGAATTTGGCTTATCGTCAAAAGGAAATGAAGCAACTGTGCCCTCATTTACAGCTATCAACTTAAACAGAAATTTCATTATATGGGAATTTCTGAAAACAATTCCTAGGTAAAAGAAAATTGCTAAGGTTGAACAGCACGTGTGCTTGAAAATTCCCTGAAGTCCGCAACTGTCTGCTTACTCGGTAGATACACTGAACGCTGGATAATTGAGTGCACACGTTGTTTCAAAGGTCTTATACAATCAGAGGAGCCTATAAAATGAATAAGCAGATTGTCTTCAGAAATCTCCTTTCTTTATTTTCCCTATATTGACTCTTAAATACTCAATTGCAAAAATAGTGTCAATTTAAAAGTGGGAGAGCAGTTACAGATAAAAATTATGCCAGCAATATAAATTTCAGTTACCTTGGTATTCTTTATTTGATTTTCCCCATTCAAATGTAAAAGTAATGTAGAATTTCTTAAGCTGCACTCCTCTGCCACTGATTTTCTCCAGAGTATGATCTGAAGACATCCTGTGAAGCTCCTCTTTACTTCCAAATACAATACTGAATTAAAACTTACATTTAATACTGACATTTCCTAACAGATTCCTTTTTATACATTTTACTATAAAATGAAAATACTATAAGGATGTAGTTCTGTTCTAAGGGGATCTATGGAACTGTGGATGAGAAGTGAGATGATCTGTTAAAAAACTTCTAGGTTAAGATAAAACTAGGTTTAAAAACCTTTTGACTTTAAGTTTTGTTTTTGAATTAGCAGCAAAACTTTCAATCAGAATGCAAAAGGACTGCAAGAAATTTTAAACTTGTGCTGGGAGGATGTTTTGAACACATTTAGGAACTTGCTCTCAGTCCAAACATTGCATGTAATGTGATAACATAAAATATACTTTATGCTAAAACCTATGAACAACTAACCTAGAACTAAACATATTTTCTGAGATGCTTTTCCCTTAAAATGCTGAGGATGCTGAGATGACGATGATATTTTGTGAATGTGCCATGACCACGACTTAGCTCGTCCTTAAAAATATCTGCTCCTTGAAGGCTTGTGAAAATCCTGATCTGAAACCTTAATCTAATTGTCAGCAACTCTAAGAAAGGGTCAGCTTCAGGTTGACAACACCACCAGGGGCAAGTCCATCAGAGTCACCTAACCTAAAAGGTAACTTTTAGAAAGATTCAGCTGCTTTAGTATTGCATCTGGAAAATATTTTAATTCAACCAGCTTTGATGAAGTAGGAGTGCTGAGTGTATCCTGAACATTCTCACATAACAAACACCACAGAAAATACTCTTAAGACTTCTTAGGAACAGGTTATAAATGATTGGAAGAAGCCATTTTTCTTGGGCCTAACTCTCATCTAATCCAAGATCTTGGTAGGTTATTTGGAAAATATTAGAAGTAAAATGAGCATTAACTCATTTTAGGTAAGACAACATTCTCTAATCACCTAATACTGCTAGACTGGCATAAGGAAATCAAAGGCTGTATCAGTTGTGCACAGTCACAGGCTAAATCCAAAAAGGCTCCAAACTGGAAGACAACTCAGTCCTTCAAGCTGTTTAGACATGTTTGTGTATAAGAATGCTCTTCTGTCACACAGAGTTGTTAGCATAGGCATGGTCCCACAGTAACATCTTAAGATGGTTGTTTTCTCACAATTATATCTTGTTTGGTTTGTTTTATTCCCAGTACTAGGAGTAGAAAGGAATGCCAAAGACAGATTTTAACTAAATAGCAGAAAAAGGCTAGCCAGTGAGATGTAATGGTTACCAGGTGTACATATAAAAACACTGAAAAAGCAAACTATGCATTTCAATTGTTATACTACAAGCAGTGAAGCAGAAATTTCACTTTAGAAACAAAAGGGGAGCACTTACCTATTTCATGCCACCACTTGCTTGCAGAGCAATGACATAGCAATTGAAGCAGACAAGGACACAGCTAGAGATCTTTAGGAACAGAGGACAATAGCTAGCAAGCCATGCAAGACCCCTGACTTCGTATCACCTGATTCACTGCCAGATTCCCCAGACTGAACCTGCAAACGGAGACATAGAAATCTAAGTGTCAAATATACAGCCTCAGTCTTGGCTCTATGATTACACTTCTGGAAAGCTGAATTTCATCTCTTTCTTTCACATATGCCAACCATTTAACAAAGCAGAAAGACAGACAGTTGTACACAGAGTAAAGAGAATAAGCTTTCCCAAACTGGGCAAGCAGAGACTCATGTGCCAACTATCACACCACATAAAGAAGAAATATGTGGTAAGACTCAGTGTGAGTCAGTATAAAATGGACTGATTCAGAACCTCACCACAAAGGCTGCATCTAGCAAAGTTCTGCTGGGGCTAAACATTTCCCAACATACTCATATTGTTGGCAGGA
This sequence comes from Elanus axillaris, assembly GCA_026212715.1. Lineage (NCBI taxonomy): Eukaryota > Metazoa > Chordata > Aves > Accipitriformes > Accipitridae > Elanus > Elanus axillaris. The sequence goes on from JANZLQ010000100.1 coordinate 16,958,448, forward strand.
ATAAAAAAATATTAATACATCTATTGGCAGCAAGTGAACCCTGTAATTTACAGAAGGACTATTCAAAAGCACAGACAGGTTTGTTTCTTTCTTCTGACTTAAACAGGAGCAACATTAGACCAACACAGTGATTTTTCATCTGCAAACATGTAGAATTGAACATTCAGTAATCAGGTAACACTTTGCTCAAAGAACCAAATATATTTTTAAAAGTTTCATACCAGCCTTCCAATACTAGTAACCCTAACTCTCATGGATAATAATATTGACTTCAAAGGGACTCACAGTTTGAGTAAAGCAGATACTAGAATAAGTATTGTGAGACTCAGCCCCAACAAAGGATAAAAAAGTGGTTTCAGGGGTAACATACTTTCAGCAATCCCATAAATCATTTATGCCTGCATGCAACACATGCAAGTAGACCCAGTTTGCTCTAAAGTTAGGTCTGTGTGTCCATAACAGTAGGATTTTCACTGAAGGTCATTTATCTTTAAAATTGCAATTGTAGCTTAGATTTTTTTTCTTATTTTTCTTTAAAGGGTTAGGAATTAACATTTTCAATACATAAAGTTAGGACAGCTACTACAGGCAGCTCCTAGTAAAACCATTCACCTCCTAGTCTTCATTTGTGAAGACACGTGACGTCTGCCAAAAAACAAAGTACCGGTCCTCACAAGACTGAACAGAAGACAGAAGCTTGGATATACTTTTTTTTAAATAGTGTTATTTGAAGATTACTTTTCCAAGCATACCTCAGATCTCAAACCTTGTTAAACATCAAGTAACATGGCTGGCCAAAATGTTTCTTGTGACAACACAAAGAACTGAGAATGCAGTGGTTCCTTGGAAAGATACACATTTTAGAATCCTTATAGCTTTGTAGGCAAATCTTTCATTTTTAATAACCTAGTTAATCTTGAGAGGGAAATATGTGCCATGTATGGGGAAGGGGGAGTAAAGGAGAGAGAATGGAATCTCTTCTTAGATTACTGCAACTTTCATCCTAAATGATACTCAGTTCGGTTAAGAAATTCAGGCACAGTTCCCACTGAGGAAAGAACCAAGTGTAAATAGCAGTCTCAGGTTTGAAAAGTTTGCCATCTCTTAAAACAGAACTTCGGCAGAAGACATCTGAAAATAAAATGTTCTGCATATTAAAAAAGAATGATGTTAGCATTAAAAGTAACAAACATCCATACTTGTTTTAAATAATATCCTAATACATGTTAGTAATATAAAATAATTATTCGTAGATTATCCTTTTGATTTTCCAGAACAAGTGAAATTTAGTGTGAATTCCCTTTGAGCAAATTTTAATTAGGGCTTTACCATATTTAACTATAGGTATATAATCCCCCAAGTGAAATCAAAAACCAAAATGGAAGAGACTTTGATCACATCTCATTCCAAAAATATTTTTGCCTCCAAAGCTTTGCTGGGAAGAAAACACTCCTGAAAATGATACAAATGGTTTTGACATTAGGAAAAAGTAAACAAGCAAAATAAAGATGGAAAAATCACGCGGTCAGTTTGCAAGTGCTGTTTATTGTTTGAGGCAGGGTTAAAGCCTTTTATAAGGACAAGAACATATATGCAACCAGACTGAAAGTGACATTAGGTTATTCTAAACACCCCTATTCAGAACCCTGCTGCCTGTGATATGCCATGGCCAAAATGTGTGGAGGCTTCAGAACAGAAAATATGATAGGAACAAACTAGGATTGCTGTTATTTTGGTAACCAAGAGAGACAACAAGTGCCCTAAATATTTCTAATGATATTTTTGATTTTAAAAAGAGGCATGTAGTTTTCCTTTATCTAATATCTCCTAGGACTTCTAATGTGGATTGGCATTTCATTTGTAGCCATGTATGACATTAGCAGAGGAGTTACAACTGGCCAGAATGTGCTTTCCAGACACCAATTTGTATGGCAAAGAGCTCAGAGCTCAATTTAAACCACAGGTGGTGTGAACTGGATCGTTCTATGTTCATCACTGATTTTAAGTATCTGTTAAGGATTTATTAGAGACTTTCATAGTGTATGAAGGTTTCCATTTACTGAGTAAGGCCTAAAATGTTCAGCAGCAGCATCAAGCTTTCCTTTGTCACTCTGCCACTGTCTCATTCTTTTTCATCAGTCGAACCTGAATTTACGATTGGCTTCAATATCCAGTTCACTTCCACCTGCAACACTAGCTGATAATAGCTCCCAGAAGTAGGCAACTTCTAAAGCCTGACATTTTTTTCAACCAGGAAAGTGAATAAAGACCACCAAGTAATTTCAAACAAGCCAAAACCAGCCAGACAGCGATGGCTCTCAATTGGGACCAATACACATGGGTTTGGAACAGACCAGAGGTTAAAATTTTTGCATGTTCCTTGGCCAATCTCATTGTATCTAGCAGCACTTAACACAATACATGCATGAAGTACTGGGATTTTTTTTTTCACAGTAGCAAGTTCATGATTCTAAATATGTCCAACCTGTTTATCAGAAGAGCCGGAAATATGCCACACATTTTTATTTTTTCCACTGAAAATTTGACAATAGCTTTTCTTATATAGACATCAAAAGAGATTAATCAGAACTCCTCTCTATAACATATCAGTAAAGCTGTTAATTATGTTAATTCCACCAGTTGCTTTTATTGACTTTTTTTCCCCTCTGAATAATCATACCCATCTGGTGGCAATTTTATTTTATATCACTCCTTTTAAGCACTTTTTTCTTTCCAAATTTAAGCATTTAATTCTAAATGTAATCTCTGTACAAGTTAAAAATATCTTGTGCAATAAACCAGGAATAATACACACTGTCAATATGACAACTGAGGGCTTCTTCCAAGTATATACAGTTAAGCTGTGCCCCTATTCTACAGCATTAAAAAATTATTGCTTTTCTGAAGGTCGGAGTTAGTAAATGTTGCAATGTAATTTAAGAATTAGCAAATTTTCTTTGTCTGCAAAATTGCTTAAATCCTTTTCCTTTGCACATAAACAACTATACAAATTGATAGTACTTTGCATGGCCAAAATATTTTCAAGATATATTTTTCCCTGTTGAAAGAAAAAATGATCCATCTAGGCTCATTTGGGGGGATGACACCAAACCAAAAAAACCATCGTGAAAGGATTTGTGTAAGCACGTATAAGATGATAGAAACACAAGCACTTAATTCACAGGGGGAAAAACAAGAATAGATAAGGGCTTTTTCATCTGAAATTATAGCCTCGCTCTTTTATGAACACTTTGATATCGCCAGCCACTTTTGCTCAACAGGCAAGCTGGAGATAAACGCGGTGCTTTCGCTAAGGCACCAACCAATAGAGCATGCTCACTGAAGCCCCAGGTGTGACCCCTGCTCTTCTGCGAGCTGCAATTGGACCAGGCAATCCATCACGGTGCTCCTCCTGTCAGGCTGGGTGCTCGGCTGCAGCTGTCTGTCATACTGGTGGATGGGACCTGCTTAAAGGCAATCATGTCAATCTCTGTGTGACTACTCAGACTAAGATAGAAGGATGATCTTGACAGGTTTGGCAAAGTCAGCAGAAGGCACTAGAGGACTTTAGTTACAGGCTTAAAATTTAGATGCAATTTGTGCTTCTTTTGTGGAGGGATTGAAGAAGCACAGAACAACGCTGTGTTTTATAGCTGGTCATCTCGGATGAATCTGTTGCCCTCAGAATGTTTTCCATAGTAAATGTAGCGGCATTTTCCCAAAATGCCTACAATAAAAGAAATTAATTACAATTAGGACAGCAGTGGCATAATATGCAAATAAAGCACATAACTAGGGAAATTTGAAGGAGGGAAGGGAACAGTTTTCTCTTGTCCTGCAAAAGAAAGTTTGTGCATTTGAAATACTCAGTATTACCATTTCAATCAGCAGTTTTGAATCCACTGGGAAAACGTGTTCAAATACCTGCACAACCTATCCTGTTAAACATACATCCACAAGTGTCTTCAAAAATGGAATGACAAAACACTGAAACATCATATACTGTATTGTAGATCACAGTACCTCTCTCCTGCTTTTGAAAACTGGAAAGCCTGTGCTGAAGTTACATTTTGTACTGTCTGTAATCTCCCTACTACATGTTTACAGGGTTTTCCTGACGATTAAAACCAAAAAGAAAAAAGCAGAAAATAGTTACAGTTTAATGTGGATCCAGGAAAAACCTTCCAAATGTTCACAGAGTCATCCTACAAGCACCTAAAGCCATCCTTGCTTTGCAGTGGCAGAGAACTGAAGTGACCAGCTGAAATCCACACAGGAAGTCACCAATAGACATGGGCTAGAACTTGGGACTTCCTAATGGTTAGCCCTCCAGAATCCAGCTTTTTTCCCAGCCATACAAATAAACATCTAGTAAAAACATTTCCAAAGTAGCTCTCTAAACAACATCCCATGAGCCAGATGCAATTATAAATTATGGTAAATATCAGTACATAGAGGATGCTTTCAAAAATTAGCCAGAACAGTGCTTTTGGGAGACAAGGCACATTATTCTCAGTGGGTACAGGCAGCAAGATGCCTGAAGAAGCCTTGACTGCCGTGGGTGAGACACACATACCTGCAGATCACACTACCATATTCAAAAGCATCCCCTCTGGTGGTACTAAGCGGTATGTGAAAGCGTAAGTTCACAGTCACATCCCACCTGTGAACATCCTCAAAGATGCTAAATTTTACTAGCAGAGTTGTTGTTTGTGCCCTCAGGCACGTAATAGTCAAATTAAAGTCATCTCCCGTGCATGGAAGGAAGGTGAAAGGGTCTCCTTTACCTCGGGAGTGTCTTAATACAGCAGTCGCTGAAGTACCTAGATCACCCCCATAAGGGCAAACGTACCCTAGCCCAAAGGAGACAAACACTGCCTTACATAAAGGGTAAAGATGGGGGAGGAGCAGATCCTCAGTTCATTGCTGTTTTAGCTTGCCACAGCGCATGTCGCAAAGACCTGCAGTATGAATTAAGTATGCAAGCTTTTATATTCTGCATCTATTTTTCCAGTGTAACGTGCATCAGATAAGCAGCTAAAGCCTTGGAAGGCATGGGCTGTGCAAGATTAATGTTAACCCATGCTGCTCTTTCCTTCGAAGACATCAGGATAGTAACACACTCCTATAGGAAAAAAAAATAATAAATTGATAGGCCTGTCATTTGTTGTGAAAAACACATTCCTCTTCAGGATAACACAAATGGGGACTATATGGTGCAGTGCCTGATCCCTTTCCCCTCCTCCACGGAGCTTTCTTCAATAATTTCAATTTCAATAATTTCACTAGTGGAGCAGTTTCCACATTCAAGGGATGATATTATCATTCCTGAACAAGCCTCTAATGAAAAGCAAGTTTCCTTCCCCCTAAGGAGATGATATTCCAAGTCAAACTGCAGCAGGCATTTGGTTGGTAACAAGGCCATTTAGAGCTCTAAATGTAAAGGATACGAACAGTTTATTAATGGCCTTCTTCAGACTCCTTTTTCACTGGCATTGATAAAAGTCTTGTTTGAGGTCTGCCGCATTTCTTAAGGACTGGAAGCAAGACTGTTTATAGAGATGCTGGTGAGAGAGTGCTGTTTGATGAATGCTGGAGACTGGAGCTAGGTGTCAGTGCTTAGAAAATGAGGCAAGGACATGAGGTATTAATATTGTCAATGATCTCTTGACAGGAAAACAGATACTGCATTCACCATCAGATTTAAATAGACATCAAGTGCATTAATGACAAAAGGGCAGACTTCAAACAAAGGGGGCTGTATGGTGCTGCGCTGAGCCAGTCTCCGAGTTGGCAATAACCTGATCTGAAAAGACACTGTCAGGGCTACAGACAGGCCTGGGATTGTGTGCGGTGACAGAAAACAGAGATGCTGACAGAGATACCGGTGCCATATTATGCCAAGTATATTCTAACACTGTCTCCAGCCCTAACTAAATCTGACATCATTTCCTATCGCTTATAGTATCCTCCACTGCTCCGGCAGAATATTTCTCCCCAGACATCATTACAAACTCCACTGTAGTTTTAAAGTTACTGGCAGGCCTGTGCTGTCATGGAGGCTGGGTCTAGAGGCCTAAGGATAACCTCAGTCAATCTAAATTTGGCGTTTGCTGGAGAAGTGCTCTCATTTTCACTGATATCTCAGCTACTTGAGGTGATCTGAACGCTAAAGTGTGAGGAGCTGTCACCTTGAATAAAATCCTTAAAGTAAAGACGCTCAGTTCCCAGGATGTTCAGCAAAGATGTCGGACAGTCTGGCAGCAGGAAATGAAATCCAGCTGCTGCTGCTCGCCTGGGGATAAAGGTGCTTGGGCTAGTGACAGTTAAAGTCAGCTGAAATTTTTGAACTCCTGCAGCCTGCAATTGTTTAAATTAAGGAAGTGTTGTCTCCACAGAGATTCCCTACCCAGGCACACAGCTGTGATTCGATTGCCAGGCATATTACACACAAGGCTCAGAGAGTCTTGATAAAAGCATGGTTGAAAATGTTGCCATGAGACTTTATTTATTACAAAGGTTATTTGTAAAACAATAATCTTGCTCATAAATTAAATGTGGTGACTGGTTGGCTTTTTTGTTTTGTTTTGTTTTTCCTCTCCATTTCCCACCTCCTTTTGGCAACCACGGAAAACTCGAACTACAAAAGCCTTGTGTGCTGCAATGAGTATTTTTGCAATGAAATTTGCTAGGATACGTCACATGTGAATTTAGAAAATCTACTCCTCTTCTGCCTATCTGCTATGGTACTCATACCTTGCAGTTCAGGGGCAGGAGTACGTTTGAGGTTTTGCACACAGACAAAAGGAGGAATAAGGGGAAAAAAATACATCTGTGGCTGTTGTGGTGTTTTTTAATTAAAATATCCAGCATTGGCCATAATAAGCTAAGTATACCCCCTATACATCAAAACAACACACAGCATCCTGAATGAGGTTTCTGCTCACGATTCTTAAGAAATGACAACACAAGGTCTCTTGAGGGATCATCTTCCCCAAATAAGGCTTCTAATTTTTCTTAAGTAGCTGCTTCTACCATCACCACAAGCTGTTAAAACTATAATTATGAAAAAAATGCATTGGGAAGAATCATTTTTAAATTCACTCTTTATCTTTTAAATGTTTTCCCCCTTCAGAATGGATGTTCTAATTATGCTGGGTAAGTAATGACCTTGCAGTTGCTTGCATGTGTTGCGGTATCAGTCTTTCTTCACAAACACATTGTAATGTCAGCAACACCAGCTTTTCCTTAGCTGAAGGAAAACCCAATTATCCAAATAAATAAATAAATACATACATGCATACTAAAGCACATGAAAAATTGTTCAAGTCATGTTTGCTCCTTTTAAATTGGGCACGTGTTGCAGAGAGCTATGGTGCAGTTGGACCTCCGTACACTTTCCTAGAGGAAAAGAAGTTTGCAGATCTTGATGTATTATATGGAAAATGGTAAAATGAAGTTGCAGTGGGATGTCCTAGATCTATAGATTATACAGCCTCAGTCACAGGTCAAAATTCAGCTCAGGCCAACAGTGACCTAAGGGAATTGTCTGGTAGCATCTTGTTGCCTTTCTCGGTTTGCTCTTTTTCCTAGCAAATAAATGTTCTACATCTATTAAGAAAACCACCTCTCAGCCATCACAGCTGGGGCAGCTGTTAGCAACACAGCCTTCTCCAGTAGCATTCAGTTTTCTTTAAAAAGTAATTACTTAAACTAAGTAGTCAAGGCAAAACTTTTGCCACCCCCATCAAAACCTATTGCCACATCTGCCCAAGAGCCCCCTCAGGCACCCCTTTTAACATCAAATGTTTTTTATAAGCCCCTCTGCAAGTGTGAACAACAACGTATTCACAATTAAATTTGTTTGTCAAATGCACTGGTCCATAGTATACATCAGGGATTACATTTGAGCATACAGCCAACTACAGGTCCTTGTACTAGGAGCTGTGGTCAGATAAAGTGTAGCACTTCATACACAACTCAATATTCTAGCAGAATTCCACTTCACCTAACTTTGAATACAATACCTAAATCCTCCACTGCCAATTTTTATTTGATCCATATTCATCTCTTTTTTCCACAACCTGCTGTTGTATAGTTTTGCTATGGGCTATTAAACAGCTGCCATGTTCCACCAAGAAGCTGGGTGCATTTCAGTGTGGTTATAGTACCAATCTGTAAATTGTTCTGAGACCCTTCAGGATGAAATATCAATGCCATTATCATTTTTTTCATAGGCACTTGGGCATATTCTACAATTAATGAACAGAAGTTGCAAGATTCCCTTAAATATTAATATAAAATTCCTTTAAAGGAAAATAATTCACTACCTACAACATTTAGAGGAGAATAAATACCTATCTACAAACAGTTTCAAGTCTACAATGCTACTGATTTAGGCAAAACACCTCCATCAGTTGAATTAATTTAAAATTCTTAAAAATCTTTTCATCTAAGGGATAAGTAAAGCTGGTTTGAAACAAAAAATCCTTTTGTACAGGAGTTTAGTAATTTTTCATTTTATATTTATCTTTATGGAAATTGTAACAACTTTATCTAGTTGTCTTGTTGACAATTTATTTTCATTTCCACTTTGACTTTCTATGAGAAATGAAGTACTAGAGATTTTCAGGAAATTAGGAGCCTAATCCTCTCACCTTCAGTAGCATATAGGTTATTTTTTTCTGCTAAATCAGAAGAATTAAATTATATATATTCTCACAGTCATTTTAGTTTAAATAAAAATAACTCCATCTAATTGTACCTGAGCTATCTATTTTATATTCATCATTAAGAACATTCAAACAACTGAATGCTGTAAAAAGTATCAAAATATTCCCAAATGTGTTCCTTTGAAAGATTTGCTTTATAATCCTCAATGAATCATTAACGCCGCCACC
>JANZLQ010000100.1:16970221-16994360 GCA_026212715.1 Elanus axillaris
GGGGGGGGCTGGCTGTCTCTCTCTAGTGAAAATGAAGCAAAAAGCACCAAACAAAAAACCCAAACGCTTTTGTCTCTTCAGTGTGTCTTTACCATTTTTGCATCATCAACTAATGTCACGGATGGAACTCATGCCGACTTTAGGATGAAATATTTCTTGTTGAATATGTTGAAATTTTAAAGCAGATTTTTCTAATTACTCAAACACATAAATTTTATAGTCGGCTAGGTACTGCAGTCAAAGAAAGCCAAGTGCACAGAAAGCATCACGATGCCAGATATCACGGGCGAACTGGTGCTTAAATTTGGATATATTGAATACCCTCGATGGAGACGGCCGAAAGGAAGTATGGGTTCACAGTTCTTTTACTCTTTCAAACCGCTTCTTCAGATATCTCATTCTCTCCCGTGGCCTAAGTAAACGTAGTAAAGGCAGGCCAAGCTCCTGTAAATACGCAGTGCAAGTCAGGTTACACCTGCTCGGTACCCTTCACCTCTAAACCAGCGTCACAAGAGCTCGACTGCCTTCTGCTAACGACCAAATACCCCAAGCCGGCCTGGCAATTCCAGTCAGGCGGCAGAAAGCCACCCCCCGGAAGGGAGCCACCTCCCCGGCCGGGAGCCACCTCCCCGCCCGGCCTCGCGCCGCAGCCTGGCGCCGAGAGCGGCAGCACTAGAGGGCAGCAAGCGTTTGTTTAAGGCGGGCGGCAGCTCCCAGCCCAGCACGCCGGGCCGACAATTAAAGCAATACCGTTCCTTAGTTTTGCAGCCAATTTCTTCTTCTGTCACGATCAAAGGCTCTATTTACACACTCTCTGCTTTCAGCGTTTCGCCCAGGAGCCTGATTTCCAGCGGACTAATCTCGGTGAGCACCGGTTTACCTATACAGATGGCTACAAAAGGATGCCACCGGCGAGTTCGTGGTCTGAACAAAAGGCTCAAAGTGTCGCACTGGGGGGAGGCGACCGTCCGTCTGCGCCACCGGCTCCCACTGCAGCTGGGCTGGCACTTGTCATTCTCCCACGTTCACAACAGGAATTCTAGGGCTCTTCTCAACCAGCTCGCTCTTACTTTTGGAAATGCAACGGTATGGTCACTGAACTGACACAAGAGGCACTTTTAATATATCCAGAATGGTGGAGGAAAAGGAGGCTGTGAAATCCCATCCCTGCCGTATATGAAAGTTCAGCTGCTCAGTGTACGCTCACCCTATTAACTTAGAAGATCTTCGGTTAATTTGGCTAATATACGCAAAAAATGGTACACATATACACATACAAATACACACATTTCTGTAGGCTGCTCTAGACTTTGGACTACATTCTACTAATAATACATACATTAATCAGCAATGGAGTTAAACCATAAAGAATGACAGGGTCATTAAGAAAACAGAAAGTGAATGTAATTATATCGTACTTTGCAAACTTTAACCATGCACAGATTGCATTGGCAGTAAAATGCAAGGGGGGGGGAAGAAGGAAGTAAGCTCTTTTAGTAACTGTGATAGAATTAAACAAATGTACTGTGATTTATGGGGCAGAAAGCAAACTTTTGGAATAATTGTTCGGAAAGTCTGCAAGCATTCCAATAAAATTACAAATTCTTATGTGAAAAAAATTTGAGCAGCAGGGCCCTTCTGGAGAGTTTAGACATAAATTTGGCTCATCTCACGAGTAAAACTTGCTTTTGGATCTCAAATGTGTTCCTGCTGGAGGAGTTCACATTCGGAAAAAAAAAAAGCCATACAAAATTCAGTCTGGCTCAACTGGTTTGAAATTTCTCAAGAGAGTCATCTGAAATAAAGACAAGTTGCTTTTTATTTTTAAAGCTGGGAAAGAAAGTCTCTCAAATAAAATTAAAGAGCATAATGAAATAGTGCTGCTGTCACATTATGATACAGTTAAGGGAACCTTCTTTGCATGCCATTACTTGCTCCTTTCCACAAGCCTTTCCTTGGAAACAAAGGAAACATTTAACTAATTGCTAATGATAGGATTGCTATGATTCTTCCTAATACAGAAATGAGCATTTTTAAGAAGCTGACACTACAAGGCCCTGGATTCCCTTGATTTCCAGTGGAAGCTGAAGGCATTTGGCACTTTGTAAGACACATCCGGACCCCACACAACTGGTGAGCTCCTTTCTCTCTTCTATAGCTGTTGCTGTATAGCACCAAATGAACTCAGAAATGCGTCTGGATTCAAACACCCAAAGCGTTCAGCAAGTATCTAGTTGTCTGGACTAAGTCTGGGCTTGCCTCTTAGCAGAACTTTGTTTGATGCTATATCACATATAACACCATCTGCTATTGCTAAATACTTGCTGGCCATAGTCTAGTTCCCAGACACTGACTACCTCCAGTACTGAATGCCAAAACATTGTCATTGTTTCCTATCCTCAACTCTTTTCCCCCTTCCTCAGCCTCCTTTCAAAAATATGCTAATGAGAGGGAGGCTGAAGGTTAAATCACAGTGGACAGCAGAATATAGTTTACAAGTGCACTTCTAGCCTCTATGGAAGCTTTTGCTAAAGATAAAAGCTAGGGGGGCTAAGAAATAGCTCAAGAGAGGCACATTAAAACCCCTCCATTAGGGTCAGAGTCATTAAAGTTTAGTCAAAGCACCAAAGACTTTCTAACAAGTACTATGCTTAGTAAACGTTTTCCACTGGAGCACGGATATTGGTGAGAGCTTTTGGAGTGTGTCAGTTAATCAGTATTCACCCGCTTTGACAGCTTGAAATATTACTCACTTATTTGGCTGGTTCAAATTTGTCAGACTTGACTATGTCGTAAGTTAACATGTCCCTATATTAAAAAGGAGCCAACTGGCAAATATGCACATTGGACCTAATAAAACACATCTGGCCCAACAATCAAGCAACACTGATCCCTGTATCACTCACAAGCACAAATTAACAGCGACTGTCTTTGAGACCTACCAAGGTAAACAGGAAGCAATAATCTGCTACCTGCTACTTTACCAAATATCCTTTGAATGTTTAACTGAAGGATAAAACCTCCACCACATTCTGTTTCCGAGACATTCAATTGCTTGGTTAAAGCTGCATAAATATTTTAGATGTCTTGGGTCATTCGCTGATACAAATGGGAGAAATGCTTAAGACAGAAGCTCTCCCTCAATCCAGAGAATGTTTTTTTTCAGCCAAGGAAGCCCCATCTGCCACAGGAAGGCCATTTAGGCAATGGCTTTTACAGGTAATACTCTTCACCTTTGCTCTCAGAGCAGGTGCTATTAAAACAGAAAGTGCTCTGAAGGTAACAGGTAGTCCAGGATTGGACCATCACATGAACTCACAGTGGGAAAGCTAGTCACATACAGTCACTGTTTGGTTAAACATGTCCGACAGCAGGGTACATGAGTGCTGCTGTTAAGCCTGGGGCAGCACTGAACAGTCTCTGTCCTGAAGGAGTAAGTACTGGGCACACTGACTTCCACAGCATCCTTTGCACTCTCTGACAGAAGCAATGCACAGCACAACTGCCCTACTGAAGACCTCAAAGATCTCAAAAGCAGTAACAAAAAATTATACAAGCAAGAGCTTTTCAGGGATAAGGAAAGCTTAACCACTTACGTGTGTGCAGTGAACCCTCTGGTCCTTTCAGAGAGGCTCCTGGGAAGCAGCTATATGCTACTGAAGTATTTCAGTCTTTGGGCAAAACAAGCTTGACATCCCTTTTGGCATCTCTGCTGAGAACAGACACTGGCCTTACTCGGAAAACATCAAACGTGACTTTCTGCTAGCTGTGGCTGTGGCAAAGCTGGATACTGAAGGCAGGGGGAGGAGAGGTCATAGAGGAATCGGTAGTTAACGGGGTAAAGTGAGTGTTATAATCCCCAAATTGCAGTTGGACTGAATGTTTTCAGACAATTTGCCTGTCTAAACCAAGACAGTATAATTTTTCTTTCTTCTAGGAGAGGGTTAAGAATAATCTGAAGCTTGGAAAATGGCTGCTGTTGATACTACTGAGGCCTTCTCTTTAACTAGATCTTTCAGGAAAAAACAAATTAATCAACAGCCAGCTGAAGTGGGTTTAATGATTGCATTCTGCATACAATCAGCTTTTCCCTTTTCAAGGGCCATCAATATGTCAAGGGAAGACATATCTGAAGGATATAGCTCTTAACATCAAGGTTATCTATTCTCCACAAGGCTCCCACTCCTTACTGGGCTGATACTTTACACTGCCTGTGTCTAACATTTTCATCAACTCTGCAATCAATCAAGGTAATAATGTTGTGCAAAAAATCAATTAACAACGCAATTAAACTTTCCTTATTATCTCAAAGGGCTGAAATAATACCTAAAGGGAAGATAGACTCACTGAATGCAGACATCCATAACCCAATGTGAAAGTGAATTATGAGGTTAGACAGATGCAGGCATGTACTGGCGCTGTTATTTTCAAAGGGATATATCTCATCCAGGCAGTGTATCAGTCACCACCAATCCCATACCCTAAAATTCCAAATTACTTTTAAGAAATATACGATGTGCAATATCCATTTCATATTCTTTTTTAGAGATAAACCCCCCAAAATCTGAACAGGAGTATTATTCAAAGACAAAATGATCTTTCAGAGAGAACATAAAATATAAAAGCTATAATAACATTTACATCTGTATACCACCCATGTCTGTAAATGCAGGTCATCAATTATACATAATCTGTAGTGAATAAGGAACAGAAGCAGCACAACACTTGAAGCCCAAAGGCTCAAATTTGCTAATACCTTGCATCAAGTACACTGAAGGAAGAGCCCAGTATAATCATGTGTGGCAACAACAGCAAGGACTTAAGTATCACTCACTGAAAATAACACAGAGTGCCTATATTATTTTGTAATTACATTCAACCCTCATGGAAACATCATTTCCAAGAGCCGAGAGTTTTAAAGTGCATTGAAAGCAGACAATTAACCCCTTGCTGTTGGGAGGATTTGGGTTTTAGCATAAAGACATTAAGCATCAGGGGCACTCAGCACACCAACACAATGGAATGAATATAGTTAGGAACCCAGGTGCAATGGTCTTGTGTCAGAGCTGCATGGATGAGGATTTAGGGGAGGGAGAAGAAAAGAGTAGAGAAAGAACACATCCAAAATTAACTAAGATATGAGTGATCTTACTAGTCCCCAGGGACAAACAAACAAAAATTGTTATACAAAGAAAACGACCACGACCAAGCTAGATGTTTTGTGGGTTTTTTTGACACCTATCATTTTCTATCACACAACCTGAGCATTCCCCCTCAGCCCCCCTTACCCATTTCCCAACACACACACAGCCTTCAGCCTCTGTTGTTTTGATTTAACATAGGCAAAAAGATAATGAAAAGAGAAAACATTTAAGGGAAACCTATGTCAGAGTGACAAACTAGGATCACATCCTGCAATAAGCTCAGGAAAATTTGGAAGCAGAAAAGGTTTCCCTTAAACACTGCCCTTTGAATTCCTCTATTAAAGGGCGCTCTGTATGTCTGTGTTAGCAGAGGTGTTCTACAAAGCAGTTCTCCCAGCAGGGTTTGCTTAAGCACATAACAGCTGTAGTTTAGAAATGGTCTATTCTTACAATTAGCTCATGTAGTGCAAGTGGCTTGTTTGGACTGAGAACATCTTTTTTTTTTTGTTGATAATTCTCCCTGGTTTTGTCTTTGTCGTGCACTTCCTGCTCTTCCCCCTGCTGCCCTCCATGCTGTGGAGACAGTCGTGGGTGAGACACAAATAGGCGTGACTAAAATTTTCCACAATTTTTGAGACATTACACATTTTTCCTGCATGGATTTGGGGCATTAGTATTATTCCCGGATTAGAGAATTCAGCCATTACTATCTTAACCTTTAGGAACATAATTAATATGTTTTCATTCTCAATGACTTCATTGTGTGTCTATCAACTGGAACCATTCCTGCTGTGTATTTGATTCCACTGACGATGGGGTGTGTTGGATTTTAAATGATGTGCTAGCACTTCCGTTCCCTATGTACTCTAGTTTATGTGTTATTCATGACTCGCATTTGGAGACATGGATGATACACAGATGTAAATGTTATTAAAGCTTTTGTGTTTCAGATTCATTGTGAAAGACTTCTTTGTTTTCAGATAATTCTTTTAACCATCACAAATAACCAAGCAATACCTGACATTGTCTTGAGAATTTTTTCTTTCCTGTTAAGGTCTTTGATGAAAAGATAATTTTTTTTCTCCCTAATGTTCTCTCTTCATCAAAATAAAATACAGGATAAACTGTCAGACAGCAGAGTTACACCTGCAGGATAATGTAGAATTAACCCCCTTTTTTGTCATATGCTCATTACACAAAATCAGAACCAAAAGTTACTTCATTTTTTAATAGCTGTCAGGGCTGTGAGTCCCAGTTCAAGAAGGCCATGACTGGCATAATTCTCAAACCGCTTTCACCCTTTAACATCACATTTGTATTCCTGGGGAATTCAAAATGAACATGGTAAAGAAAAAGGTACTTTGACAAATCATGGTTGCCTATCTTCTTTTTCAATAAGATTAAAATCATTTTAGATTAATAGTTTTGTATTACTATTTAAAATTTTGACTGTATGACAGACATACCATGTATCTTTGTTGCACTGGTACTACGTAGGAAAAAAATGAAACACAAGTAGGTACTTAAATGCACGGTACATATCCATATCAGCCTTGCAAAACATTACCCAGCCAATAGTCAGAGGCAATTTTTTTTGATGGACAGATAAAACACCATTAAATTTTTTTATCGTCACGTATTAAGGCAAAGGGTGAGCAGGTAGATTTGTGTGTCTGGGCTGGTAAATCTTCAAGACAGTTGTGTGTGGCTGCTGTAGATGAGTACATATATACACCCACGTAACTTTGAACTGAAAGAAAAGTGCTCTCAAAAAGCCATGTTTAATCACTAATAATTCTGTCATTTGACAATATTTTTTCACACATCCTTAGATACTTTCTCTCAATGAAGTTGAACCTCACTTCAGACGTGAAGTCTTGGAGTTCTCACATTTTCTGCTTTTTGCTTTAAGAGAAATCTTTTACAGATTTTTTTTTTTTCATTTCTGTATTTTATCCAGTAAAAGCCTATAATAAATTGCAGCAGCCTCTCTACAGAATTTCAATATTCAGAAACCATGGTAAAAGGGATTTCTTTGTATGAAATTCAAGCTTCTTGTTGTAAAAAAATCTAACTTGGAGTAATTTAGTCGAATGACAATGGGTTGACCATGAAAATAACTTACTATGTCTTCTGCTGTGGGAGTAGTGTACCGGATAGTGGCAGCTTGCACTCCCCAACGTACCACATTACAGAGGACTTCATATTTTGTTGTGAATAGTTACTGAAAAGAGAGTTTTCCATCTGACAGAGAGAATCAATCTAATGTCACCCAGTCTTTACCTCCAATTTTCTACTAGCACCACCTCTGTCTGGTGCAATCTTGTTAATGTTTTGCTGCAGATACCTGCTGTTTTACTTCAAATGCTACTAAAGCTTAATGCTTTTGAGCAGTTTTGGAAAACTGCTTTTGAGCTTTATGAAACAGAAGACAATTTTTGAAGCTGAACCAAAGTGTAACTTAATTCAGCAGGACACTGCAACCCTGCTTCTGTCTTTGATGCTTCATTATGACAATAATAAGGCTCCAAACTTTCCCTTCACCAGTCACATTGAAGTCAGCTCAGAACTACTTAATAGACCATTTCTAATGGCCATAAACCAGTATGTCATGGCTCAGTTGTCTTGCACTGTATTCCAGGTAAATCCTAGCTATAGTGCAGTGTGGCCATACAATGGAAGGAGCAAGCCACTCCCTACTGCCAGTTGTAAGATAAGGAGAAAGTAGCACGTCTGGAAGCATCATCAGTTTAGGCCATACTGGGTCCCTGAGACTAGGAAGCTACTCTATTTGGGACAAGTGGCACAGGGTCAGCAGAGAGGGAAAAAAGGCCATTTTTGCATTATTTCAATCTTGTGCTGCACTGGCTGTTCTTCAGCCTTCACAGACTGACCAATGTGCTTATTTCGTTAGTTTATTTTTCCTGCTGTAAACACGTATTTACTTAAGGGCTTGCTCAAAAATGCAAATAGTTTATCATCCAGGGAGTAGACAAGAGTAACATTTTCAGATGCTTCTTCAACAATTATGGTGTTATCAGGAAGCGGTGTATGATCTCTTATAAACATGACACTATCAATCCACAACATTATTTAGCCAAATCTGGCTTTATTCACAACGTTAGCAGCCACCTTATCTGAAGTAGAACCTGATGCCACATAACAAGGAGATGTTGAGATAAAATAAAATTGTTAAAATAAGAATTTAAAATAAAATTGCCTGCCTGCCAAACAGAAGTTAGGCATGTCAGGTGCCTCTGCAGTAATATGAGATTTCTGCCACTCCCCCAATGCGCTTGTCTGCCTTTAACAGTCTGGCAAACCCAATACAACATGCTTGGAGATCATGAAGTAGGAGGTCCGGCATCAAGCCTCTACCAGATGACTCACTGCAGTGTTACTAAGACCAATTATTTAATGGAATACAATATTTTAGAGATGTGATGAAGTCAAGAGAGAACCAGTTCAACCAATCACCAAAGAAAACAGTGACCCATAGTCTTGAGACCATGCTCCCTTTCTGAAGTGGTTCCACAGTATACATTACCAAAAGCTTCATGAAACCACTGTAGACCATCAAGGGTCCATTCAGGTAAGATCAGCCAACAAATGGGGTACTAAAACAGATTACAGAAAGATGGTAAAACATGATCTTTCATTTTTCTTCCATTTATTAGAGTTTTTTGTTTACCATGGAAGAAGATTGTCTTCTTATAAGACCAAATCACATGACAACAACATTTTTCTTTATCTAAAAAATATAAATTTATGTGGTCTTTTACATAGCCAAGCAACTATGCAGGCCTGGTGAATCTGGCAGTCTTGTATAGCCTCCTTCCCCATTTATAGCAATGATGGGTAAATCCCGGACACACATGGCTCTAAAATTTATTGACTTCAAGTGCAATTAATATCCAAGCCTCTGGGAAGCTTATATAAAGCTATTACTCTGTTCAAAGGGGGAAAAAAAAGGACCATCAAATGGTTATCCTGAAAGTTATTTTTCTGTTTTTCTTTGTTTCAAAAAGGATGGGGGGCAGGGAGGGGGAGGACACACGACGACGGCGGCTCCATAATTATAAATCTTCTGAAATTGTAACTCAGGAAAAGACTTTCAAATAAAACATTTCCCAGAAAAGAATATTTGGCAGAGGTTGGCTCTTGTTTTCCCTAATAACCATTAAAAGTCTGCCCTAGTAAACCATTTTACTGCAACGTTTGAAATGGCAGAGTTTACATTTTATTTAATGAATAGTTGCAGAGCATTAAAGCAACATCTCGTCGGCAAAACAGCTCCTTATCCTCGCTTTGTCTCAATTGGTTTTTTTACATTTCATTTTCAATGACATGTCAGCCGTCTCTCACCAACCTCAAAGGAAAGTTGAATGCGGGGCTTACAAAGTTAAGCTGACATTTGCTCTCTTCCAATAAAAAATATTTAGTCCATTAAACATAAATACCTGTCATTATGATACATGGACTGGGTACAAGCCTCCCGTTTCCCTCTGATGTTTATTACATCCAAACAACTGCAGTGCCTGCATGTTTTCAACTTTAGTGTATTGATTAAACTTTTAAATGGCTGCCATATAACCCAGGGACATCAGGAAGATTAATTTGCGTCAATGTTCATCTGTAATTCATTAGCCATTTATTCTTTACAACCACATGGGCTATCAAGAAAATGCAGGCCATTTTTCACTCTGCACAGGCTTGGGAACAGATCCTGAAATTTGTGCTGCATACAAATAAGCTCCCCAGGCCCAGCCACTTAAACTGCTTGGCTTTTCAAAAGTTAAAGTTGGGAATAACAGCAGAAAAAAGGGAACATAAAAAAAACCCCGAAATGGACAAAATATACGTCCTCAGGGTACTAGGGATTTAACTGAGTTTGTCCACTGTCTTTTCATCCATGGATTATGGTTTCTTATTTCAGTCAGATTAAAATAACTGAAACTTGTTTCTGTGCAAAGGCCATAAATAAAATGAGTTGCACCCCCCTCTAATATCTTCTAAGATGCAGTTACTTGGAGAAAGCTAGAAAGCGGCAGTGAAGTATAAAAAGCTCATGCCTCAAGGAGGTTGTAGCTGTGAATCTAAGAAAAGGATGCAGTTTTAACCAACTCACACATTTATTGTGGATTCCAGTCCTGCCTTTATTTGGTAAAATGCCCAGCTAAATATTGGTATGTTTCCTTAGGGTAGAGGTAAGCCATCTGGCTCCTTGATTTGCCCTACTGACCCCTTGGCACAGTATGAAGTGCATATTAAATAAGGAAAAGGAAAGAGAACAGCTATAAAGCAAGCAAAAATGCACATGAATTTTACATTTACAACATGGAAAGATCAATGAAATGCATCCTGGTTTCTTTCCTCTTTGCTACCTATAAATAAAGTAGTGTCACTGTGCTAGGTAAACGCATAGCGGTAGGGCATTAGACTCATTGAGCCTAATGGCAGTAATCTAGATTACAAAAATGAAGATCTCGTATAAAACAAATCCAACAGGTTCCCTGTTGCAGACAGGGACATAAGCATAATAGCACCCTGTAACAAACAGAGAAATCTCCACGTAGACCTAATACATCATTTAGGATGTAATGATCTCTGCCTAACAGCCAGTCACTGTGATGCCATTTTAAAATGTGAATTTATGTATACATTTGAAAAAAAGGACGAATGAGACAATTTGCTTCTAATATCAGTGATCATCTTGCTGTTAAATATCAGTCTGGGTGAAGAGACTCCTGGAGAGAGCACCCGAATCCAGCATAATCCCAACCATAGCATGGGTGGGAAAGAACCAATACAGTAAGCTACACAAGGATGTCAGTTCAGAAAGTTTGTGGGACTGAAGACGACAATCGAAAACACGGCCCTGGAATTCTGGGAGATGATTTGCCAACTTGGTCAAATAAAGATTTTCTACAAAGACTTTGAAAAGGCAAATACTGTATGCGTGAATGATGAAATGTGTTGTGAATGCGTTGGCCTGTTTCTTGTAATCCTCACAATGTCAGGCTGATACCATGCTCAGCCTGCCTGCACAGTCCTGGCCTCTTTATGCCCAGAGCGAGTTGTGATCCCACTACAGGACGTTCTCTGCTAAAGCACCACAGGGAGCAGCAGGCTCTAATCAAGTCCAAGAAACACACAGGAGGCGATGATGTAGCTGAACAACCTGACCTGTAGAGCAGCAAGAGATTTTGGCCTATATTCTCCAGCAGTGTAGCTCCAAAGAAATAAATGCTGCCCTGCCCTTGTCTTATCAGCCAAAAATCTGCCATTTTGTGTATGCCTCTGCAATTTGTATACCAGTACGTATATAGGCAATCTGCAGGTGAGATTGCTAAGCAGCATTTCTCTGTCAGTTGACTGGCTTGTAAACGTCCCAAAATAAGTGACATAAAAATAAATTACCAGGTACTCAGGGACATACTGAAAGTGACTTTTAGATAAGCTTTTGTGTTTTATTACATGCTTGAAATTTAGACTGAGTTCATCGAAAGATTCATTACGGTTCATCAATCTCACAAGCAAACCAGAGTTGATTTGTGGTTTCATTTTGCACAAATACTTCTAATAGTCAGGAGAAAATTAAATGAGTTTTGGTCAGATATTTGGATTCCTTTGAATCTGAAAGTTGAGTCGAAAAGAACGTTGGGAAATGAGCCAGTTACAAAGCCATATGTACAAGGAAAAAAGTCCATTTATCCAAATCTGGATAGTTTTACTTTGTACACATAACCTGAGTTGCTCTGGTCTGCATCTTGCCCACTGCACAAGGAAAAGATGAAATCTCAGCTGCATTTTTTTATTTTGTTTTGGTTTTGTCAGCTTTAGTTAGACCTTCAAAATAATTTAAATATTATTTATTTGCATTGAATTGATTTTCTACTATGACAGGAGACATACCAGGAACTTCAGCAACAAAAATAGCTGGATAACAAGCAAGTTGGAAATATTGCAAAATTTACCTAGCCTAAGTAGAAAAAAAAGATGCAGTGCTAAAACCGTAACTGAAATTAAGAAAAGTAAAGCAAATTGTAGCACAACCATGGAGTTTCTATCACATCAGAAAAAAAAAAATCTTAGATAGCATGCAAAACAATTGTAGGTGTCCTAGAATGGAACCATTATAAATTCAGTGGAAAATTTCTCAACCTTATTTTTGCAAATATCAAAAGCTACCTCATGGTGCTCACTAAAGAGAGTGTTTCCTTAGAAACTTTCACCTTTATTTTTCTATTTGCTAGCAGTAACTTACAGTACAACACAGTTGAGATGCAGCAAGAGCTTGGGGTTCAGTTCTTTAACATGCCCAGTATAACATATCTGTAATACCAGGGATACAGTAAAGGAGCAGAAATCCAAAAGGGAGGCTCACTAATCCCCAGATCTAATTAAATCTTGACAAATTAGGTACAGCAACCCAGGGGATCATTTGCCATTGTGCCCACATTGTAAAACTTCTTTCCTGGGAACGACCCTTAAAGGCTGCCTGCCACGGCTCTGTGGCATGGCAGCAGGCTGTTGCAGCTCACCATCGCACCCAGACTCTCTCATACTGCAGGAATCTCCAAATGGGAAGACTAGGTGGCTTTGAACTCGTGCTTACACCAGGGGGGCCCAAAGCAGCGAGCTCAGGACTCAGCCATTTGTTTTCATTTTCATATAATGATGTGTCTAGCTCTCATGGTTGCACAGAAAACTGTATCAACTCGAACCATATGTTAACTGAGGCAGCAATATGTTCTTAAATTGGCAGACAGCTCAAAATGACAGTTCAGCAAGATGTGAACTATTTTCAATCATCTCAATAGGGTGTTAACTCTGAAACCTAAACATTGCCTGTATATATATTTTGTTAACCATGCCACTACTAAATACTTTGTGCAAGATAGCTAATCTGTTCCTCCACACTTCTCCAAGACAAAATATCCCAACTTCTAATTTGAAAGCATCTCTCTGTATAAATTGGCCTAGTTACATACTTGGCTCAATCATTCTGAAGATCTCACAATCAATGTATTTATCCTTACACAATCATGAGGCAGTGAAGTGCTGTCATTTCCTTTTTACAGATGGAGAAAAAAAATGCAAGAACATGATAAAAAGGAAACAGAACACAGATCAGCTGAATTTAAGCCTTTTGTCTGAAGCATTAGATTAGCCTTTCCTTTTACATGAAAGTTATGTGGAGACAGCAAAAAATCCACTGAATTAAAGGAAGTAAAAGAGCTTGAATATTTAAGAGTAGTATTATCCATATATGTAGCAGATTTAATTTTTAAAAGGTTGTGTGCAGTTCAGTTTGAATTAATTCAGTTCTTTCACTGAACGCCACAGAATTTCCAAGGATTTGCTCAAATTTAAGGCCAGCTTACCACAGAGCACAGAATCTTGTGCCCTTACCTCTAGCTGGTCAATTTTATTAATACAGTGTCTT
This sequence comes from Elanus axillaris, assembly GCA_026212715.1. Classification (NCBI taxonomy): domain Eukaryota; kingdom Metazoa; phylum Chordata; class Aves; order Accipitriformes; family Accipitridae; genus Elanus; species Elanus axillaris. The sequence continues at coordinate 16,983,815 of JANZLQ010000100.1, forward strand.
AGCTTTAGGCCATAGCACACAATAAAGTAAATATAAGACAAATGCAAATTTTAAAACCAACAGAAGTTGGTCAAATAAATGCAGGATCTGGATCAGTAACACTTTTTAAAATCATACTTGCCTAAAACAATGTTCAAAAAGAAAACAACAAGACTTTAAAATACATTAGTTTAGGTCTCAGGTTCCTTTCTTACACTTTTTTTCTTAGTTTGTGGCCAATCAGGAAAACGGGGTGGCAGTCAGTATAATTGAAACTGTTTTCCTACCCAGCAGGTACTTCAGTTTTTGAGTCACAGCAGTAAATTCATCTGATCCAGGAATGGAAGTTAGCTATTTATTACTCAGGTGACAATATAGGCTACAAGAAAGTAGACAGCATGATAAAGCTTCAGCCTGGCTGGACTACATGGGCAAAGATGGCTATGTGTCCTGATACCAGCACAAGTCCCTTTCAAAGAACTGACTGCAAAAACTCTACCTAGTTTGTGAAGTATTTTGTGATGAAAGGCACTCTACACATGTAAAATATTATTACTACATTTGCAAAATGAAATTTCTAAGAGAAAAAGCACAGAACACGCCAACAACAATAAAGCAATCAATTGCAATAGGATGCAATAACTTGCAATAAATTGCTTTGTAGACAAGGCTTAAATTGTTTCAGCACCAGCCACCCAATCCAACTTAACTAACAAAGAGAAAAAAGAAATGAGAAACATTTGCTTAAAAAGCTCGTAACTGTCAATGTGTTCAGAACACCAGCATGTCCTGCTACACCTAATACCTTTGTCAAGGTGGCCTATCTGGAACTACTCTTTCCCATTCCCTGCAGACTTCAATTGCAGAGTTTCCCCACAGACTCTCACTGTATTTGCCAGCACTGGATCTCTGCTTGGGGTCTGAGTTTGAGACAATCCAGATCCACACACACAGCCCCCCTTACCCTGCCCCCCCTTCAGTATCACTCATCACAGCTTAAGCTTGTCTGGTTTGCACTGGCAGTGACCTGGATGTTGCACATGCTACAATGCAATAAGAGAACAATACCGGCAATAAGACTGCTCATGCAATGTTGGTTTTTCATAAAGATGTGCTTAACCTTCTTCCAACAACATTATTGTTATAATATTTTTTTCTGTGCATTGATTCTACAAATCAGCATTACATTATACTGAAAAAGAAGTGTATTTGGTCTTAAATCCTTGTATTAAGCATTCCCTTTGAACAAAGGCTTTAAGAGCTTTGGTTTGCTATTCCACAAGATCTTTTAATAAATCAGCATCTCAATTCTTAATGCTTTCTTCAATTAACACATGAGATTGTAGCTTTCTTTTCTCCACATAGTTACATACTATTTTAAGTGACATCAAAACTGAGCCTAAAAATGACAGAGTTAGAAATTCAAAAGAAGGCTGACTGTCCATTTGTGCCATGGCCTTTGCCTTACAGCACGTGTTCTATGTAACACTGGAAAATAACTACGAATAACATTTGGTAGCAGACTGGAGGGTTACCATTCATCTTCATTTCCATGGGACAGGTCAGTTAAAGTCTTGGCTGTTGTATACAAAGCATCCAAAAATACTTTGCTTGTTGCTTGTTAAGTAACAACGTGGCACTGTGATGCAAAGCGGAGACTGAACCACCCTTTGTGGGTGCAGTCATAGGAAGGCTCTACACTATGAAGCAGAATTGTATGCATTTTAACAGTTGATTACTTTTCTGCAACACGATTTACTAAAACAACTGCATGTTATACCATAGGCATCCAAGAAAATCTTATGAATGTCCATATGATTATATTTTCAAATGACTTTAAAGTATTTTATGATTAAGTTTACGAGAGTCCTAAATCCTATTTTTTAACTAATTTAGGTGCTTGAGGAAAAATATCACACATAGGCCTAAATCCAGGAAGATATTAAACTGGCAACAAAGAGAACCATTACACCTTTTTGAGTTAACAGCTAGCACCTAGGATCCCTATAATGCCATTGTAAAGAAAAATAGATATCCAGAGGCTAGAACTGTGTTCTGCAATATACTGCAATGCCAGTTGCCATGCACATCTCTATACTGGGAAGAAACAAGTCTCTGCTCCATTTTCCTTGACCATATGGGCAAGAAGCTGCTGCACAGCCTCTGGTGGGACAAGTTTGAGCCCTATGGTTCTCCACGGGGAATACGTTCCCCCAGCTGGGGTGCGGCCTGGGTGCACTTGCTGAAATCAGGACAACAGGGCACATCACTGAGCCCTGTGACCTGCGGCATAAGGGGGAACTAACGGAGGATTCTCAATGGAGGTCATAGTGTGAGAGAGGAAGATGAAAATAAATTGTCAGATAGTGCTGGAGAGGTAGAGGATAATCCTGTTTCTCTCCCAGATGTAAAGAATACACTCCAACCCCATGACTAGCATGCCATTACCCTTCTGCCTGGTATTTTGGAGTGAATGCATCTATGACTGCCCTGACCTGCAGTGAATCGTGTGCTGCCCACTCAGACATGCACTATTACTCTCAAGGGACTTGGAATTTGCAAACCACAAGAGGCCAAGGAAGGACTCTGCTATCAAAGCCTCAGCACAGTCAAAATGGCAGCCTCTGCTGACATGTGCAGCAGTGGAGCATTAAATGCTTAGGCAACTTCATTAATGAAAACATAGATGGCTACAGACGTTCAGTCACTTATGCACCTGATCAGCATTTTATGCATTGTTCTCTTGCTCTTAAAAGCTTGAACCACATTGATCTTGCCCTTAGAGCCTAGTGCTTAGCCACTTTAAAAACACCTGCCCCAAGAGTTCAGATGTATATCTATAGAAATGAACCCTGCATACTTAGCTGCTGCTTCTACTGCCTTCACAGGAGGCTGGTGCTAGCATTGGAAAATGAGACCACTTCATTAGTTGCCTAAGTTGGGAATTACAGCTGGAGTTTTGAAAAGAACTTAGCACTACAACTGTGGCTGGATATTCAGAAGGGCTTAACTCCTATTAGGCAATGAAAAGAAGCAGCCAGCATCTCAAAACTCTCTGTGTCCAGCAGCTTACACTAGTCTTCATTGACTAAAGAAATCAGAAAATTGGCTTCAATAAAATTGCCAAATTTACCTTAATTAGTATGTTTCCTTAATGCTCCGCTACTCAAATTCAAAAGCATTTGAAGTTTATTGCCTGTTTGTGGCACCCTGAAGAGAGGTTTCATTTTTCTGAGCATTCAGCAGCTTACAGTGTTCTCAGTGAGAGCTACTATATTAATTTATTTTTGAAAATACAATTGTGCAAAATTCATTTTAGGCTCACATGTCAAAAAACTTAACCTTCAAGTATGACACAGGTCAGAAATGTAATACCGGGGAATACTTTATTTCAAAAGAATGGATTACACCTTAAAGCACAGTTAGCTTTTCCTCTGCTCCTTTCCTATGCAGTGGAGGGGACAAACTGACAGCCTGGGGTCAACAAAAGACACATTCTTAGACAGCATTTTGCACAATTCAAGAATATCCACAAAATGACAGCACTGCAGTACAGATTCACAAATTACAAAGAGGTGTTATGACATACTGTGCCCTTTGAAAGTAGATTTAGAACAGCACGACTTATATTTTACAGATTTTTGCTTTAAAAGTCCTTTTGAAAAGTGGCCGAATAACTTGTATATCTTTTTTTTCCAACTTGAACACCTCATTTTGATTTTTTCAAGCAAAGAAGGCTAATCTCTATTGTAACACAGCATCTTAAAACATTTAATTTCAAAACAGAGCACAACCGAAAACAAAGCCCACCCCAGACAACAAATGGTAATTATTTCCTGAAGATGCCTGCATCAAACAAAATGGAATTTGGTGAATAAATTACCTATTTTCAATCAAAATTTTAACTTCAATGCAGCCTTTGAAACAGGAAAAATATTTTTTTCCTAAACAACTGTGCATAAGAAGGACCAATTTAACAATACAGAAATAGTTGGGAATTGGAGCCAGCACCTTTCATCACTGAATTAAATTGCTTAAATACAGCCTGTCTAGCAATGTAAAAATAACTACATTAAAACCTAATGGCAATCCAGCAGCTTCTAAACAGGATTTTGCAATGTTGATGTGGTTTCTGTGAGAAACTGATCCAGGGGTCAGTTTTGCAGACACATCAACCACCACTGGTACAAACTCTCATCGGGCAGAAATTACTCGGCCTGGACCCTTGCCCTCAGAGGCTTTCCTTGACATCAGCAATTAGAGCTGTCTACACTGTCAGTAATTTTATTGTACCTGTTTAGGGTTAAAACTCATTTCAAGGTAGTTTTATCTCATTTTTTGTATTAATACAACAGCCTCACAAAAAAAATGGTGAGGCAGCAAGTGGAACTTCATAAAGACTTGCACAGTCAGGTTGTTTAACAAGCAGTTAATAGTCCTTTGGTCAGGAAAGTTAAATAATAAAAAGGTATCAAAAAGTTCTTAACATCTCTCTAGTACTATATAGAATAAAGTCCTAGGGACAATGCTTTTTCTTCTAAAGAGCCCTGTCCATAGTATATGTGGGCAATAATTGCTAGTTGTGTCCATGCATTGCATTTTTCACACAGCACTTTTTATCTACATTGCAGACCACATATTTGAATCTAAGGCTCAGACCACAAAAGCCCACATTACTTGTCAATTTCCTTGTAGTCAAAGTCTATTTTGCTGATAGATTAACTCTGTAAAATTCTTAAATCAGGTTATCAGAAAATAAGGCTGCCTCTGTAACACTACTTTGGGAACCATGGATTTGTTTAAGGCTCAAAAACTGTGTTAATTTTTCTTTTGCCTTTCTTTTTTTCTCTTCTTTTTTGCATCTAAGCTACAGAAAGTGGTCTCAACTTAGGCTGAGTGTTGAACCATAAATTCTAAGGGTCTGACAAACCATACAGCTCAACTGAGAAATAAGAGGCTGATAGGATTCTGCTTACATGAAGCTTATTTTTCATTTTTAAACAATATATAAAGGGGAAGACAGAATTCTACTTTTCAATTCCTTTACTTACTTACAAATGTCAGCTGAGGTTCAGCACTTTTCTAATCTTTAGCAAAGACATATAACTGAAGCCTTGTAGGATAAACAAGAAATTTCTTTGGACACATGCTAAAATTATCCTTATTCATATGAATTCAGCTTGCAAATATCATCCAATATTTATGTATTTACTTGAAGAAACAATTTATTTGGATAACTTTCCCAGAAAACATTCTTCTTGGTCTCATCTGAATTTCAAGGTTCAGAATCAACTTTGCAATCAACAGCAACTAGAAGAGGAAATACCAGAATTCTTGCAAGAAAGTCTATTCCAGCTGAGCTTTGAGAAGAGCTGCAGAAAGGGTTTAAAGATTCTTATTCTGACATAGCCTACAATTTCCAAAACTCAGGATTAAAGATCCAGATATGACCAGCTGAAAACCTTTCAATGGTGTGAAGAAGCAAGATGTAGAAAAGCAAAACAGGACATGACATAGCAGAAAGAAGGTACATGCAGCATTGAGGTTTCAAAGCATCAAAAATGCATCTTAAAAACTGAGTGTTCCTGTGGTATCTGTGACATGCTGGTGTTTCAAAAACAGAGGGAGAAGAGACTAGTGAGCCAAGAGGAAAAACTGGTCTTTGAATCTATGTTCCTAACTAATTTGTTTCGAATTCTGCCACAGTCTTGCATGTGAGAAATGACATTAAGGGCAAAGGGTGACGGTGCAGAGATAAAGCAACAAGAAGGTATTTAAAATACTTGCCAAGAAAAAAGCACTCATCTGATAAAAATTTAGACAGGAAGGATGCCAAAAACCAGGAGAGACACAACGGAGAGATTTGATGAGGTGATTGCTGCTGCAGTTGTCAGGCTTGTCAGTAGAAAGGGGATGCCAGATTTTAACTCAAAAATAGTGTCAGCTTAAAAGTTGCCTCTTTTTTCACCACATGTTTCTAATTAAGATGACATTAGGAACTTACTTCTAGCAACTATAAATAAAACTTTTGCGATTTATTGTAAAAGATTAGGTAGAAGCGTTTTTCAATATCTTAAAATAGAGAAAGAAAAAGAAACCTGTTACAAAGAGCAAACCCCAACAACTTGTGCAACTGCCACAATCCAACAATAACCTCAGGATGGTTTTGAATTTGAATAATGGAGCATTAAAAAGAAAAAGACACTCATTAAGTGGAATTTGACAACTTTAGGGAAGCCATTTTTTTGTTTTACCTTGAGCAACTTTTATGAGATGCTCTTCAGATTAACTACAGTACTTGAGAAAACTACAAAAATTAAGCTCCTCTTACCACTCAAAAAAATGGGACAGACTAAAACCTAATCTCACCTGGCATTCACAGTTTTTGCAATCCCAGCCTTCGGCACTTTTGCATATTATTTCTAAACGTCCTACCTCTAATTCCTCCTTTGAGGAAATTTACTGCATTACATCTCATACGTGTGTCTGCCTAAGTTAGGCACATTGAGAGACTACTGCCTTAACTGGGAGTAGCCATACAACACAAGTTACTGAAATGCCCTTTTATGTTAGCATGAGGATGTTTCTAACACTAGGGCCAGCCTTTGGGATTGGAAGAGGCAACTGGAAAGGATAGGCTTTCAATTTACAGCCCGGGTCTTCAGCTTGGGTTAGTCACAAGACTTGGCTGATTTACACAAGGCAAGGATTTGGAGCCATGTTTTCACTCTAATGAGGTCATAATTTAAAATAAGTAAATAAGTAAATAAATAAATAAATAAACAAATAAAAATTTAACGGGCATTTCCAGGCTAACAAGAATGAAGCCCCTGGGGACTAATGAAGTCAATGAGGTTTATAAATCACAGGTTTATAATACATGCATAGTAAATCTCTTCTATGTAGGAACTGAAAAGACACTGTCATATTATCTAAGCCTCTTCAAATTCAGCAGCCAGCCAGTATTGTGTTTAATTACTGTATCCGGTGAAGCTATACACACAACCTACCCACCCCAAGCCTGTTAAACTTCTATTCAAAATTCTGCAAGCCAAATAAAAACTTTCAGCGCTGCAAGAAAGAGATGTCTATTGTGATATGGTTTCTCGTTTTTCATGCAGTAGATATCCACATCTTCACTAAGCATAATTGATCTGGCTCTGGACAGATTTACAGGTGAACAGAAACCACACTGGAAGTGGCTAAGGACTGGGGAACCATTTACGTGAGGTATGGGGCCTTACAAAAAGTAAGCACACAATTTTACTCCTCTGATTCCTCTTGGGATGATTTAACAGCAGTAGAAACTATCTTATTAGCACATGCAAGTAATGGTTGGTGCACAGAGAAGGTTTCCCTGTATTGCTTGCTAGGGTAGGGATGCATCATGTCATTCTGCCTTCAGGTTAGCAGATTACTTTGCTGCTGGAAAGAGCAATCAGAGAAGGAAGCAAAGATTTGTCCATAGCCTACTTACCTACATGCAAAGGAAGAAAGGGAAGGTACCAGGAATACCAAGTTCCCATCATTATGCCTGGAAATGAGATATGCGGAGGCAGTTTGAGAGAGTGAGGAATCACCTACAATCACCAAGCCCCAGGATAACCCTGAATGTTCTCAGGGTTAGAAGGACTATATTCTGATTAATGGCACAAATGCAGACTCAAAAAATGCGATTGTATCTCTTCTCACATTTCATTTTTCCTGGAGAAGCCATAAGTATGGTGTAAAAGGAAACAAGAGACGTGATACCCAGTAGAATAAATGAAGGGAAAGCATAGCATCTTGCAACAGACTATGAGGGAGATCCAGGTCATTATGCTATTACAGAAACAGCAGCAGTTCTGACATGCACCTAAACTAGTCAGTCTGTCAGTGAGGAAAAGCTTTTAGCTTTGGTGCTGTTCCATTTGAATGCAGCTAAGCTGCATTCAGAAGTTGAGCAGATTTTGACATACTCAGAACAGCACTATATATACAGGCAATGGGCTTGGATTATCAAGATTTGAGCTAGCTGCTGTTAGTGAACTTTGGTGAGTGGCTCAACTGAGACATCCCCTACAAGCCTTTTCCTCCAATATTTCAGGTTTTCCCTATTGTTAAAAACAAATGCTCATAGCTACACATGGCATGGATAAGAATCAACACACAGAAGCAGACCCTTTGATGATGTTCCACATTCAGGACAATACTGAATTTTACAATGTAGTGTTGTTGCTGAATCTATCAATCCTGCAACCCATGACAAATGGCCACTAGAGAAAAAGCCTGTGCCTATTTAGGATGTTAATCCCCATTTCAGTTTCTAACTGCTTTTGACATCCTTTGCTGAGGGTCACTACCATTACATCTGAGCTAGTGGAATAGCCTGTGCAAGACCCATCATCTGCTTCACTACAAAGTCAGCTGACTGAATTTGCAAAATCTTCAACAGTGAGCTAAGCTAACCTCTTCCAGCTTAGCTGTGACCCAGTTTAACCTTCTGGCTTTGCCCGTAATTTGTAACATTGCAAACCAGTGCAGATGTTTCTGTGGTGACCATCACGCTACAGATTTAGCTTATATTGCTCAAGGAGATGATGTGCCTAGATTTAGAAAAATCCCGTATGTTGTCATAGGCTGTGTCTTCTTTAGAGAGATATATCCACATTTGCATAGCCATATCACTATAAAAGATAATGCAGGAAAGGTTTCCGTTACAGCCTTACAGCCTTGCCACAAAAAGGTCAAGAACTCAAATAGAACATAACTCCATGTGATCTGAAATAACTCCCACCTGAAAGTAAGAAGGCATCTCAATGCAGTGCAACACTACTCTAGCTGTGGGGGGAGGAAAAATGGCAAGATTGCAGTAAGGAGTCAGTTATTGCTATTTGCTACAAAATGTGTATTTGGTCCTGTTTGCTTAGTTCCACCACATATTTTATTTCCTTATTACCACACAATTAATTTCCTTTCTTTCCTACCCCAAACTCAATAACTCCCATGTTTGTAGCATATATTCATATAGCAAACCAAAGAGAAATGTACTTATATGATCATACCAGCATAGACTTTACGTATGTTACTCTGAAAAGCCCAGTTTTCTATAGTCAAGAAAGTAATGCTCCAATTTTTCAGCAGTTGCCACACCCTCCTCTATCTCCAGATATTCCCCGACACCTATCTCTAAATATTTAACAGCCCTTGTGCCATCATACTATAAACCAGTGTTCACCCCTTATCCCCTGCAAAACGCCCAGAGCAATCTTTAAAGACGCTAATGATGAAAAATTAGAGGCCTTACAGAATGAGAAAGAGAGCTGACCTTTGCCAGTGTGAACTGCCCATGCTTGAATGGAGTTCTGTGCACATTCAGCAAAACTTTTCAAGCCTGTACAGCTTTGGTAGATGGCCAATATTATCCTAGCATTGCTTTTCAGAATAAAATTGACAATCTTTAATCCTAATTTGAGTTCATTGCACAGCGCAGACATTTGGGATTGTGCCATTGTGCAGTAAATTGTACTCCTGCTTAGTGAAAAGATGAGAGAAAGAAATACTTACACTTGGACTTTTAAGGCCAAAACAGAAAAATCTTTCTCCTTTATAATCTAGACTGTATAAGGATGAACAGAAAAACAACTAAAAGGAAAGACAAAAAAAGGAACAAAGGACAGATGACTAATATAATAAGGATTACTTACGGTCACTGTAAAAGCTATTCTTAGATATGATGCTACATAACTCAATCGAGAACATTTCCTAGATTAGAAATATGCGCTTAAATCTTACAAAAATTATTTTTAACTGACTGTGACTATAACTAAACCCAGTTACAATTAGGATTTGGTAGAAAACTTTTAGCATTGCCCAAATAAGTATAATTATTTACAACCACAAGCATACAGTAAACACTTTTTTAACAAATCAAAATGTATCATTAAGCTAGACAAGAAATATATTTTCAAAAATTGCTCTTTTGAGTATGTTTTAGAACATATAAGAAACATTATTAGTTATCGTGAACTGTTCAAAGAACTTTGCTACATGTTTGCTCTTAGACGCAATTTAAAGTCAGAACTTCAACCTGCTGTTCCATTCCCAAACTTTAATTTTGTAGCCTTTCTAGGTTCTCAGTCCAGCACAGACTTCTGTGATTTCATAACTGGTAAGGACTTCAGTTTTTTCAAAGTTATACTGTCTTCTTCCATTTCTATTAAGCAAAACCAAAGCAAATAAATCTTAACTTAAAAAAAAAAAAACAAAACAAAAAAACCCACCAAACCATAAACAAACAAGCTCCAAGGGAACACTACAGCAATACCCTGAAGAAAAAAAAAATAAAGAAAGAAAGGGCACTTACAAAGGAAGAAACCTCTTTCCATTTTCAGAATCTGTTGGTGATAGTTGCTGCATTTTTGTTTTTATATAAAGGCAGGGTGTCGTGGTTTAGCCGCAGCCAACAACTAACCACCACACAGCTGCTCACTCACCCCCCTCTCCCCCTGCAGTGGGATGGGGGAGAAAATCAGGAAAAGAAGTAAAACTTGTGGGTTGAGATAAGAACAGTTTAATAGAACAGAAA
>JANZLQ010000100.1:16994573-17055795 GCA_026212715.1 Elanus axillaris
TGTGTTCCCTCCCAACTTCTTGTGCCCCTCCAGCCTTCTTGCCGGCTGGGCATGAGAAGCTGAAAAATCCTTGACTTTAGACTAAACATTACTTAGCAGCAACTGAAAACATCAGACTGTTATCAACATTCTTCTCATACTGAACTCAAAACATAGCATGGTACCAGCTACTAGGAAGACAATTAACTCTATCCCAGCTGAAACCAGGACACAGGGGAAGGACTTGAGAGCAAGTAGTGACTACCAAAAAAGCCCTTCTTTCTACCACATGCAGTACCAGTAATTGTAGAGATTGATTCAGATCAATTACTTATTCAGGAAACTGTACTCTAGGACCACAGCCTTCTTTACACAAACAAAGTCTGGAATAGAACAAGCAACAAGCAAACAAAAGGCAAACAGATTAAATATTTTTTCTGAATTGTACATACAGGGTTATGCCATATAAAAATTATTCAAGGACTCATATACTAAGTTTTGTCAGAAGCCCAGGCATACACGTGTTCAGTTTTGTTTAATGATCAACACGTGGAAGTCTTGTCATACTAGGTATTAAGCTTAAAATTACTGAAGGCCTACAGAATTGCAGATGATTTAGAAACATTAGGAAAGATTAAGTTTCAACTGTCTTTTTTAGTTCAAGAACTGGGGCTCATCAAGATAAAGCAGTGGGAAACAGGTTCAAAACAAACAGAAAGGTATGTCTTTCTACATAACAAGTAGTAGACCTGTGAGATTCCTTGCCAAAGGCTGCTGGGCATAGAAACTTATATGAACTCAAAGGGAGACTGGAGACCTGTTACAGGTTAGTAAACAAACATAGCTGAAAAAAAGTCAAATCTTGGAAGAGTACTAAGGGGAAGTATCATATATACTTGCTCAGTTCATCTCCAGACAGCTGCTTCTGGCTACTCTTAAAGAGAGAACATTGGTCCAGTTGGGCAGCTGGTCTGATCCAGGGTGAGCATTCTGCACGTTTTTATATTATGCTTTGGGAAGCACATGGTCATTGAGGTCCTTTATTCTTCACCAGCTTATTTCGTTTTTCTTGGTGCAGTTCCCTCTCCTGTGCAGCATTGGTTACTGATATGAACACACCACACACAGTCACAGAATGAATTATAGAATGGTTTGGGTTGGAAAGGACCTTAAGGATCACCTAGTTCCAACCCCTCCTGCCATGGGCAGGGACACCTTCCACTAGATCAGGTTGCTCAAAGCCCCATCCAACGTGGCCTTGAACACTTCCAGGAATGGAGCATCCACAACTTCTCTGGGCAACTTGTTCCAGTATCTCACCACCCTCACAGTAAAGAATTTCTTTCCTACATCTAATCTAAATCCATCCATTTTCGGTTTAACATCATTACCCCTTGTCCTGTCACTACATGTCCCTATAAATAGTCCCTCTCTGGCTTTCTTGTAGGCCCCCTTTAGGTACTGGAAGGCTGCTATAAGGTGTCCACGGAGCCATCTCTTCTCCCAGCTGAACAACCCCAACTCTCTTGGCATGTCCTCATAGGAGAGGTGCTCCAGTCCCCCGATCACCTTCGTGGCCTTCCTCTGGACTTGCTCAAGCAGGTCCATGTCTTTCTTACGCTAGAGGCCCCAGAGCTGAAGGCAGTATTCCAAGTGGGGTCTCACGAGAGCAGACTAGAGGGGCAGAATCACCTCCCTCGACCTGTTGGCCACATTTCTTTTGATGCAGCTCGGGGTGCGATTGGCTCTCTGGTCTGCGAGCACACATTCATTGCTGGCTCATATTCAGTTTGTACTCAACTAAATCCCCCAAGTCCTTCTCCACAGGGCTGCTCTCAATCCACTCATTGCCCAGTCTGTATTTGTGCTTGGCATTGCTCTGACCCAAGTGCAGAACCTTGCATTTGGCCTTGTTGAACTTCATGAGGTCCCTATAATGCTTTCTCAAAAGCATTGAAATTATCAATCTTTTGGTTTCCTACTTTAACTGAAGAATTTACAATTAATTCTGTTCTCTTGGAGACTGTTCATATTTTTGTTTTCACTTATTTTGGCTAGTGGGTATCATATATCTTCTATGAAAGAATTAAAAGCTCAGTTCCTCAGAATACCATTCTGTTTGCAAAGCAACCTACCATTTTACCAACCTGACTGCTATGCTTTCTTTTTTAGAAATAGCAAGGTACTAACAGCAGCCATATTTCTGCATAGGTTCTAATGATTTTCCAATGCTCTTCTCTGAGGTTGTACTTCAGCCATCTTACAGACAAATATCATGGTACAGATGCAGTGCCATGATACAGATAAATACCAACACCTCAAATAAAAGTGTAGATGACAGCTTTGCTAAACACAAAAGCAGTTTTTTCTTATACAGATTCCCTCCACAGTCAGAAGAGTAATAGATAGTTCTGACTTTCCACCCACTGCAACAATCTAGTAGTGACTTCCTAGTCCTATACAAATCTGTAGAATGCCACAAAGAAATGCCTGATTACAACTGCTACAGCTGTTCAAAGTTGATAGAACATTTAATAGATTATTAATGTGTATGCTCTGTTTAATTTTCTGCCCTGCTGGCACTAATATTTAATCAGATTTTGGATATATTCTTCTCTACTAATTGAGTTTACAAAACCTTGATAATCATGTGCAGCTGATAGAAGAAATTACTTCTTTTTTTCTAGTCATCCCTGTTCTTTATGCTACAGATTCTTAAACAGGAACAGCTTTCCAAAAGGAAATCATAGCCATTTAATAGATTTTACTATTCCAGCCAACATACTCCCTCTAGATTGTAATATTTTCAAATAGATTTTCTTTATGAGCATTAAAAATCCTCTTCCCCCCCCACCATTTTGCCTTATATTTATAACACCAGCTGTGATAATTTCAGACAGAGCCTGTCACTTCAGGTTTCTCTTTTGAAACCTCCCCTTTTCCGTTGCTCCATCCTTTCCATTTCTTTTCTTTAAAAGAACTAGTACATTGTAACTTTATAGAAAGTTTTTCACTGAGCTCATCAAAACCAAAAGAATGGGAAATGTTATAGAAAGCCAATAGCTGCATTTTAAAATTATTTTAAAATACACATTTCATTACAAATATTTTTTAAGGATGCCAGAAATTCAGATAGAAAATGCTGTCACTATATTGTATGAGAACTCCAACTCTCAATGCCTTTTGTTCAAGGCAGTATTTCTCCAGCTATATTATATTCCTTACATTAAGTATATATTCCTTCACTTGTACGTGTCCTTAAGATTAAAAACTAATAAATGCAACTAAACTAAGCCATCTAATTACAACATTCCCTTGGATCATCCATCACATGGGAAATCTTGTATTCACATGATTAAGTGCTACCTTTCCTTACAAGCAGGATTTATCCCCTTTTATCTTTTAGTGCCTTGAATACAGCCAGGATGAACTAAGCAGAACCAGTTTGATTTTAAGTATACAGTGACTTAAAAAACTCAATCCTGCAGGGGTCAGCAATTATTAATGAAGGGTAAATTTCAAAATTAGCCACAGAATGATTTAAAAGGCATTTGTTCCTGAATGTTCTTCCTCCTCTTTCTCAAATAAAATAGATTAAAAAGGAAATTAAATTCTTCAAGAAATAAATTTTGACTGAAGTGAGAAATCACACTAAGAACCTAATTTAAGAAAGATGAAATTAATTTTGGTGACATTTATTCTATTTAGCAAAAATAGCGACAAAACATATAGTAGCTCTGTTACTATGAGATAAGAGGTTAGTAATTTAAGGCTGGGCATAGCTACAGTCTACAACGATTTAATCCTTCTGGTACAACATCCCTTGTGACCTATCATTAAAGGTTTAGAGTAAAACTGACAATTATTATTAGCTGGTAATTGGATTTTAGAGATTCAGTATAAAGTTAGGATAATTTAAATGACTGTTGACATTAGAAAGATTATGTAAATGCTCTGAATCAGCTATATTTATCAATTTATTTGGTCAGATAAAAACGCCCTAGCTTATCACTATCGTCTGAAACAGAATACAAAATGTGTAAGATTACTGCAGTATTCTTTTTCAAATTAATAAATAAAAGTGAAGAAACAGTAAGAAACTCTCCCTTTAGAGGAAATGTAAAGCATATTAGCTTTTATCAAAATTTTTAGCTACTAACCTCAATTACAGTAGGTGAAAAGCAAATTTTTATAAACATGCTATTCTTAAAACAGAAATTACATAATTTGTATCAAAAATAAATGGTATACCTAAAGAACAATGAAAAGAGTATGGTATATTATTTTATTACATGGATTTTTAATCATCTATACTAAGTTTTAAAAACTAATAATAGAATTGAAAATGCAGCAATCTCTACAAATTTATAGGGCATTAAAAATCATTTTTCTTATGGCTTCAGTGTTCTGGTTTCTATAACAGTGATGTGTATGTGCATGTACAAGTCCTGCCTACAACCCTGTACATTGGAAAAATCAAGGTTTTTTTGCAGGGCAAATCACATTTTCTGTGCCTGGTTCAAAAACACAGTAGCATCTAAGATTTGCTTTCATGCATCAGCACACAGTATCGCAGCCAAAACCACGAAGCCACACCAGTGTTTGATTATCCATCATTCTTTAATAAACACTTTCTTAAACAGACACTTTGGCATCATTTTGAAAATGTACTTGCTCATATCTGATACTGAAATAATAAACTCCAGCCTCAGAACTGGAATATTGCTCTTTATTCTGATATTTCTCTCCCAAGTACTTTTTTCCTTCTGTTACTATTACCAGTGCCCTTTACTTCCTACATGAATGTTAAAATAGACCAAAATCTCTGGGTGCCATAAATCATATCTGTCCTCCAAGCAAGTACATCATCTAAGAAATACACTCTGAATAAAACTCTGAAGACCTCAGGATTCAAGGTCCATTTCAGAATGTCGTAGTACACAAGTCAAACACATGAATTCACTGTGCAAAGACCAGAACTACTCCTTTAATGTGTATAAAAGAACCAATATTGGTGTTATACTGGTTTTTATTAAATAGGTCTGGTGGAGTAGTCATCTCCATTAAAAAGTAACACTCACATAGTTATCACATAAAGGTGTACAACACATCACAAAATTACTTCCTATTCCAACCGCAGCAGAAACAATGTTTTTGCAGATAATGCTTTGACCTAAGTGCTCTCAAACACTGAAACTAGTCACCACATTAATTTTCCTGAAGTGTTCAGTTTCTATTATTCCTGATGTACTCAAGGCTGTTTGGTTTTTGAACAACTATTAGTTTACAAGTATTTTATTTATTGTCTATTAGGCAACACTGCAAAACTGAGTGCTTGAAACTAAGCTATTAAATCCTTGTTTTGGTGTCCAGCAACTTTCAAAGACTTAGACAAATTGACTAGGAGTTGCCAAGTATCTCATGTTAGAAAATCAGTCAGCTTGTTTAGGTGTCTAAAGGGGAAAAAAAAAGGGGGTGTGGGGGGGCACACGATGGAATTTAGGAGCTGTTTACAACTGATGTAAATTGTTGCTGGAGAAAGGCATTTGGAGTACAGGAACCATTTTATTCACCCTACAAAACCCAGAAATATATTCCCTGTTCCTGAACACCATTTATTGGCACTTTCTCTATTAACGACTTACTGTAGCTGTATGGGACAATACCTCTGTTTTAAAAAGGATTTAAATATTCTAAGATCTGTGTTCAGTCCACCTGAGAACATAACCTATAATACCGGCATGTTTTATGAGAGAAAATTCCAAAATAAATCCATTTGCATTCAACTAGATTGTCTTCCCTAAATTTCACCTTTCTTAATTTAGCATTGTAATCCAGTTATGGTCAAAATCAAAGCTTTGCTTTTTGAGAGAGAGAAAGAAGAAAAAAAAAATTAGCTTCCAAAATATACCAAAATTGGAGATTTCAACATTTTGGTCTGAAAATAAATCTAGGTAAAACAAACACAATTTCCAAAGCACTGTAACTTTGGAAGAATTTAATTCTCTGGTCTAAAGTCACTTATGAAGATTTCTTTAACCAGTATGCAACACTCCTTTAGAATAAGCATAAACTGTAATCACCTACTTTATTTATAAATGCTGATGCTTCACCATTTAGGGCCTGATTCGGTGGGGACCTAAGGCAAAGTATGGATTTGTTTTTAATGAGGTAATTCCAAACTACAGCATGTATAGATTCATTTATATAGCTTGAAGACAATCATGCCTGTACCCATATGATCCAACTTCATTAATTTGTCAGATTTCATCATGCAGCATTGAAAAAAGCTCAGTGTGGCTGTGTTATTCACTCCTGTGTGGAAGGAAGATGTTTCTCTCTGACTGATCTGTACGTAGACTGAAAAGCATGAAGGATAAGGCAGTAAAAAACCCTTCCTGGAGAGGAAAACATAACTAACTTCTAGACAAAATTGAGAGCAGAACCCCAGTGAGTAATTTTTTCTCTATCACCTAAGAAGTCACTGGCAGAAGAGTTTTTGGGTAGACTAAGCATAGATACAATGGTGACTAAAAATCCAAACTCTATCTGTTTTTTTTGAAGGAATTGAAGGAAGCAGATGTGGCACCACCCAGATGCAGGGCAAGACATGGTTGCCTATTAACTGTCAGAGGAGGGAATATAAAAAGAATATATCAAACATTTAAACTATCCTCTGGTTTGGACAAAAATCCCATATCTTGATTAGGAAGAGCAGGCTAGAAGAGGCCTCATTTCAGGATGAGGCCACAGGAGGAAGCCATAATGAGGTGTGTGCTAAACTGATATAAGACATTCATGTTAATCCATGTTATTGTGGCTATCCCTGATGACCTTATACCTTTGGTATGTATATTGAAGCATGCTGCCAGAAAAAAAAAAAGAAAAAAAGAAAAAAAAAAAAGAGGATGAACATGATGACAGCGGTAGAGGGTTGAAGAGTCATACATCTCAATACTCAAATAAGGAAGACTGTCGAACAAGCTAGGCCAAAGAGTTTCAACATTAAAAAGCAAGAATTGTAAATCAATGATAAATTGTAAATACAATCGGTACTATTATGAATTTAAAGCAGGAATATTCACACTGACATCAAATTCCTATAATGCATAAACCCAAAAATATAGTAAGAGTAAAAAATATCTTGGATGAGAATATCCACATTTCAGATGACTCAAAACCACAGAAAAATTAGTATTCAGTTAGCAATGATCAGTAAAGATACAGATTTTGAGAAAAATTTACAACTGTTAAAGGGGGACAGTTGTTCAGATCCCAGTGCTCTGTCTTCTTTACTTACAGAAAAGCAGCACACTGGAGGATTTGGCAAACTGTCTGGAGAGGGTAGGGGCACACTGAACTTTCCTAGCTTAAAGGGCTGTCTTTTATCATATGACTAAAGACATAAGCAGCATTGGATTCCTGCAGCTCTTCTGCTTTCTGTTAGATACCCAACAAGCTTTTTCTGCCTTTATCTTTGTTTGGCTAACAGTATCCTCAGACCTTACCACTGTTATTCCCACTTTTGTAACCTCATGAATGTATACCTCAGCATGCCCCTCTCAGGAGCTACTCAGGAGAACCCACTGGAAACTTCAAACCATGTGGAAGTAGGCTACCTCTGTAATTACTGATTCCATGAATAATTTCACAAACAAATCATCTGCACTTTGCAGAGTGCAGTGTGCCCATGCATGTGTTTCCTGGTCCAAGCAAAGATGATGCCTTTATCTTCACAGTTCAACATAATTTTGGTAAATGACTGTTCTACAGGTCCTCATTCTATTTGTGATCTATATAGACACATGAGTACTTCTACACAAAATACCAGCGATTCTTAAAGGCACCTTCACTGCTCAGGATCTGGGACCCACCTGCCTTTTTTTTCTTTCATTTGTTTCTACTTGCCCTGTTCAACACCACCACCACCACCACTACCATTTATCTTCTAATGGGCGTTTATTCCATAACGACTGATGACTGTAAAACTGTCCTTGTAGCTATTTGAACCTCTGACTCTTTAAACATAAGATGATTTTTTTTTTCCTTAGGCAGGTGACTTGCAGGTTCAGAGATAAGAATACCTGGATATCACTATTACTGACTGACTTATGGCCTTTACCCATTTAATAAATTCCAGTTATCAAGCATTAAATCACTGTGGTTTTCAGTTATTGTCAAGTGCAACAGAGACAAAATCAAAACATTTAATTAGCCCAGATCAGTCCTCAGTGAATTCCCACAAAGCACCTACTCTATATAATTTAGCCGTTTACAATTATGCAGATAGTTAACAGTGTTTTCTGAACTTAACAGAAAGGACATGCTCCAGATTGGGGGACACAGGCAGGTAGATCTGCATTTCTCCTCTAACTAGTGCTGTTATCAGCCGAGGGCAAAACTTCTCAGTTGTGAAATCAGAGGTATCCTTTGCCAACTTATCCTTGTGAATCTCCTTTAAAATTTGGAGCGTGTTCAGTAATAGCAAAATAAGTCTCTACACCTATAACATGTCAGATAAGTGCACCTTGAGATGAAATGACTATGAATAAAGAACTGTCACCACACCTTTTACTGCTACAACTTTTACCGCTATGCCCTCACGTGTGTGGTGGCACATCCTAGGAGTCAATAGTTTAGCACTCAGTGGGGAATATTTAAAAAAAAAGTGTTTTTAAAATTTAGAGACAGAAAAATATCCATCCAGCTTACCACTCCTGCCTTTTCATTTATCTTGTTTTTTCCTGCTTTTTCAATGTATTCTCCTCCCATTGGAATCTTATTTCACTAATGCAGGATTTCCCTCCAACTTTCTGCAGATTCTTCATAGTCCTAAAATGTTAACAATGTCACCCCTCCTTCCCCTTCTTTCCTTCCTTCTGCATAGAAAAGTTTACTTTCTTCCAAGAAATTCTGAAATTTGGCACCAATTTTCTTCCTTCCTGATATGAACCTGTAACATTCAGATGTCTTAACAACAACACTCTCTTTAGTGCAAAATGAGGACATTGATATTTTGACAAACATCAAGCAATATGGATTTTTTGCTTTCTCCTTAGGAAAGGATATGATCTGTGATCTCCTTTAAAACCCCTGTTGGCTTAAGAACATCAGTTCAGGAGTAGAATTTAGTCTTCATAAATCATCAGCAGTCTTAAATCCCATTTTGTCCCATCTGAAGTGTGCTAAGCATAATTGCAGAACCTAAGAAACACGCACTGGGACACTAGTAAATCAATCTTAAGAGACCCTTTAAGACATCTTGAACTAATGTCTCATGTTTTATATACTGCTGCTCTGTTTGCAGCCTTCACCGGGCATAAGAAATTAGACATTTTTAGGGTTATTAAGCATAACATTTTCACAGCAGATCAGCATGAAGTTATTTGGCTGGGGCGCAGGTGTTTCTTTAATTATACAACATTTGGAAAATTCACTGCACTTGGTGACCTCCAGATCACACTCCTACTTGTGTGGTTTTGTAGGCTTCGCAAAGTAACAACATAAGGACACAGGTTGACTCTGGACTTGATTAAGTGTTTTCTTATGTTGCCCTTTATTATGTTTTCAGTGTTCCTGAGAACAGCTAGCTGTTTCAGTATTCCTGAAACAACATACATTTAAAGAGCTGGTGACTCCAAGGTAGGAAGTTGTTCTAGCTATGAACAACAACTGTTGCAAAATTCAGACCTATTTTATGCTGATGAGTTGAACAAGATGCAGAAAAATGCTGCCTGAACAAATTTATATATTACACCAAGAGCTGAGATCATAATGACGGAACAGTTCCCACAGCGGTTTGGTCTTGAAGTGCTATGGTACAGCTTCAGCTGCTTTCCAGATATATATTTAGCTGGCAAGTACCCGTTCTCAAAATATTCTAAGCAGAAGTTATGCTATGATAGTTATGTTCATGTATCACTAAATCCTGATCAAAAGTCTACAGTGGGCTAGGGGAAACCAAAGCTCTAGAGTCAGTTCACAGATCTATCACTGATGCATTTTACACCAATTCACACTGCCATGAAGCTAGATAAAATACAGGTTATGAAGATGAATTCAGTACAATTTGCAAAGTCTTAGAAATGTTTTGCAAAACATGTTAGATGAGTAACACATAACATTTCATATAAACCTCCCAATAAAACCCCAAACCCAGATCACTTCTGAAGAAACTGAGCTAAAGCCAAAGAGAAACCCACAAAACCAAAAAAAAAAATATCAAATGGAGACCTTGCCAACAGGAAGGCACCAGATCAGCTAGATGCAATGAGATATTCCTTAACGAGTTGCTTAGATAGTTTTATAGGTTCAGGTAGAACAAGGCAAGATTTGGCAGAATTCAAGAAGCCTGTCTACCCTTCCCTAAGGTAGTATTTTTCTCCTTTTGAACTTCAGCATATATAGTCTAGAAGGTCTGCACTTCAGACACTTCAGGCCAGACAAGGCCAGCTAAGGGATGAAATCAGAAACAAAACGTCACCATTAGGGCTGTGTAAACCTGACAGTAATGGTGACCCTCGGGAAGAAATCTCACATTTTAATGAGAACTCACACGAATGAAAAGGTTCAGGCTACAGATGTCACAAAGTAAACTCTTCCTCCTCAGTTACTAGTTAAAGATCAGCACCAAAAAAGAATTACTGAACCTCAAGTCACGACAGCCTGATATATTCTGCTGCTAAGAGCTGTTCCCCCCAATTTGAAATGACTAGCAAAGATGTTCATTAAGAGTCTATTTCAACACCATTATGCAATAACACCAAAACAAATAGAGCATAACAATGAGAGGAAAGATTTGATGAGCAAAAAAGCTACCAAGCCTTCCTGAGGCAGATACAATGTAAACCCGCACCTTAATTGTGAAAGAGGCAGCAGAAACATGCACTATGAATGTTCCCTCTAATGTTTTGCAATAGACAAAAACACGTAATGCCTTTATTAAACAGCATGAAATCTATTTAACGCTTCTTTGGACGCACTAATTAGGTTTTGTATTGTGGGACAAAGTGATACAGTACTAAGGGCAAAATGCTCCACTTAGTTAAGTTCCATGCTACTCCTGCTCACACAATGTAATATAAGAAAAGTCAGTACATTCTGCAAGAGACAGTAATGAGCTTTTTACTACTATTTTGGTCCCAATATTAAAACACATATTCTCTTTTTAATATTAGGAACAAAATATTGACTTGCAGGAGCTTAACAGTCAGTAGAACCTCTCTTCTCCAGTGTGTTACCTTTAAAGGACAAACACTACTTCAGCACACAATTTAGCCTTAAACCTGAAAACTGTGAAGTACACACTCAATTCTGTGTCTCCTTGAACTCATTGCATTCTGAGAGCACAGATGAGTTAACTCGTGCACCTGAGGTTAAAAACTTTCATGTTTTGAAGCTTGCAGCTTCACTGTCTCCTTCGTGAAGTTCTGAGATAGCAACAAAAGGAAATTCAAAGTGTGTTTAAATGTTTTTATTATTTTGTCTGTCAAGTAAATACAAAAAGCTAAGTTCTGAATTGCTGAATTTAACATATGTTATTTAAATAAATAAATCATCCTAAGACGCTGTAATGAACAATGGGCCATTGCTGTGCTGACTGAAGATTAAATGCAGAATGAAAACATTTTAAAAGTTATTCTTTCAAGTAAAGATGAAACATGATTGGGAAGCTGCAACTTTCACATACTTCATGAAGTTGAGCAGCTGCCTTGAAGTGGGGGAACATATACTACAAGCTGTTACAGAAAGGGGGGTGGCAGAACTTGCCCAAAATTCTACAGACATTAACAGAGTTCTGCACAGGCAGGTGAACCTGCCTACACACATCAGAAAAAAAACCAACCCCAAAACAAAACAAAGAAAACAAACCCAAACAAAAAACCCCAACAAAACAAACCCGGATCAGTCTCCTTTAAGCATTCAGTCCTAAAGGAGATTAAATGTTCCTTCAAATATGAACAATAAAATTGCAAAGCCACCAGGGCAGACTATAGTAATGTTACAAACAGTGACACACATTCCTGGTGAACTCTTTGCAGGAATGCACCTAGCAGAGATTGTGGCTTCATATTCAGAACTGATTATATTGGTTTACAACTATCTATGTTCCTATTATCTCTAAGTACATGTTTCTGCACACAGCTATACTACATGGAAAAAAGAACATCTTCAGTTTCCTTAGGTTTTGGATGGTTTGGTTTGGGTTTTGTTGTTTGGGGTTTTCTTTGCTGAAAACAAATCAATGGAGCTATTAGCAAATGCATATTATGAAATCTGAGGAAAGTATCAATAAATCATTCTGTGTATAGAAAATCAATAAGCTCCTTAATGTTCATCTAAATGTTTACGTGTAAGTAAAAAAACAGTGGAGTCTCAAGACTGATAGTATTGGAAATATAAACAGTACTGAATATTAGATAATATGCCTTTGACTTCTAAGATTTATTTTAGCAGTCCAAACCCTAACCTAGAACTCAATAAAATCCATATTATCTTCTTATAACCCTTTCCTGGCATTCAGGTTTCAAATATGTCCTGAACATAGTCTGGCTGTTGGACGAGAACAATAATCCTTTCTGGAAGTGACAAAATAAGCTAAAAAAAGGGGTAGGAGGGTTGATCATGCAAAATTCTCCACCATTCTGATATGTATTTTTATAGGAAATGCCCATTTCCACTTTCATTTCCCAGCATCTTACTGGGTACCACTCAAAACAGGATACCAACCCACCTGTGCTCTCCTGGTGCATCCAAAATGGATAATATTCTCCCCTCTCCAGTTCTTTAATTGCCACCAAAATCACACCCACCCCTACAGTCCTGCATTTCTCACTTTCCAGGTACATCCCCACTATGAAAACTGTATCACATAACTCCACCTAGCTTGCCCCCACACCTTTCCTACAATACGTCCCCAAATTGGGACACTGATTCCCTGGTTGTCTACAGCATGTAGGTCTCAGCACCAGCTTGGCCCCCTGTGCTGTGCCCTGAGCTGAAGGCAGGGATCCTGGCACCCTCTGAGCTCCTGTTCCAGATGCTGCGGGGCACAGCACAGCAGGTTGGAGAGGTGGAAGCAATGACTGGGCTCTGTATCCTCTCTGAGCTAAAAGCCATCTTCAGTGCCTCCTTCATGGTGCAGATGAGTGCCACCACAGGTGATATTACCAAACCAACCACAACCAGCTCTGTCTGGACTTAAGCACCTCCACACTTGCAAGTGTATGATTAATATGGTGCTAACTGGTTTTAAGGATAAGGGCTTCTATGCCTGCAATTAAGTCATCACAGACAACAATGAGCTGTCAGACTCTCTGTCCAACATGTGAATAAACACTTTCAAGCATTCACAACCTCAGTCTGGAGACTTTCTGCCCAGACAGTTCTACTCCAGCACATTTGCCAGAGACTCCTGGAAGGAAGAATTAGAACAAGAAATCAGACAAAACAACACTGAAATAACACACAACTTCTTATCATCACACCATTTCCTCTCTATGAGCATACCAGGTAGCAGAGTTAGTACTACACAAGAGGGAAAAGTGAACTGGTCCCATCAAAAAACTACTATAGAAATGGCATGAATGAAGACAGACAGACTCTAAAAAGAGTAAAAAATGCACCTCCTACAGTGTCAAAATGCCACCATCCCACAGGGCATTAACATCAGCTGAACATCTCAGCTACAGCAACAGATCCAAGAGGTGAGAAAAATGTAATTCATCATAACAACAAAAGAAGCTCTTGAAAATACAAACCATCATGACCAACAAGAACTATTATAGGAACAGAAAAGAGTAGCTCATCTCTGTGTGTATTTCTTGTACTCAATCTCAAATCATATCTCACCACACATTTGCATCTGTAACATGAACCTCATTGGAAAGTCATTCCATTATTAAAAGCCCTTTCTTAATCAGGGTTATTTTCCTTTTATTTATTATAAAAATATCTATTAAATTATATATTATAAAACATTATATTATAATGTTATAAATATATTTTATATTATAAAAGTATGGATGGCTAAACCACAAACACTGATCACTTCAACAGTTTTTATTATTAAACTGTTATTGAAATTTTCCTTATTCTTATCAATTTATCCAAACTGGCCTGAGAATAGATCTTTTTTCTCATCGTGTTAACACTGCTTAATAATTGCTTTACCAGTTACGCTTTAAGAACTTAAGGCATCACCTCTGCTACTTCAAAGCGTCACGAGTCAAAAACTTGACCTGTTGACTGAAAGCTTTGATCTCATGAGATAACTTTTCCAAGAGTAGATGTATTTCTTGGGAAGTTTTCTGTCTAGGACTTGATTTTTGGCCTGGATTAAAGTACTGGAAATGTAATTACCCCCCCACATCTATTTTTTTTTCCTGAGGATTAGGGAAAAATAAAGTACCTGGAATATCAATGAAAAAACATGGCAGAGAAAAGAGATATGACCTTTTTGGCAAAGTGGGATTTGCTGGTGATTAGTCTGTCCCATTCAGTATTCAACCATGGGCAATGATCTTTCCTCTCTGCTCTAACATAGTCTCTTCTCTTCACCATGTCAAAGTTCCTTTGGGAAGGCAGCAGTTCTGATATTGTCAATTCCTGTTCAGTTTTGTGCTCTTCATTAAACCTCAACTTCTTGAGTCATGTAGTAACAATGAATTATTTGCTTGCACTAGAAATGCTTTAGGAGTAAACTTTTTAGGATTGTGAACCCAAAAGTTCAAGACCCAGTAACCAAATAAAAGAAACCTCCAAGTGCACTGGTTTTAACTCAGGAATTTAAAGCCACATTTTTAAAGAGCCTGACTAAAACGTTTTGAAGATCACTGTTAGTGAGCTCCTTTGTCAAACCTGCTATAACCTACCACCTCCAGTAGTTTGTAGTTATCTTGGCTAAAAAGCAACACAGCTGTCAAAATGGTAAGTACAGAGCAGCAATAAAATCATATTAAACTTTCCAATATCCAGCTAAATTAAGTAGTATGCACAAGTAAACAAAAAAGTTCAGAATGTTTTCTTGACTTACTTTATTTGTTCCTATCCCTATTCCCAAACAACAAATAAAGTAGGAACATTTCAAAAAACATTGTTTAAATGACTGATATTTGATACCTTTTTAAAGACTTACACTTTATAGTAATTATTGTCTGTTATCTGAACTGATACAATTTAGGCACCTATTTATATATAAACAGCAGAAAGATTCTTAAGAAAGAATCTCAAAATAGCTGGCTCAATCCTCTGAGCAACTGAGCTGGGCTGATATACAAGAAAGATGCAGCATGGAGAGCTTTTATTCTGCTCCTGCAGAAGCTGTCAGAACATAAGTATTTTCTACGTTGTTTCTGCAGCACATGTTCCTTGAGGAACCTTAAATCAATTGTGAACTGACAGAGAACAGGAAAATTCTACTTTGCCCCTCTTCCTTCTGCTATTAGAAAGCCGCAGCAGAAGAGGGAAAGATCCTGCTGCTCTGAACATTGACTCTAGCCACTTTACATCAACAAGTGTTCCCTTAAAAGGAGTTCTCCACTGGCCCTGTACAGCAAGGATTCAGCTTCTTTTAACAGCTGGAATTACTGGGGAAGGAAGGCCCTCTTTGTTTTAACTGATTAAAAAAACTAACAGGGAACATGATACTAAGTTATATAGTATTTCCCCCAACCAATATTGCACTAGATTTTGTCCAGTCTGTTTTGAAGGGGAATTGACTGAGGAGATGAACTACAAGAAGTGGGTGGGGAAAAAAGCCCCAAAACCAGAGCCATAACAAAAGGAAAGATACCCAAAATACCCCAAATAAGGGAAAAGATGAAAGATTCAACTTGTCAGGAGAAGTTACTCTTTCTGAGTAGAGAAACTCAATCCACTAGTACACAATATAGACATACTTGCCTAATTGAAATGTGTTCCATCTCCAGTTCTAGCCAAGTAGCTAAAGAGATAAGTCAGTGGCTAAGATTAAGGGGGTATGCATACATGGTTAAGAAATTTCACTCCATCCCAAACTCATTCCAGCATTCACGCTAACACAAAAAATTTGTGCTAACATTTGACATCTTAGTATGTACTATGTCATCCACACAAAGTCACATACAACACATCAAAGGAGAGATGGTAACTAACCGCTGAGAGGCAGCAGTTGCCTTAAATCACCTCATAGTTGGTGAAGCTAACAGTTAAGCATTGAACTTGATGCCCACATTTCACAAAGCCAGTGGTTAGTATTAGGTCTAGAGTCCTGATCTACTTTCTCCACTGGAATCCTTCATGCGTGCTGGACTTCAGCCTACATACGCACCAAAAGGTTTACATATTCTTACAAAGCATTTTAAGGTTTCACCAGGTTGTCTTTGTAAAGGTATCCTGAAAGCACTGAGCCCAGCCGTGCTGACTCCAAGGAATATCAGAAGTGATAGAGCAACAACAATAACAAAGCATCCATATGACATTAGCAGGCAACTAAGTATAAAATCAGGCAACAAACAGTCCTGTAGAACACATCTTGTCATACTGCAAAACCAACAGACCCTGTTACTTTGACAGCTGTGACCAAAGGCAGCCTGAACTCTTTAAATGTGTTAGTACAGCTACTGTTGGACAAGTGGACGCAACTCACAGACACTTGCAGAAACTACTGGCCTCTTCAAACCTAAGCATCTCCCCATTGTTTTGAACACAAAAATGTTTGTACATCCACCTGCTCCTTTGAAAATGAAGTATTTTGGAATCTATAAAAAGCATTCATGACAGTAAGTGCCACAATTAGTCATGAGGGTTTGCAAGATGTGTCTGCCAGGCTACACATGCAAACTTAACTCTATCCACATGTACATTAACCCACAATCCAGTTACATGAGAACACACTATTTCTCAATTAATAAAACATAGTATTTTTTCTGAATCACAGTAATTTTTTGTTTTGCTTTGTTTTTAAGTCTCAGGCTATATTCTCATACATACTAACAACAGCAGGCATGACTTGACTTAAAAGAATTTCTGGTATCCGTGAGCTTAAATACTGGCCTAGAAATGCAACAGGCTGCTGCTTTATTTAAAACATAAATTTTTTGAGTGTCTAGAGGAAAAATCACAAATACATAAATTTATGTTTTAAACCAAGTATAAAACATACTGTGGTGGTTACCAGCACTATCCATCCTGTATGATTTATTCATAAACAGCGTAAGACCAGATAATCCATAAGACTGCAAACAAACGTGGTCTGGTTTCATTCACATCTTCCATGCAAACAGATGCTTATCATATTTTTCGCAATATAAAACAGATGTTCCACTGTTGAAATCCTGGAGATACAGGTTAAAAAAAAATTTGCAATTTACAGTAGGTAATATTTTGAATATTTACTAGCATTATGTGAAACACTATGTTTTGATTCAAAAACAAGACTGTAAAATTAATCATTGTGATGACCCATCAGTTCTGTTTTCTTCTTGGCTTGTATCTCCACCAGCGTAATCATTGTTTTGATGACAATTGTGGAGGGCTGTGAAAGTACTAGGAAATATCAAAAAGTACCATCAAAAATAGGCTTAAGATCTATGATTAACTGTTTAACACAGAGGTTTTAGAGTAATGACCCAAAGCAGTACTGAAAAACTTAGTTTTGCAGTTTTTAAAAAGGTGGCCAAATCATTAAACAAACAATTAGTGCTTGCAGCTCTTTTAAGCTCTCTCAGGGACATGAACTTGAACACAGTCCAGAAGAAGTGACTGAAAATCATTCCTCACTTTTACGGTAGCCTTTGCAAACCCCATTTAATAAAATCACATCATTCCAGTTTTGTTCTGAGCAAGCACTTTGTACTAATTTACCAGTCTGAGCTGGACAAAGGCCTTGAAATAGAGAGAAAAGAAGTAATTGTCCTTTGAGATAGCAAAAGCTTTCTAACATGACCACAGTAGATGAAGATGACCTGACAGAGAAAGGGGAAAAAGCACTTCCTTGATACAGCATCCCATAACTCTAACGGCAAGAAAGGGGAAAATAGCAAGTGCTATTGTAGCAGTAACTCTGTGGGTAAGCTTTAAGGACCAGGCATGAAAGATTAATACCCAAGGCAACTATTCTCTTTTCCTCATGCACATTACATGTAAAGCTAATTATACAGAAGTATTTCTGTTGTTTCTAACATAGCTATAAAGCATACAGGATATTGCACTTTCCAAATCAGGGGGCCTTATGTATTTACCAATACTGACAGAAATGGTAAATACTGAAGTGCCGGGTTAGTTTTAATTCCTCACAGGAAAGTAGGAGTCTTGAGCTGAAATACAGATGGGTACAAACAGAACACAGTCATAGAAAGTTACCTACAAGACCTTTATATTAAACGACCTCCCAGCCAAAACTGGCTCTGCTCTCTTCATGCCCCCAAGTCCAATGGCAAAAACTATTGCGTCCAGGATGCTGACGACTGTAGTGTAACTGATGCCGAGGTGACAACGTGGGGGTTAGATCTTATTTCTCCAGTACTAAAACCACCTCTGTCAGCCAGAAGTGTGCTGGCTAACTGAAAGAATGAAAAAACTACAGCACTATAAAAGGTAGTATTAGCAATAAGGTATGGACACTGCAGTAAGAATATGTAGCAGATTAATTATCAGGGTCCATATCAGCCTTCAGCTGCATGAATACAGCATTTAGTTATTAGTGAGCACATTAAAATGAATCTTACCAGCCCTTGCATCTATGCTTCACTAGAAGTATATGAAATGTGCAGTATTATTCATACAATGATAATCAACTCTACAAATTGCTGTTAGTTTTCAAGATGCGAGCCTACATACACACTTTAAACACCAAATGAACATTGTATAAGGGAGACAGCTAAAATATACATAAAAATATCAAAACAGTAACATTCAATCAGATTTTAAAAATCACTTTCTTGGTGCTATGAAACTTCAACCAGTTTCAGATACCCAGAAGAGAACAAGGAGGAAAAACTGTAGAGCTGGCGGGGAAGGTGGAGCCACCAACACAGCTAATAAGAAGATGCAAAGGACTTACTGCAATAAGCAGAAATAATAACACTTTTGACTCAGTTCTACAATGAACTGATGAGCAAAGAACTGATATTAAAGACAATGTATGGTGTTCAGCATTCCTAGCTTTTCTGAATAGCTGAGACAGCAAGATCCTGAAGGCAACAGCCCTAGCTGAAAGCATCTCCAATAGATACTAGAAAACAGAGCATTAAAATCACCAATTGTGGAAGTAATCAAAGCAAGTATTCAAAACTGTGTATGAGTACTCTACAAAGTTACATCACACTCATGGCAATGTTATATAAATAATGAGGAGAAATCTCATTATTTAAAACAAAACAAGAAACCTTTATAAAATAAGGAGGGGGATGGATTGAAGGAGTTTAAATAAAACTAGCTGTGATGACAAAGACAGTTTACCATGGAAATAAAACAAGCAGAATCCTGATAGTGAAGCTTTATGAAAAACTTGCTTAAACAGACAAAAATGCTGATTTGATCCAAATTCTTTTATGCCCCATCTATTATGGATACAGGAAAACAAGCATAAAGCTTGAGACAGCTGTATGTATATTTAGTATAAGCACTAGTAAATTACACAATATACACCAGAAACTAGACCTTTTTTAGACCTTTTAGACACTTAAAATTACTTTCAGATATAAAAACTTTGAGGCTTAAATTAGCTCAGCCCATCAAGATCTGTGTCCCTTATCTTCATATTAATAGTGACTTAATCCAAGTTGCAGATTTGACATGCAATTGCACACCTTAAAGTCTTAAAAATATGAGGAAACTATAGAATTGAGAGTTACATGCAGATATTGTCATTTTCTCTATTTCTAGCTAAAAAGTACAAGGCTGTTGGAGCGCAAATAAAACTGAATTCAGTTCCAAATGAGGACTTCCAGAGTTCTGCACTTCACTTAATGTGTGGATACTTCATATAAATAGTGAATACACTGAAAATATTTAAAGAGGAAAAGAACAAATTAAAGGTATATATACAAATTATTATTCCCTGCCTGAAACGTTAATACCAATCTGTGTGATCAGGCCAATTGATTTCATACATCTTGGTCAAATGATACCACACTATTTCTCTGATAATACTGTACATCATCTGAATACTAAGTTACTTTCCTGCTACTTCACATAAACTTTTTCTTTATTTTATTAACATCTTAAATAGTATTTAATATTAGTATTTAAATAAATATTTAATTAAGTATTTAAATAATATTTAACAATAATAATATATTAAGTAAGTATTTGCTACTACTTAATTTTTTTTTCTTACTGACAGGTAACAGTGATCTCTTTACACAGTGTAGAGAAGAAAGCATGTAACTACTGTTTTGTTACTCGTGTCCCTGTAGTTCATGATATTAAGACAAAACAAGAATTCATTCATTTAAAGTAACAAATATAGATATGGTAAAACGTCATTACTACTCAGTCTAAAAAAAGCTATAGTCTGATTTGTTTAGAATTTCTGAAAAAAAGTCAGAAAAATTATTAGCACATGTCAGAAAAGAATCTCTGTGCAGGAGATCACATAAATCTCCCCTTCAAGTTGCAAAGACTTAGACGTGGGTGTAATTATAAGTAAAAGGATGTCACTGTAATTTTTACAATATTTTCCAAGCTATTTAGGTAAGCAACTTTACCTTTAATCTAACTAGTGTAGAACATTCATGTCCAAATGAAAAGTTACAGGGAAAAAGTTTCATTTGAAAAGCTATAATTGAGCATATGAAAAAGTAGAAAATTAAGAATAAATATTATTTTTAACATAGCTCTTCCTACTTGCATGATTAAATGATAGAGCCATTTTAAGACAAAAAGTGAAATATTAACATCTTCTTTAAAACATTTTTGATATGGAACTTCTTATTCTGTTTATTTACAAAAAGACCAAAACAGAAATTGCACTCTCCAAGACTTTGAAGTTCTTCTGCTTCATAAGAAATGCTCACTTCTTTGCAACAGCTTACTTTTGAAATATTTGGCTAAAAGTCAAAGGAATGCTTGGCCCAACACATTAAACAGAATACAGACATTCATGGTGTGGCAAAGAGTGACCATCATAGGAACAAGCCTCTTGCCTCAACGTATAGTACCTCTTGGATAATTTTTACCAGGTAGTTAAGTATGCACATGCAGCTAACATCCTTATTGTAAGGGTTACATCCATAAAAGATTTCTGAAAAATGCAGCTGAAACATCCATAACTGACTGCTGCAAAACCTCTCCTTTGTTGAAATTCATGAGAATTGAGTGGTTATCGTCTGTTTGCACAGATGATTATTGAGTTTGGGAATCCAAAGGGAAGTTTCCACACAAATGCAATTTTAAAATAGTAATAATAATTCCAGCCTTCGTCTGAATACAGTTTTAACTGCAAGTTCATTTTTTAAAAATGGAAATAGTCCTGAAGATTAATCTGTATCTACTCCTTTTACTGAATCCAAGAGTAGGTTTGTTTGTGAGGTTCCATATGATTTAAGGCAACCATGTTCCATCTTGGCCTCTGTCAAGATACAGTTCAAATTCAAGCCAATTCCTCTTAGCAGAATTCCTCTTCTTAGAGAGCCATCTGGCTTGCTCCACACCCAAAAGGGGTGCAAACTGACATACAGTAGATGATTGAGCACAAATTTCTAGCAAGCTCATGAAATAGCATAGGCATGTAAACTCAGGTTAAGTCCTCCATAACATAAGATTTCATACAAATGCTTTTTGAAAACCAGCACAAAGATCTGAGACTTGAAAGATGATTCTCAGTGTGTAGTAAATCAAATCAAAACCAATTTTAGAACTTCCAGAGGTATTCCCCTTAAGAAAAAGGATTTTCATTCTGTACTCTGTATTCCTTCTCTTTTTACACCTCAAATTCTTTACATCTCCGTGTAACCGAATTATTTTTTTTATTTTTTTTTTTAAATGCTCACCTTTGGAGAAAATGTAACTAAAAAATCACCCAGGCTTGTAAATATTTTAGTTATGAATAACTGAAAATCCACATGTAATGGAATCTGAACTATAGTTACTGTCACCAGTATGTGCTATGCAAGTATCAAAACAAGTTTTCACAGATTCAGCTACATACTGGCACAAGTCTAATGGTGGTGTAACTGTAAAACATGGAATTTAAATAATAATAATAATGATGTTAATAAAGCTATCAGTATTTTTTAAATTTAATATATAAAGTAATATTTAAATTTTAGAAGAACAGACACATTTTACATTTGAAAATATTGTAAGGATTGAAGTGGTCAATTATGTTTCTTACAGCTAGAAACTTGTAAATAATGCACACCTGTCTACTGATGGAGATTTAATATTTGACATACTATCCTACAAAACAGGCACTGAAGGGCATACACATAGTTTAGAAACAAAGTCAGCTTCTTTAAATTGAAATAACAATAGCACTATTTAATAGAACTTAAAAGCTTCTGTTAATTACCCTGCTATGAGCAATTATTTATCAAACCATTTCTTGTAGCATCTTTCAAAAATCAAATGCGATTTACCTTTAAGCTAAAAAACAAACTGGCAAGTTCAGATGTGTTTCTAAGCCACAGCTGTCAACTATTAGTCCAGACTTCCCAGTAACAGTGTACCAGGAACAATCAATCATTTGCTACACAGCTTAATACTCTACAAGAGATACTACAAAATAAGAAAAAAGGAAAGATACATACATATACATGGACTAAATTTCGATCCCTATTGCAGGACTATATTGGGAATGCTGAAGGAAGAAGGTTGATGACAAGAAGATCCTTCTCTTCCAAGTGGGATAAAGAGAAGTTTTGATTGAAATGCAGGTCAAGGAAAAAAAAGGATAGGAGAGAGGTTCTAACTTGCTCCATATTGGTCACCCAGGATCCTCCCCACTTGACTTCACCTACACACCAGAAGCCTTATCTTTCTAAAAGTATAACCCGTTCCTCAAAACAATGATCTTGGGAACCATTTAAACTGTATATGAGAAATTTCTCTTTGTCAAGTGACACCGAAAAGATACATAAATAATAATGTAGTTACCTTGTTGGCACCTTTTGTCTTCATTTCAGCACGTTTCTGGTGTTTTTAAGAGATTGCTGTATAGTAAAAGATTTCCTTTATCTGTTCTGAGTTTCTGTATGTACTGGAGAAGTCCTGACAATTCACCAAGATTTTGGCCAGCTGGAAGCTGATTAAATACTACTGAAATTATTAAGAGCCTTTTCCTTCCCTGTGGCTTCTCCAACATATAATTCTTAAAATTATCATTGGAATTTATATTGGACTCAATTTACGATAAAAGTGCTTTCCTTTCATGGTTTCATATATACAATAAAATTTCAAAGAAAGAATCAAAGCCATGACATTGGTATCTGAAGATAAACTTTCCAAAGTTCAGGAGTAGGCATGATCATATGCAGCTCAACATAAAGACCAAGAATATTTGAAAACACCAAATTCTCCATTTTGAGTGATTCCAAGTATTGGAAAAATTAAGTTTGAGTCAATCTTCACTTTGAATATTTGAAATGCTTTTTCGTCACTTCAATTCATAGGCAGCAGCATTATCTAGGTACTTTACAATATTAAAATCCATGGAGACATACCATGAGAATACTAGAGAAAGTACCTGACGTGTTTTGTATTATGTACTAATATTATGTACCACTTGCACAGTACTTTCCAAGGAGGGTAATCGGCTCCATTTTAATGCTCTATTTTATAAATAATGCAGCACGGAAATAAGTTAATGTAACTTGTTTGCTTAATACAGCATATTCCTGTATGCTCCCAATTTAAAATTACTATTTTCTAATTTTTCTGTTTTTTCAATGTATTTAGCTCACCAGCTGTTAATAGTGAAGTGGATAAAGAGTTGCTGAATGTATAAGTGAGGTGATAAAACATCCTTTGGCATCATATGCATATAATACACTTAGCTTACATTATAAAATTGGTCTCAAAATAAACATTTTATCCAAATTCTTATTGGGGTACAACCTTTCCAAAAACCAGTTAATACACTACACTCCAGTAAGCACCTGTGCCTGCAATATTTCTGATATGATTTCTTTTTTAAAGAGATGCACATGCAAAAGTATCTTAAGCAATCTGATTTAATCCTAACATTTATTCACAGTTTAGGATTTGTGTAATAGCCTGAGGAATCACTTTCTTAACTCTTCAGTAATAAAGAATCAAGAAACAGATATTTTTTTCAATTTCTTTCCATTACATTTTATGTTCACATTTAGATGTATCTGGCAAAATCTGAAAACTGACACTAATATGAGAGTCCCCAGGGATTCACAAATATAATTTCCATGCCACTCTGAAAACCGAGAAAAAAATGGAAAATGTGAGCTGTTATAAATTTGAGCTAATCTCCTCCTGCCATAACCTAAAATGATCGTCAGCAGCCAGGTAATCTTCTGGTATTCGACAGCGTAAGAACTTGTCTATCTGAGCCTCAGTGGCTGGTAAGAATGTCAGCATCTCCTAAAATACTTGCACAAGTAAATTTCTTTGCCACATTTCAAATCTGCAGCTGCTTGCTTACCTAGGAGGAAAAAAAAGCAGCTGCAGCGTAGAATGCCTGATCTTGGCAAGCTTATTTTCAGGGTTAAAAATAAAGCAGCTCCAATGTTATACTGAAGGTCAGCAACACAAGACCTGTAATCATCTCCAGTAAGCTTGCTTTACTCTTCTATTTATGCATCCTAAAATATCATTGATTGTATATGCAGAAATTAAATCAAACCTCATCCAATCCCCAGGAGGGTATATGGAAAGTATTGTTTAAAACTACCAAGGCATTTTTTGATTGGTCCCATTTTTCAATGCACTGTACATCCTAAGCCTTATTGGAAGTTGATGGATCTTAGTTTTTCATGAAAATAAGGTGCTTAAGAAATTGCAGCTAAGGATAAAAGGCAAAGATTGTTATTTCAAGATATGTTAAACACAAAAAGATATGTTAAACACACTTTTTTTCCAAGTCTGTGTTTGTCTTTAACCTTCAGCTGCTGGAATCAAGACATCATTTTTCTGACGTATCTGTGTAACCTTTTAGCCTTCCTGCTTTTTAACAAAAATTTGAAAATTGACCTGAATTTATATTACAATTTCAGAGAGAAATCTAATGGAAAGAATCCTACATAAGAGGGTTTTTAGGTGTGTGTGAGAGTGTATAAATTTGTTTTAAAAGTCTCTGGGTTAGTTTTGAAATACTGTCAAAATCAGATTTCAGGTAATTATTCTATTTGGCCAGCCTCTGTTATGCTGCTGTCTATTTTCAGTTTGATATGACCTTTCATTTCCTGTAGTGTTGTTAAGGCTACTATAGGGCTTGA
This sequence comes from Elanus axillaris, assembly GCA_026212715.1. NCBI lineage: Eukaryota > Metazoa > Chordata > Aves > Accipitriformes > Accipitridae > Elanus > Elanus axillaris. The sequence continues at coordinate 17,019,944 of JANZLQ010000100.1, forward strand.
ACTTGCACATCCTTAGTAGATAAGGTGATACAGATGTGGCGGACAAACTAATTCATGAGTCTTTGTAATGCTACAGTATGCACAAGCAGCAGTATTACTACACAAGCATTACTACACCTACTACTAAAGGTAAATGATGAAATAAAATCATTTGGGCCAGACTAAAGTGACAGCAATACTATGGTGAAAAGAGATGAGGTTTACCACTGGTCATACAGTGACATTTTTTAAAACTACTTGTGCTCCACATGGTACACGCAGCAATTTAGCAATTCCAACAGAATTTTAGAAAACTTCTTATTACTACACATGGATGATATATACCATCTACACACATTGTTATTTTTCTCTCTGATAAGGAATGCAGGTATTGGTGTTTTTTTTAAACAAATAACTGGTCTGTTACTGTTTTGACATCACTGGTTTGCTCATCTCTGAAGCTGGATGGCCACTGGTCATGAAAGATTGAAGACAGTCTCGGGTGGCACCATGAGCTATGTTTCAGAAGAGAGAAATAAATTTGACAGCAACAACAAAAAGTAGTGTTGAAGTAACAGCAGGCAGTCTGGTCATCGGACTACGGCGACTTCAAAACAGAATGAGAAGAAGAAAGGAGTTGAGAAAGGCAGCAACAGTGCAAGAATTAGAAAGATTCATATAACCAAAGAGAAATGTCATTAATTATGATGACCATCTTAGTCTTCCTGTATGAAGGCCAGTACTACTAATCTTCTTGGCTGCAACTTCCCAGAAAGTGTATACAAGACTACAATCACTGAATCAACACTTTTCTTAAGCAAAGAAACATTGAAAGCCAGGGAAGTCCTGGGTCGGACAAATCTCTCCCCAGGCTGATGAAGTAATCAGTGCTCTGAAATAGATAAAATGATAGCATTAACTCTTGACTCCACTATCCTAAAAAGCATTTTATAGAGGACTGTCTTCTTTGGCGAAGGATGCTACGCTTCTAATCAGCCAAGGTCGATTAGGAATAAACACTGAATAGTGAAATAGACACCCTAATGTCCAAAGCCTTATTGGATCCTAGGATTTTATTTAGGTAAAAACTAATAAAAGCTGATGTTAACATGCATTTTTAGTCAATATTCTTGATGAACCTGAATTAGATAATAGAAATCTCTAAATAACTTTTAACTTTCCACAACACCTGAAACTATTGTTTGCTTTACAGGTCCGTCAACAGCAATAAAATGACCTACCATTTCAAAACAACCTCTCAGGTATTTCATACATGTTTACTAAACACATGTTAATTTCTGGTGTCTCCCATATGAAGCTTTTAACTTCTCTTAAAAGAGTAAACAAAGGCTCAGTTGCCCTGCCTTTCAGTCATATGTCTTACTGGCAAAAGTAGGACTAGAACTCATTAAAAGTCATTTAGTGTAAATCACAGTTCACATTTCTTGCACTCTCAAAACCAGCTTCTAACATTAGAGAGAGTGTAGCACACAAAGTTGGACTTTATAATTTTTTTAATACATTTTATTCTTCTCTAGTGTCATCCTGGTTTTGCAAGCCTGCTGTCACAGTTAAAAAAAAAAAAAAAAAAAAAAGCTGCTTCTTGCTAGTATTGCCTTGTCTGTAACAGAGTCCTATCACTAGTTATTGAGACAACAGTCTTCAAGTTGTCACCAAGATCATGTAGCTTTCTCTTTCCAGTAAAAAATCTTGTTGAAAAATTGAGCTTCCTAGCCTTAGGCTGCTGAAAATAGGTCCCCAAAAAACCTGTGCTCCATTGCTACCAAAACAAACCATCAAAAAAGGTAGTGTCCTTTAAAATCCTGAATGACAGCAGTCTACACAGATGTTCATCTGAATGTAGAATGATTTAGCTGAAACACAAGAACAGAAATAGTCCACGAAGCATCAGACCCATTAGGTACCTAAACCTAACGAATGTTTATCATGCCCGTCTGTATCCCAGGCAGGTGGAGCACAGAAGAGTGTGTGGCACGGAGGCTGGAGTATCAGCCCTCAAGTGATAGAGCTTCTCTTTGAGAGGTATGTCAGGTCATTTTAGGCCTCTCTTTCCTTTTCGGAATTCTAGATGATAATCCTGGCTCATACCACCCTTTCCAGGTTCTTTCAGTGTGCTGTCTCAGATTGAATTTCCTAGCTGCAGACATTTATTAATATAATTCTTTGTCAAGGTAGTAACCTGTCACTAGCTAGAGAACAGTAAGCAATGTCAGGTTTCTATCTATCTTATGGAAAATATTTTCCTTCTGAGGTTTTACTGTTTCTTTACATAGCAGAGATGAATAATAATAATAATAATGCAACACTATTTTCAATTTATGACAGCTAGAAAGGGCTATAAAGTTCTGTCATCTTGTCCAAGACAGATATTTTATGAAGAAGTGAAAACAACTAAGGAAGCAGTCACCTTTGCAGTGAATTGTTTTGTTAGGATAGCATGCTTTTTTTTTTTTTTTCCACCTCTTCTGTTTATATATTAATATATTTTTATATTTATAACTAAATATATGGAATTCACCAAGACATTTCATTTCAAAATTTAAATTTCCCAATATAGTTTCCCACACACTCCATTTGCTCAGAATTATACATTTCCACAAATTTCCAATAGCAAGTAAAGACACAGCATCAAAAACATTCCTTTCTGTCTGAGGTGAGTTACAAGACCTGTTATGTAAGTTGCCATGTTACGTTCTCCTTCTGCTTGTACAACATCAGATACAGAGAGAGTCCTCTCATCTTCACCAGAAAACTTAACATGCTTATTCTAGGAGGATCAACTGCAACATACCTAGCCGTATAGTGTATCAAAATCAATATTATGGGACTGAATACTGCCTGTGAAAACTGTTTGCCACAACCCTCCTGGCTGGCAATCATTTCCGATAATGACTTTTCAAATGAAATATTATGGAAAGGAAAAAACAGAGCAAGGAGGTAGAATAAAGAACCACAAAATGTTAAAATTTTGGACATCCAAAATACACATCAGACAAAAAACAATCATACCTTTTAAATTAGCTTGCAAGAGCCTAGCTAGTTAGAAAGAGAGAAATCATGAAAAATGTCATTATCTCATCCAATTCACATCACTGACTTTAAAGGAGTGAGTACTCATTAGTTTGAATTTAGCACCAGAAGATTAACTAGAAGTTATTTGCTGCACTGTTTCCATGCAAGTATCAACACAAGTGAAACTATATTTGAATTTTTTGGTCAAATTCTGCTCTGTTCTGGAGACTGACCCCTTTCCAACCCTGACAGGATGCTTCCTCTCCATTTCCAAGTGTATACTAATACCTTCAGATTTCCTTATCAGAGTTTATTTATTTACACTTTCTTTGAAGCCTATTTGTTTCTCAAAGTCCTTTAAAAGAATTAATTAAATAGTACATATTTTTAAAATATTCTTTTTAAGTTTTCTGTCATATTCAGAAATTCATCTCCCTTCAGGAACTGGTAGCGCTGCATTATTTACTCTACTGTAAACCAGCACTGAATTTTATCATGTCTTGGATTATTCTTTTTTGCACATAAAATTAACTGTATATATACTAGTGTTTTATTGAATAATTTGGTACTTTAATTGGTGTAAAGAGTAAATCCAATGAGGAAACAGTGATTACTGACAGATACTTCTGACTATACATTCCAAAGTCTTGCACTTAATTGTTCTTGTCTGAAAGAGCCCTGCATTGTAAGACATTACCACATAAAAGAAGATTTCTTTCTTCTGATTTCCACTCGCAATTAATCTGCCTAAAACATGCAACTTAACAGCTTATTCATCCTCTTGTTATGCTTATTTGCACTATACTCAGGTATTGATAAATGAAACAAAATACATAATCCTCATAAACTAAGATAACCCTGCTGTTTTACTGTATTTGATTATTCAGGAATTTTGTTCAAATTTCTAAGTTTAAGGAGGAAACAGGCTGGATCTAAGCGGCTATTTTTGCAAACAACATCAGCTTTGTGAAGAAACACTCTCCCAACCCTGCTATTTCTGCTTTGGCTATCAGAGTACTTTACCACCCACCTTTGATTTAATAGAGAAGCTACATGCACTCAGATGTCAAAATGTCTTTGTACTTGTGCTTTGTTCTGCTGTGCTGGAGGTTGGGTCAGAAAGCCTAAGACTTCTAGCTGGAGCAAGCTTTTTGATCGTCATGTGCCAGAGTACAGAATCACTCTCCTCTTTGGGGCAGTTGCTGCTAGACAGAAAATAATTCCAATGGAGCGGTTTAGAAGGTCCACAGCAAGTCTAACACATGCTGATGAAACAACAGTTGGAAGAGTTTCAGCTCAAGTTTTGAAGCTGAAGCACAGCACTTTCACAAGTCACTTTTGCAAACATTCTTCCTGATAGTCATAGTTACAACAGAACTCCACTGAAAAGAGATAACAGCTATACCCCATAAACCGCAGGGATTTTCTACTTCTGTGCATACATATTATGGCACTATGATGATAAGCCAGTTGGTTCTGTTCCATAAAACAAAACAAAACTTTATTCCTATAACCTAACTAACCTTCTGCAAAATGCCCACGGTACAGGACTCATGCTACAATTCTTCGTTTGTATTGACACAGAGCTGACACTCTATACGCTTTAAAACAAAATTATGAGAAGCAACACCAGTCAACATCAACTCTGGAGGAATTATTTCTGAACTGTAAAGTATTTTGAGAACCCTAAAAAAGACCCTTACAAGTGAAAAGTATTATTTGCCCATGTAAGGTTCCTAACACAGGCCCTTGAAAACCTTGAAAGAAGTTGCAAAAATTCTGTTCTACATGTTAAAATTGTATAATAATAAGAAACGACCAGATTTGTCAGATGTGTACCTAAGAGAAATGTTACATTAAAAGATTCCTATAGTACATAAAATATTTTCTAATTATTTATTTGTAAACATCAGCAGGACTGATTCACCTCACTGCTCAGTCCAAACACACACTGAACAACCATCTATTTTTATTTATAATACTTACGAGTTTCTCCAACTCACCTTGAAGAGCATACGCTCTTAAAGGTTGGAGCTGCTATGAACAGATATTAACCTCTGTAATAGCTCTCACTACGACACAGGTAGACAGAGTATCTATTCTTACAAGAGTCTTCAGAGGATATCCTCCACTACACCTCTTCCCAGGACAGCATGTAAAGAGAAGAAACTGGGAGCATATTTTTGTGGCCAGTCACAAGCTTGGTACACTTCAGATTTTAAAATATTCATCAGCTCAAGGTCTGGTTTCAGCTGGCTACTGCTTAAAGCAGTTTGGGGGGCTATTCACATCTTTTTCAGTAAAGGAACCCTATTATAAAAGAATTTGACAAATAATGCAAACACACGATCAAGATTTTGATAATGTTATGGTTGGTGGGCCACAGGGGCTTACAGTTATAACATATGCTTTCATTAAATTAGATATTCACACAATCCATTTTCTGATGAGTAACTACTTTGGCAGTTATCAAAGACTACCTGTGAAAAACTGGTTAAAACCTAAGATTTTTAAAAGGAAGCAATAGAGTAGGAACATTTGTGGTTTACTTCTTTCTAAACCACAGAAGTACTTGGGAAGTGAGGAAAAAAGAACACATGGAGGGACACAAAACACCGGTAAAAGTAACTTATTAAAGAAACTGAATTGTATCTCCATTGTTAACTTAAAATTATCTAGTTTTTAACACACTTAAATACTTCAAAAATAGCACTTGGACTGATAAAGAAACCAGTACTGAATTCCAGTCAACAACTGTTAACTACACAGGGATACCTTGATTGACAAAATGTGTCAGAGCCACCAAAAAAAAAAGGTTCTGGTCAATGGTTGAATTCTAATGCTGAGAGATACAAAAAGATTGTGACTGGCCCTATGTGAAGCTGACCCAGCTGAAGAAATCTACAAGTTTTCTTTGATAAAATCTACAATTTTCCTGCAGATACTTTTAAGTGGGCAGTCCGGCATGACCTTTACAGCAGCTGTTTTTTGCAAATGTTAGGAATTGGCCAGAAGAGGTTATTTAAATGAAAGACATGGTCAAAAATAAAAATCCAGATACACACTTGGCAGCCAATATCCTCTTGTTGAAGAAAGAATTGTTCAGTGTCTTTCTTGCCCTGTCCTGTGGATGTCGTTCTATACTTCAGATAGCTTAATTACCAGATGATTAGTAAAATGTCACTACTTCCAATGTTTTTGGAAATCATCCTTTTGGTAACCTCCACGATAGCTTTAAAGAGATTTTAAAATACAAATGATGATATACTTAGCAAAACTAAGAGGAAGAAATAAATATGGAAATGTAAATAACTTCCCCAGCTAGTCTTTCTTTGATTCAAGATCATCATCATGTTGAAGTTGTTCAGTTTTGCAAGGTCTCCACTTTCTTCTAGCAGGGACACTTAAAAGATATCTCTAGGTGGAACACTTTTGGACCATATAGATAATACCTCTTTAATAAGAAATAACTGTAAAGCATACTTTCTGTCACCATCCTCAGAACTACAGATATTTCTGCATGTAATTATAACTCCTGAAATGTGAAAGGCAGTGACATTGAGATTGGAATTATAAAACAAAGTCATTTATAAGTAAATTGATCGTATCTTGAAAAGACAAACAAGAAAGCTAAGATGTTTTGTCCCTAGACTTGTCTGTGACTAGGCCAAGAGTATTTGATTAATTTTTATACAGTTTCTTTTTCAAAATGCAAATTAAAAGTGACCTTTGAGTTGTGCTAGATTTAATGAAAGAATACATTCTTTCCCCAGTACTAAAAGGCAGAAAAGAAAACAGATGGGTGTGAAGAAAACATTGGTAAGCCACCAATCACTTTTATTTCTGTTACAAACTAATTACATTAAAGAGTAAACCCAAGGCAGGCTACAAGTTCAAGGTAAAAGAAGCAGAAAGGATTGGAAGAAGAAGCTGTTTCATTAAGGAAAAAAAGATAAATATATTCATAATTTAAGTAAAGCTGGTACAGTATATACTTACATGGAAAGATACATGCTGCTAGAGACAAAGTGAGGCAGATTCTCATTATACTCTTCCTCAAAACAAAGAGGAGACAGGAAGAAAAAATGGCTACAAGGGTGTTCTCACTTTCTGCCCCCATCTAACCTCCTGGAATAATCTTTGGGCACTTCTAGAAGGTGGGTGAATGAGCACTGTGATTGCATTACACCAGCATCTCACCTTTTCCTAATTCTGCCTGGGCACAGAACACCTGCCAGATTTTAGTGGTGTTGGAAGTACCTGGCAGAGACTGATTTACAAACCAGAGAGATCCTCGTGCAAGTCACTTGTAATGAATGTTTTCAGTTTTGATGAAAAAGCAAAAAGGAGATAGAAATTCACTTTGTAACAAATAGCTAATACTAAATTAGTACCATGCACTAGCAATAAATGTTAAATACATTAGAAATTGGCTGAAATGCCAGTTGTCACTGTGTTATCATCTAAGGGCGTTTATCAGGGATTGAGGAAGGACTGGCCATATCCATAAAATGTGAGACTCTATCACACAAAGCAGAACCTCTGAAAATAATTTAGGGAATGTGGTGGGCAAGAAATTCAACAGAAAGTCCTAACATGATGTTAAAGTAATTGGGTTTATTTTGAGGGTTAAAGAGATAGGGAGAAGAAATGAATAGAGGAACAGAGTAGGTGTGGAAAATTATTTTACTTCTGTTCATTCATGAGACTAGATTAGTACAAAGAGTATTGATGACCATATTTTTAAAACACATTGAAAAATTAGGAAAGTGATGAAAAAAAGAGCCACAGTCCATACTTAAGAATTGGACAAACTACCTCAGAGTGAGGGGTTTCACCAGTACGATGCTTTTAGTTTTTTAAAAAAATGACTGAGAAGCTATTTCATTACACTGCATAACAAACCTACACAAGGACAAAATACTAAATATTAAAGGGCTGATATTAAGTATTAATATTACAAAAGTAGCTCTCAAGGCTGAAAGTGGAAGCCAGACAAAATTAGTCACATTTTTTACCATGTGGTGATTAACAATTTGAACGGACCATCAGGTAATCCGTGGATCTACGTTCTTGAATCAAGCCACTGCTTTTCTGGAAGAGAGGCATTAGCAAATACAACTTAATTATCCCTTAACTGCAGTCAGTATGTGAACTGCAAGGCCTGTGAGTTATAGAACATCAATCCAGTCTGAATAGCTTTGGACTACATGAATCTATAAACATGTGAAAACCAATGAGATTATTTGATTAAATATTAGAAAAGGAAAAAAAATGAAAGAACCTTCTCCTCTGGACATAAATAAGGCACTAAATATCTCATATAGCTAAAAACATCATATAATTATAAGCAAATGGAAACACTTAGGCCACATCAATCATTGCTATTGCTATTGCTGTAAATAGAATTATTGTCACACAAGCATGTATATATACACATCAACACATACAAAAATAGGCTATAGTTGGAATATTATTCAAAGTCCCCATCCTTGTCAAACTTTTTGACTCAGATAAAATGGAACAAGTATACAAAGTTCCAGCTAAAAGCTCAAAAAATTAAAAAAACAAATTCATAATCTACCCTCCAAATAGGCATACACAGAAAGCACCATTAATTGATCTGGAGGCTGAGTGCCAACTAAATGCCTAAAGGGTGTGAGAAAAGAGTACACATTATGTATGTGTGTTGAATACATATGCACAGATCTAGACAGTTTGCGATCATAAAGTAATAAGCCTAGTAAAAGCAACAGGGGAGGAAGATAGAGATCCATTCCCTTCAAAGAGAATACTGAAAGCTGAGTTAGAAGACATATACAGTAGCTGGTTTTTTGTTTTTGTTTTGTTTTGTTTTAATATAATGCTGTTCTTCATACCAGGGTTGATTACAAGATAACCACTGACTATTCTGTTTTCTCAAATAAGCATCTTGATGTGTACAAAATGACAGACATCAGCACTGATCTTCTCAGCATGCCTGTAACTGGACCCTGAAACAAGGCAGTCTACACCTGCTTGTCCACAGGATGCACCTCTGGTTCTTCTACCCTGAATCCACTAACAACACTTATTAGCTGCCTCCTTCCCTGAAAAGGGGGTTTGTGCTGCCTTCTGGTTCTCATTATTATATTCATTTCAATGCGGTTCCTGAAGTCTGATACCTTGGTAGTTGAGAGGTCCTGCATGTGCCACCGAACACTGATTCAACATGACATTGTGACAGAAAACAGGGAGAAGGGATAGAAATAAAAGAACAAGGGATCAAACCAACTGCGTTTGGCTCTCTGTGTGGGGTGTGCCTATCAACACCAATAACTGTTAACAGTGACTCAGATGTCACATTGATAGAGGAGTCAGATCACTCATGTCAGTCTTCCATTTGACTGGAAGGTATCAGTCTTCTTCTCTTATCTAAAAGGACATACAAAAATATAATGGGCTATTAACTCTCCTTTTTTGCATTGCTATTTAACTTAGTTTTGGTAAGTTCTTCATTCCCCTCCAGTTCCGTAGTGATCCCTGTGCATTTTGAACACTTCAGGACTTTCAGTGCTTTAAAGACTGTTCTAGAGCCACATCAGTGACTAACCTTCTCATTAATGCTGTGGCTGACTTAATAATATAGTGATTTGACTTGATAAAACCTATGTCAAGAGATACCAACTTTAAGTATGAAGTATGAATTTTGTTTGGTTTACCAACAGTTGTATTCCTAATGCTACATATGTATTCAGAAAGTAAAGGAGAAGCAGCCATCTGTCTATCTAACGGAGAACTTAGAAGAGTCTGAGGCTTGTGTTCCTGACTGCCACTAACCAACAACATGATAATAGAGATATTAAATACTTATAATTTTGGAGGACTCTATTTTCTCGCTCAAATATCCATTTTATCTAGGAACAGATAATATCTCTTTTCATACAGTGCATAGAACAGGGCCTACATCACATGGAGCATTACTGTCCAAAAAATCGTTAATAATAGCAAAGATGAGTTTGCAAACAAACTTAACTAATTATCTTTACAATTACATGCTAGGTTAAAAAAGGAGGAAGAGTAAAAGAACTTGATTTTTTTCACATTTCATACAAAGATTTCATTCTCTCTGTTGTTTCTGCGTATAAAATTGTACTTTTGGGAGTCAATTCTAAAAAGATGCAGTGGCTAATTTTAGTTAATAAATTATTCCTTTACTATGTATAGCCAAAAATCACCTGATAAGCTCTTTCTCCATCAGAGCTGCTATATCTCAGTCAATTTCCTAACTGTGAAGATTTAAAGACTTCTGAAACTAGTTCTTCGGAAAAGACGTGCTTCTATTAGGATTTTCCACTCACTAAAAGCACTGTCAAGCTTCTTTGCTCATCAGCCTTCCAGAACCTACATCCGTATTTCATTATATAGCACTTACCAGTAAATACTATTTTGGGCTAGTTTTGGTCGTTTTTTTAATGTATATAAGAAAGGTCTGCTACATATATAAATCATTAGGAATTATTAACTAAAGGATTGCATAAATAATCTGTTTTAAAATATATTGCAGATACTTCCAAGATAATCTGCAACAAAATGAGAAAAGTCTCACAGAGAGAAAGAAATATACTATGTTTCAAACATAATTTCTGAGCTGTTTAAATATGAAACAAAACCTTGTCAAGCTACAAGTTTCCAGCTGTTATGATTTCATAAGATAAATTTACAGCTACAAAACAGCTTGGTGAGAAAAAAAATATTTGCTTTTACAAAGTATGGAAATGTAAATGTTTCAAGCACTGCAACTGTCCAAACAAATTAGTACAAGCAAAAATAGCTGAATTCAGTATGGTTTGATTTTGTACCAGCTTCACAGCACTTGTTATAATTACTTAAAGCTGTAGGCAAAATGTGATTTAAAGCTTAGCATGATGCATTTAATGTTAATTTAAAATGATGTGATAAAAGTATACAGGTGGTCTCAGTGTCTAGCATTTTGTTGTATTTTATTAAGTGAAATAATAATTTATTTCCCTAATTAAGCAATAATGAAGCTGGATAACTAGGCTCTGAAAGCCTGCTACATGTTCATGTTTAAATTCTTAACCGGAGCTAAAATGAAAAAGGAGTTTCTTTCCTCCATGACTTTGAAAAGAATAGAGTGGTGATTAACAGCAATATTTTTTTTAATGAAACACAACCTTTCATCCCTGTCATCTTCTGACCATCCTCGCTTGTACGCAGCTCTCTGACAAGTAGAATAATAACGGTCATACATCACTGCTCTGAAAGTCCAATCATCTAAATCTTCACTCGCTGCAGCCTCTGAGACTCAATTACTTTATTGACATGCAATCTTCATAAGGGGAGAAATATTGTGCATGTAAGGTCACTTGGTTATGAAGACATATTATCATATTATCTGCATGAGGGTTGCAGGGCTAAGACCTGACAGAGCTAATTATAATGGTACATGATAGAGAGCTCAGTACACATTATTTGCTTGGCTGAAACTAAAGGTGAGGTAAGACCATGACATCACGATTTCAAAAGAAAATAATTTCCTTTCCCTTAGAAGCTATTACTTTTATTGTTTAATGTTTTATACATATTATATTCATACACTCCTCATAAGCAAGCAAGCAGCGAGAATTTCTGAACTCAACTCTGTTTCCATTTGGAAGTACTTAACCTGTGAAGAAACAAAAGGCTAATCCGTAATAATGCAGTTCTTTTTACTTGTGAGACTTAAATCACATCTTCCCTGCCCTTCCATCAGCCATCCCCAAAAGCGTACCTGTACATACACACACTTGGCAAACCAAAAGATAGTCCAAAATTTTAACACAGCTAATACATACTGCCCCAGTTATTTTCTACATATCCAAAACCATGTAAGCCTCCAGTGAAATGCTGAGCAAAGTACATTAGAACAGTGTTCCAAGCCTCTCATTTTGCAAAAGAAATGCATTTTCATCTTGCTTGTCTCTGTAGCAACCTCCTTTCCCCAATATCCCTCCCTACTCTATGTAATGCCTACAAACCCTCTGTCACCTGGCACTTAGACACAGTCCATTTCTGCTCTAGTATGACTGGCACAAATACAGCTTCTAATCCTTTACTGGCCATTCCCTTACATTAAAAGAGACAACAGCTAAAAAATAATGCATCTGTTGTGTCTTTAGAAAACCAATCAAAATAAATTACTAAACTACTATACTGAACCAGTAGCAGGCTTCTTGGTGTTTTTGTTGTTGTTCTTTTGGGTCTTTGTGTTTTTTTTAAAAAAAAACCTAGCTTATAAGTTTATTTCTTAATTTCTATTTAATTTTTTTGTTATGTTTTAGTCATGTCTACATTCCAGGTGGGAAACACAAACTTCTCTCTTATGATGTGTCCAGAATTGCAATATACGATGCCAGTGCCCTAGAGTAAATTATACTGAATACCTGTGATGGGGGATATCTCTTATTTTACACGAATGCTAATCAGTATGACATAATGATTCTATGGCAAATCATGCTGTACAAGGATCTGCATTCTCCTTGTTTGACGGTATGGTACAGAAGCCATCCCAACTAATGGATCCCAACTCCAAATAACATCTTTGCTTGCAGCAAGTCTTTGCACCATTGTTTGACTAGAGTTCACTTCAACATGGGCATAGACATGTAACTTCAGTTATATTGCCAGACTGAGACCTCACAACTAGGTGGTTTCAGTTATCTAATTTACTCAAATTACTAATTTACTCAATTGTTCTCCTGTCAAAAAAAATGTTACTCATAACAACATATTTACATACCCTTTTCAAAAAAAGAAAGAAATAAAAAGAAAAAAGAAAAAAGAAAAAGTGCACTGCACTGGCAAGTGCGCTGCTAAAATATCTTTTCTTTTTTCCAAATGTAATAAGTTTTACAAACTATGATGTGTCAGATATTATGCCACCCTTTTACCAATAGCTTAGTCTGCCCATATTTTTTATAAGTTTACATCTTGCTATGTCTACTGTGTTTTGCTTCTGAAATAAACTCATCTGAAGTTGGGTTGCGTGTAGAAAGCTTATATGATTTTGTATTTAAATTTAAGACCTCCCACAGTGTGGTATTTCAAAATAATTTGATTCAAGTGTTCACCTCTGTATCAGCAAAGGGGTATAAAAAAGTTCTTAGAAGATGACTGCAGCAGAGATAAGATGATGTTAGGCTCTGCCTCTCTCTAGGAGTAATGTTCATGGTTAAAAGCACCTTTTGCTGAGGTTAGATTCCAGCAGCACAAAAGAGGCAGTGAAGTAATCAAGACCAGAGGAGGAAAAAAACAACCAAAAACACAAACCCAAAACATCCTCGAATAGTATAGGAATGCCTGGCAGACTGGCAGTTATTCAGCTGATGAGAAACCAGTCAGGTAGTGAGCCATTAAACCAGGAAAGAGAAGAAAAATGTCTTGTGTGACAGCTGTAAAATTCTGCCTCTTAAACTGAATTGTTAATTTAAAACTTCCCACTGTCCTGTATGCTTCTGGTAACTGAGATGACTGACATGGAGAGACCCTAACATGCATGCAGGGAAAACAGGGCCACCAAAACTCAGCCAAAGCACAGATACCAAAATGCAGATTGTGAACAGACGAGCTACACATGTAATTTCTTACGCAACTATGTGAATACGCAATTTATGGAAATATGAAGGAAAAGGTCACCCCCTTGGGCATCAAAGACTTTTTATCAAGGAAATGGAACAAGAACTAAGGGAAAACAAATGCTAATGTCATGTCCAAAACCACAAAACATTTTCATTGCCAAAATTGCTTTGAAACTAACAGGGCCAGGCACATGATTTCAGCTCAATATATTTCAGAGCTATGGATTGCAAGGCACCTAATTCAAGTAACAAAATGTGAGGTACACATGGCTAGGTGTTTTCGACCTAGCAGTAATTAATGTGGACAACATGACATTGATAATATCAACCACAGAAGAGGTGCAACAGGGACAGTCTCCAGAAAACACAATAAAAAAAGTGAATGAGAATTAAGACAGTAGCCAAAGGGGGAAATAAGATCTCCATATTGTGCATCCAATCTTGAAGACAAAGAACCACTAATAAGTGGATGACCTGAAAGACAAGTAAATGAACAGCAAAGTCTTATAGTAAAATAAGGAACAAGGTAAAAAAAAAAACAAAAACAAAAAAACACCCAAGAAACAAAAAAACAAATCAGTTCCATGGATTTTTAGCACTGGCATTAGATAATACAAAATACTACTAGTGAATTAAATACTTAGTATTGAATACTGAATGAAACATGCAACAAACTATCTTCGTGTTCTACTGGTAACACAAATAACCTTTAGAAGGATGTTTTGGAAGCTGTCAAGAGCATGTCAACAAGAAACAAACTGGGAATACTGTTTAGGTGCAGAATGGATTAGCCTATCCCAGTTATAAAAAAAAAAAATCTACAATTTAGCCTAGACTGGGGGAAAAAAAAGTAAATAAATAATCCCTTGTTTAGCTGAACATTCAGAGATACTGTGCAAAATACAAAAGTGTTTTCAAAATATAATTAGAGATATCAGATACTCTCTAATCTTCTCCTTCGAAGAAGAAGATTAGGGGGAAAAAATAAGGCTTTCAGCTCCAAAGAAATTATCAGCTACTCCTATGTAGGATGTAAAACTTGGTGATAGCAAAATTCAGCATTTGACATGAGACTTTTCTGTAACATTGGCTACCAAGTGATGACCAACACACCATTAAGTACTGAACAAACAATTTACTAGTACCGTAGAAAAGCAAAAAAACCAAAAAAGTTGGCCTTTTGCTCTCCTTTTCAATACTAAAAGCAAACTAAGAGACGAGTAAGGCACAGTTTATTTTTTTCAATACATTTCCTAATGTTTCTTTTTTATAAAATTAATTGTTGTGTCACTAGGATATAGTGCTCAACGCCAAGCAAAATTTTTGACACAAAACACCTTTGGCAACAAAATGGAGACTTAGTGTCACTGAAATGTTTTGTGGATGCAACAGTTTGATTTAAAATTGGTAAAAAGAGGGAGACACACTAAAATAAATCTGGAAAACACCCCAATGTTTTGTATCACTATTTTTTAACTATTTTCAATATCGGTTTAAAGCAGTTTTGAAATTTCCCAGGTTGTTCAATTATTTTTAATTGCCAATTAATTGAAAAGGTACTATGTTACTTTATTGACACATTACTGACTTACAAAGAGAGAAATTAGTCTATAAAATAGATTTCTAGTCCAGCTGAGACTCATAGACCATCAAAGAGAATGAGGACATGAGGGAACCAAATTACAATTTCCATGTGGCTCTGTTCCAACATACCTTAATGTATATCTTGGTCTACCCCACCTCGCACACACACACAGAGATATTAAAACCATCATTGTGGAAAACACACAGTTTCCAGTAAGAGTTATTATTTGTTGAAAATAGTTTTCAGCCAAATCTTACCTAAAACTTGCTTGCCAGCTGGAAATATCTCTGGAAATGCAGACTTCCAAAGAGAAAAATGACTAACATGGTGTGGGAGGAAGGGGAAACAAAGGGTACCTTACACATCGCTGTTGAAGGCCTGACAATGGCACTAAGTTGTTCCCTGAATTATAGCTTGAATCCAAAATCTTTTACTAGAGAGAAGAAAAATTGGTATGATAATCAATAATGCCAATTGTAGCTTATCAAGAAAGTGTCACAAATAAGTCAAACTGAGAATTTTTATTAGCTTTGGTAATAATAAAAATAGTAACAAATGCATTTTGCCATCCCCACTCTGTGGAAACACAGACCAATTGGCTAATCAATAAGGTCAATAGCAAAATTCTTCATTAACTTCAAAGACGGCAGATTCCAGCTCAAAAGCACTTAGAGGGAAAATCTAAGCTTCAAGCTATGATGAATACTTCAGATAGTTTCACCAGTTTGTATTTTTGGAACCCTTCTGGCAATAACTCCTCCCTTTAAACCATTTCCCAAGTCACAGCTTGTTAGAGAATGTTAAACGAGGATATAATGTTTTGGGAAAAGGGTAGGGAAACCAAAAGCCATAAGAAATAAATAACAAATAGAAATATTGTTTTAGTGACCTATAGTCTATTAAAATTTTTTCCAGTAAATATTGTCAACCTTCTAGGATTTGGACTCTTAATGATCCTTTTTGTCATGGCTTCAGGGGGCCATGTACCTATTTCATGAGTTTGCCTTACACAAACTAGTAGGGAACTGCAATAAAACTCAAATAAAGATATGGCAGAAAAAGAAAGCAATCTTAAAAATGAATAAGCAAAACAATATAAAAGAAAATACTGGGAATGAAACTGGTAATAGCCCCTGTTGCCAAGATCTGGAGATGTAGATTGCTTCTGGATTGTTCTTCAGATCACTGTAAAATATACTTATTTACCTTGTCACAGACTGAGTGAACCCAGACAACAGATCCAGAGTGAAATCTAAACAGGAGTAGAGGCCAAGAGAAGCATTTATCATACTGTCCTACATCTATTTAAAACAAATTTTCTATACAAATTTAAAGCTTGAATGAACAGGTACCACAGAAAAGTATGCATAAGTCACATATGCAAGCCCAAAGACTGACACACAGAGTTACTGCAGCAGTTTAAAGGAAGTGTCCTAGGAATCAAGCTGCTGCTTCCCTACCTATCCAGCTTCCAGTTGCAAAAGCACAATGATACTTTCTCCCTTTCAGTATACCAGATTAATAGAAACAAATACACAGTTATGCATCTCCCACTTCTCTGAACCATCCACCCATATTTCCTTTTCCCACAGAGTCAGGGGTTTTCCAGTGCAATCCAATTTTTAAATAAATAACATATGAGACTGTAAATCAAATCGATTTTTTTTTTTAATTTATTGAGTTCCATCATTAATCAGATGGGTTTTTATAAGGATGAAAAAAGGAAAATCTGAGGCTTTTGGCTGTTCTGATCACCTTCTTAAATTACTGTCTTTGCAAAGACAGAAAAAACCCTAAGTGCTAAGGTTAACCACATAATTGCATACCATTTCTCTTTTTTTTTTCTTTTTTTTTCCCCTTGGTTCAAATCAATCCATTAATAGGAAAAGTTACAGTATTTTTGAGGCAGCTGTTAGATCTGACCTCTGGAATTCATTCATCTGAATCTTCTTGACTTGACATTGCTTGTCAAAACTCATCAGCCAATCAAATTCTTAAACTGAAGTGAGTTGTCCTCTCAAATTAAAATGATACTTTACCTCAATTTTTCCATACAAAAGTTGCATTGTGCTTTTCTGTCAGGATCAACTCATTTTTCGGGAACTTCATCACAATCCAAGTATTTATCCCTTAATCTTCCAAAGGGCAAGGGGGAGGGGGGTGTGTAATTGAAATTCTCTCTGATGAATTGACACAATTTGAATGAATGACAAAGTAGGTGAGAATATTTCTATTGTGTTCTAAGATGTCTTCATTTTAAACCAGATGGGAAACAAAGAGGAACTGGTGCCAATTTCTGAAACCTCAGGCGTCACTCTCCTTGCAGCTCCTCCTTTCTTCCCAGTCATGCTCACATACTCAAATTCAGAGCAATAAATTCTGTCCTTTTTAAGGAAAAGTGCTACAAAACTCTCTCTTTGATAGAGATTTTACTGTAAGCAGAATGACAGACATGCATGCCGGTCATGCTGGTCCCTTCCCAAAAACATTTATTCAGTATAGTCAGCCCAGCCCAAACAAAACTTCTGAAAACTGAGATCCCAACCCTCCATCCAGTCTGCCAGAAAACTGCTTAAGTCTCACTGCAATAGGATGAATGCATATGCTCATGTACCACTTCTGAAGAGATATTTTCCTGTATAGAGAGCTTACACTTATGAATCTTATTTTGGGCAAAGCTAGAGGAGGGCACAATTTACTAGGAGCAACAGCTGATTCTTCAAAAGGAGCAGTTTAGTCATGTCTGTCCATTTAATTTGTTTCTCCACCTCTTCACTTGGTGGTGACCAGAATGTTATGAGTCTAAGACTCTTAAGACTGACTGCATTTCTAAACCACAATCCTAGACTACATATTTCTGCATAAATGCAATGGCAGAGAAAAGGCTGAAAAGGCATATGAGGAATATTTTGTTGAAACACAAGCTAATCCATCTTTGTGCCATGGGACTGGAGAGAAAGGGAAGGGAGTTTAGTATAACTATCTACAGCTGAAGAGAAATCCCACTGCAAATATTAGAGACCTGGCTGAGAAATGTGGATGTGGGCTTCCCAGGCTTTCACTTCGCTCTACTGAGAGCCATATAGCCCAGCAGGTAGGAAAGAGGTGCTTAAAAAGGTGCATAGAAAGGTGAAGGTAAAAAGTCTTGAAGACAGGATAAAAATTGCTTGCCTAAATTGCACATACCAATCTGTTACAGAATGCTGAAATACTCAAAGCTGTAAAGATAATACCAAACATTAAAGCCAAGTAGCAAGATGAAGCATCAGTAAATAAGTGTCAAAGAAACTGGATTATAAAATTAAACAGGTATAGATATATATTTTAATGTCTGCTAAATGTTTCTTTCAGGAAACATTAGGCACTAATAAAAAAGAGAGCCTTCAGGCTTCTGTAGCACTGGATACATCAAAGGGGGTTTTTACTAACAGTTTGGGGATTTTATGCCTCTGGGTGCTACTGCTGTGATTTCAAAATAGAATTATCTGATGCTATGTGATTTCTTGAATCATTAGTTTTCCATCTCTTCTAACTTATTTTCCATCTTTCTTTTATTTATACACACACATACTGATACAAGATGCCACAAAGGAATAATGAAGAGACTCTTGGAAATAAAATATTACTTGATACTTTCTTAAAATGTATTAAATATATATGCACCTGACATGATTATCTCACATGATATTCTTGATTACTATTTGCATGCCATTCACCTCTAATATATATTGCGGGAGGTATTGCTGCACCCCTGCTCTGCTACACTATCATCACAAGACAAAGTTGTGCATTATACATTGTTTTCTGACTTCTAAATATTCTACCAGGAATACCTATATCAGTTATTTAAATCAGGAAACATCACAAGTTTTTAAAACTACATAGACAGTTGCAACATTGCACAGAACAGGGCTTTAAATTACTAAAATTAGGATTAAGATTCTGTCATTCTTTTCTAAATGAAAGACTTCCATAAAAAACTTGATACAACTCCTCCTGTTAAAAAAGTGTCAGAAGGGAAACACAAGGATTAAATGAGTAAAGAGGGTGGAGTGTACACTTTCAAGACTTTTCAATACTGTGCTCCATAGTACTCCATCTTGTCTCAACAATGCAGAAAGTTTTTCAATTATTCTTGACAGGAAGCAGACATGTAAAAAGTTGAGAAATTTCTGGCTTTTGGGTTTTTTTTTTGTGAATGTGGAATGAAGATCCTAGTCCTAAGCATCGAACGACTTGAACATCATCTAAAAGAAACATCTGCTACTGAACCAGAATTGATAGCCAAGAGGTAGCTCATGAGACTTAACACATGTAAACAGTATGGAAATGTCAATAAAATAACTTTTCTACTTCTGACTTATCAACAGTACAAACTATTTCAATAAAGCATTCCTTTCTATCTCTTGTTATGTAGTCTGACAGAAAGTTAAAACTTAAAAAAATCCTACATAAGAAATTTATCAACACATTTCTTACTTTCTTTGAACAAGAAATATTTGCTGTTAAGCAGAAAATAATTTGATTTTCCATTCTTAATTCCCAAGACACATTTAACTATATACCACTGATATATACAGAATAAGAATGCCTTCCTTTTGAGGAAAAAAAAAAAAAAAAAAATCATCAAATCCTGCTGCCTCTTCTGAGTCAAAAAAAAAAAATGGTCCTTGAATATTAAGTTTGGAAGGAAGTTTTGACTTATTTAAAGATACATAGTCAACCTATAGGAACGTATTATCATTTCTTCCATATTTGCTCCAAAACAAGGAATATGCATTTTTCTGAATCATCAATTTCATCCTGGTTCTGATCCAGCAACAGATTTTACATGCAGTCTAACTTTACTCCCCGAGACCACAGAATTTATAAGAAGGCTTAAGCAGTTTGGAGAGCTATGAAGTAATGTTTATTAAGAACAGATTTAATTTCAGTCAACTGCGTACAATACAGACTATGACTGTGTGTAATTTTGCAATCTCATAGACTAGTTAAGACTCAGTTCATGTGACAAATTTCTTGTGAAATAAAAAAAATAGTGGGGCTTAGGGAAACAAATGATTTTGATGACTGCAACTGGAAAAATTTTATCAAAAAGAGATGGTGAAATAAAAAGGAACATTTAATGATTTCAAACTCAAGATTCTAATGAGAGGTGAACTAATCTTAAAAGAAACCAAGAGTGATATGCCTAGAGCAAACAAACTCTGACTTGAATGCAGTCAAATTTTGCATGGCAAAATCTTCCAACTGAGAAAGAACTGATAAATACAAGAGTGAGCAGGACAAATCCCATGGACTTCAGCTGCTTCTCAAACAAAGCATGAGATAGTAAGCAGGAAAGGCTACTGCTCAGGTGGTTTAGGCCTAAATTATATCAGTGCCTTTATATATTATCAATGGTACCCAGGACTGGAAATGTTGAGTAAAGACTGACAACTGCAGAATCTATCAAATCTGCTGTTGATTTACTTTCCAAGCAGAGGTGGTGGCAGGTAAGATAGAAGTTTGATACTCCCCCTTCATACTGCCAGGTGACCTTTTCTAATAATAGATCCATTCATCTAATATCTCTACCATGTCACTTTGATTTTTTTATAGAAACAATATTGGTTTTAATTGAAATACACAGTCTCAAGTCTAGAGACAAATAATGCAAAAAAATAAAAAGAAAAAAACAGTATCACCCATACAGACACTAAAAATTTGTCTGCTGCCAGATTATTTTCACTATCTGTCCAATGCCATTTATCAAGATTCTGTAAATCCAACTGTTGGATATAAAAAAGAAAGAACAATACCCTTAAGGCCACATACAGCTCATCTTAGACACCAGTTGGGACCTCATACTTCCTCTTCTTAATTTCTAGTATGGGATCATGCTATACAAAGACCCACTTGAGCCAACAGTACCATTTCCACTGCTGAAGTGTGTCTGAGAGATATTGCAAGGCTGCTAATTTCTCGTATACATCAGAGGACTGAGAACACCAGAATTAGAATAGAAAATTAGGGAACAATGAATCAGGTAAAATTAAGGTCAGGAGGAAGAGCATGGAGAAGCAATCAGATTTGGTCTTTAACTTAAATGTCACCATTGCCTGTTTTAACAGTATTGTGGTTGCAGATGAGACTGTAAGGATCTAGGGAACATATGATTTGTAGCAGTAATACCTTTTAATAGAGCAACTAATGTAGAGAAAACAGATAGGCAAGCTTTTGAGCATATATGCCTTTCTTCAGGATTGATTCTCCTCCCAGACCTTGTCTATTTTTATTCATTTTTGTCAGTTGATCAAATGGGTAAGTTTTGCAGCCTGACAACAAACCTGAAGAAGGGCATATGTGTCCAAAAAGTTTAAACATTTCTTTTTCTTCTAATCAGTTGTTCTAATGAAAGGTATTACCTATCATTGTAAACCCTGTCTCAGTTCCTTTTAACATCCTGCACAAACTCTGAAAACTCCCTCAAGTAATTCAGATGCAAGGGAAGAAATACCTGCTTCTCCTCTTGTCTCTGCATTTAGTCATGCAAAGACCAGAATCTAAAGTACCAAAATGCTACAGGAAAACTTGCTGTCATGGTACTACCACTTTGACAAGCACCACGAAGTACTAGAAATCTCATGGTAAATGGTCTTCTCTTGAGATTTTCAAACTGATCTACAACTCAGGGTCAAATAAGCATTCTCATCTTTGTTAGCAATAAGTAGCAAAACAAACAAACAGCTGAAGATTCTTCTAACTTTAGTAAGAAAATAGACAAGAGTCTAGTCTTTCATTTGTCTCCTCAGTGCCTTACAACAGCTAGTCTATATCATAATCGATAATGACTTAAAACCTGAATATAATTTGAATGAAAGCATTTCAAAACTCACAGGGCTCTGTTCCCAATAAGTCTGGTCTCTATATAATGACATGCATTCTTTCTAGCCTAATACTATGAACTTGGCAAAAGAAATGCCTTTGGTATGAGCAAAAATTCCAAACTTGAATCTTGCAATTGCCCCTTCTAAAGGGTCATTTATTGTGCATGTTGTTTATCAGCATGTGTCTGAAATGAATGCTGCTTCAATGGAAAGCAAAAGGAGGTCACATTATAATTGGAATGCAATCAGTAGAATTGGTTATGACTTGGTTTCCTTTCTAAAATGACAATCTCTGCCACATCTGCTAATATATTGTTTTCCGCATTACTAAAAAGGAGAAGAAAAAAAAAGCATTTCCAGTGAGCAGCTGATACAGTTTTCTTTAACTAAAAGATCACATGAGCTAATCAAGACCCAAACAGTTCACCTTTAAAATACCAAGCCATCTGGCTGGCTGTTTCATGATAAATCTTAATGATAAATGTCTTCATTTTGATGTTACAAAGGAACCACAGACCTGCTCAGTCTTGGCACAGCTGAAAACACACTGGCAACAGTAGAATAGAACTCAGATGTCCAAAATACAGAAGTAAATAATTTTGACCTGCAGGGCACAGTATATTTAGAGAAAACCTGATTGTAATAAAAAATAAAATAAAAAAAAAAGGTTTGGATTCATCAGAATTTCTCTCCAGAGAAAGAGACATAAAAAAAAAAAAAATCTTGACTACATTTTACCAGATATACAGCTTCAGATAAGTTTGTTGGTGTGCAACTAGAAGTCCTGAGTTTTCCAAAGAAGCCTTTGTAGCCTGTTTTTGTTTTCTTTTTTTGTTGTTGTTGGTTGGTTTGTTTTTATCTCTACAATTCCATCTTCAACCAGACAAAGCAGAAAGCTTGAAACAGGCACGACAGAAATTATGACATCCTTTGATAACTCAATTTATACTTTGTCAGTGTGTCATGATTATTAAGGATAGATTAGACCAGAAAATCTGAGGCATTATAGCAAAGACAATAATAAAAATAGGTCTAATTTTATGCAGATAAGAACTCACATAAACATCACCATATATGAGCATAAAAGTTCCCCACTTACTCAAAGATACAAACCCAAGTTTTGGTATAAAATTTGTATTAATTTTCTCATGCCAATGTTTCTAGTATAGAAAAGCACAAATATTGAACCTTCAATTCACTCCAACTGATGACACTTAAAAATGTCAAATGCACCTCAACCAAGCAGGGGGCACTTTTAATTAAATTTTTTTAAAAAACCCAAAAAATTAAAAAGAAAAATCTTCTGAGGACTTGATCCAAAGTCTGGTAAACTGCAGCAAAGGAGAATAAAATCTTTTTATCTTTCAACATTTTCACCAAAATTTATTGTGTTCCTATAGTTTGCAAAGGGTATTCCTGTTCCTTTTCTTTGTTTAGCTAAACAAGATAGGAACTATTAAGAATTTCTCAAAACTTATCTTGGCAATGTTTCAGGCATTTCAATGGTCAGCTCTGAATTCCCTCTCCCTTATATATTGACCTTTGCTGGCTAAAGTCCATTTCAATCTAAAGGTTCTGTAACCGAATTTAGAAGGCTTTTCTCCAGGTAATAACACTGCAGCTTTTCCCAGTACTCAGCTTCTGCTTTTACTTCACTCAATTTCTTTCTGTTTCCGCACTGTACATACCACAGACAATCATCCCAGTGATAATTCTGTCTCCTTTCACTAGACAGTTACAGACACTTTTCTGGCCAGTGATACACATTATTTTCACCTTTCTTCGAGTTCTCTCTGGTAGGCCCTGCATTATTTTCTTTTTCACTTATTCCCCATCTGTTTCTGGATATTAATTTTATTTTTCTCATTCTATTCTACTGTTCAGTTATTCATCAGTACTGAAAGACATGGAGGATTCTTCTATGTCCTTGCTTTATATATACAGTACTTAATTACTCACAAACGCATTGCCTTCTATCTAACCAATGCTATTCCTGTTGCTTAGGAAAGGTATATCAAGTATCCTGTATTTAAGTCTTCTTTTTGTGCAAAGGCAATTTTTCTAGATATCTGACCGTTTTCATTACCATATATTGAACTCCTAACTGTCTACAGATATCTTTCAAAAGTTACTGCAACATTCAGATCTCTCAGAGATACTTAAGGATGGTAATATAGGGGTTACACATGTCCAGTCCCCAGCTCATCTGCTTTTATCTTCCAGCCCTGTCATATCATAAACTTCTAAGTTTCCTATTCACTCCCACATATATCAGTGGGTGTCATGACACATACATACACTTTCTAGGTTTGTCTCTGTGAATCTATGTAAGCCATTCACTTTCTCCTAAAATTTTAGCTTGCATTGTTTTCACTAGTAATTCTATTTTTGCATGTTTAGTTAACCTATGTCCTCACAAATAACTTTCCCCATCATCAATACAAAAAATAATCATGAGAGGCTCCTAGCATCGCTCAAATCTTGCACTAAGGGATAGAAGAGGTGGAACTAGTACAGGCTCTGGCAGAGACAAACAGAGAAGCAGAGCTACAAGACTGGACTAAGAAAATATCATTAAGACAAAAGGTTGTGGGGCAAATCCAAAAGGCTCGTAACTAAAAAAGAGTAGTCTGCACTACTTTGGCAGACAGAAATACTGAACTAAGCGTATGGGAAAGGCCAAGTGTGCAGAAAATTTAGGCAGCATCTAGGATTTCCCAAGATGATCCATTCACGTTCCCATCATTTATTTC
Source organism: Elanus axillaris (assembly GCA_026212715.1). Taxonomy (NCBI): domain Eukaryota; kingdom Metazoa; phylum Chordata; class Aves; order Accipitriformes; family Accipitridae; genus Elanus; species Elanus axillaris. Next base: position 17,044,782 of record JANZLQ010000100.1, read on the forward strand.
TACTTTTCCTTTGGATCCAAATGAAGAAGTCAGCATGCATTTCACACTCAATTCATGTTCATCAGAATGATATACAAGCCTTCAAGCAGGAAGCACATAACTTCAGTCAAACTATGGTATTATTTTACTTCTTTCTTTACAGGTACTCTCATTCTGGGAATTGCATCCAGCAGAAGGTAGTAGAGAATTGAATCACAGATCTTTCATTGCTCAATTTGAATTTCATGGTGTATACCATGTGGGTAAATACCTAACATCTCTCAGAAAATTACAATGGGATAACTCCTTTAGGAAGATTAAGTCATTAGCCTGTTCCAGTGATTACAGCATGCCTGTGAAAGCTGTAATCCAAATGGGAAGACACTTTTTCCTCAGCAATTACTAGGCTATAAAGAGACAGGAGATCAATGTTTGTATTGGTGCTCTTTTATAAAATTTACATTTTTATCTTATTGTAAAGACCTGTGCTTTTTCATTTGCTTCAGAATCTAATCTAACTCTTAGTATCCAAACTATGTTATACTTTATAGATAGACTTCTGAATATCTTATGAAATGCTCAATATGTTGCATCTTTTATAGGCATTATTACTTGAAAGTGGGAAAAATTATTAGCGAATTATAGAACTCTCTTTTTTTCCTACTTGCAGCTAACAAATTCCATTTACTGAAATATCTCTGTAAGACTTTCACTAATACTTGATCACTTCATGTTCAATCAATCTTTCTAGCAGTTCTCTAAAAATCCAGAGGAATGAATGACAGAATTAACTACACAACAGAATACAGTTTAGACCACAAAAAATGAGATTAAATAAATCCCTAGGGGAAAAAAAACTAACACCAAAACAACAAAAAAACCAAACCAAAACCAAACACAAAACAGCTCATAGCATTTAGAGCTGAAGGTTAATTTTCACCTTTTGTTTCACCAAGACCTAAAAGTTCTTTACCAAAGTCTTTGCTGGACTAGAACTGAACACAGTGGCTGGAACAGCTATATGTGGTAAAGCATCACTTCTTTGAGTACAAAACACACCACCAGTAGTACTAATTTCCTGAGTGTTCTAAACCTAAAGTTATTTATGTATATTATCTATTATAAAATCCAACATGAATGTAATTTCCTTTCACAATCTATGTGAATATAATTTCCTTTCATGGTGTACTGACTGCTGTTAGTAGATGGACAGCCAACTAGTTGTTATACTACTATAGGAAGAACATATTTGAAATTGGCCTTAGCTTAATACCCTTAAGGAGGCAAAAGCCAAAGCAAATTGTAAACATTGGTACTTTAACTCAGAAATAACATTTACTAAAAACATAAAGCCAAGCAAATCTCCAAATGGTGGTTAAAAAGATTTTTTTAAATTTTTTTTTACTGTGATAAAAAAGTCAAGAACTTTTCTCTTGATTCAGATGATGTCTGGGTATGATAAAGTTCTTACATACCTAGGGCATTTTCAAGACTGAGAAAGATCTCTTCAAAAGTTTGGAAGATAACCTTGGAATTTTAGCAAGAAAACTTTAGCAAGCCAACAGTTCGAAAAGTTCCATATCAATTGTAAAATGTTATTCCAAAATCAATTTTTACCATTTATTAATTTAATTGTTTAAAATTTTCATTATTTAAATTTTTTATGCTAGTGAACTTGATTTTATTGTATTTAATGTTTTAAGAACTTCCTATAATTAAATCTTCAATAGTTTTTTGGAATTCAAACACTGCATCAGAATTTTCATTTTAACATGGAAAATGAGGACAATTAATGTATTCCTAGAAAGTTCAGCTTTTATTCACTCCCTAAACCAGGAGTACTCATCCAGCTTTTCTGTGGCAGCTGCTAGCCCCAGCTTGATCAAGTTCTCCGTCGAGTGACCAGACCTACAGCACATACACAGTAGGCAAATTGATCTGTACATGAACAGCAGGTCCCAACTTTAAGTGTTAACTTTATAGCACATTTACACAGCTAAGTCTTTGCCCATTCCTGAAGGGCTCATGTGAAAAAGACTAGCTAGGTAGGGTTGGGCTGTCGCTGCCAGAACAATTCAGCAGGGCTACAGTGTACTCCCTGCCAGTGTTGGAGGGGTACCTGAGAAAGGCAGCAGCCAGAAACAGAGCAGAGGATGGACAAACCGGTCTAGTGGGCCACATGTGGCTGAAGGCACCGTTTGGGTAGCCCTGCTGGAGACCATAAAACTCTCTAAGCTTCATGGAATAAGCACTATTACATTCACAAGGGAATGTATCACACTACCTTTACCCTAGATGTTGCTATCTATTTCAGATCAAGCAGGGAAAGATATATAATTTCATTGATGAGTTACATACAGATCAAGAACATAAACAACTGGTAATAAATGTCATCCTTAATCACACTTTTCCCATTCATTTCTTGTAAGAAAGAATGCTGGAAAGAGCACGACCCATCCCTGGAGTTATCTCTGTTCTGCTGCCTGCAGATGTTTGCAGAATGTTCCTCCTCACTTACTAGTGGTGGCTGCAGTACGGTTTCAAACTAGAAATGCCTCATTTGTCCATTCTGTCTTTGAAAAGAAAAGTGCTAGTCATAGCTCCTGCTTAATTAGATGATAGAAGTTGATAATCCTTTCTGGAATGTCACACTTACTATCTGTGATAACCACTAAATTCCGAGGAGATTAGCACTGTAGAATCCACTGAAAGAAAGCTTTGCTACTGCAAGAGGGAAGCCCAAGGATAAAATTAATAAAACTATACAGGAGTATTTTATAAAACCATCAATTTTTACTCTAATGCATGTTTCCTATCAGCAAGCTTCTAATAAGCTTTCACACAGGTGAAAAGGAAATTTCTACCAAGTGATGCAGTGTTTTCTGAAAATCTGTTATTTGCAGTAGTGCAGAATAGTCAAAATACTTGTTAGTTTCTTGTAAGAGATCAGCAGTCATGGAATCTATAGTGAGCATGCTCCTGTGTAAGAATTTGCAGTCTAAAAGGACTATAATATACCTATTGATTTCATGTTCTTCTCAAAACAGCCAATATATCGGCTATATTCTTCATATTGATGCATTGATGGCAAACTAATCTCGAGGACAGAATTATCAGTTTCAGCAGAAGTTAGTTCAGATGAATCAGCTCAGGTAAAATGGTCAGAGAGACATTAAGAGCCTGAGAATGTAAGTCTCAGAGGGATGGCCTAATGGATACAATTTCACAGGGACAGTTTCTGACCACTGTCAGATCACATCGCGCATCACAGTGGTGCTGTTTCCAAATCTTCCTAGAAGAAAACCACTGCCATTTGAAACAGACAGGGAAAATCCAGGATACAGTGTCAAAGCCCAAAGGGATAAGACACAAGCATTAAGCTTTGGTCTAACAAAGGCGGAAGGAAAAAACCAAACCAAACCCAAAAGATCTGTTGGAATACACTAATTCACTTCATTAAGTGGAATGATGGGAGGAAATCTTCATTATGTTTCATAAATTTCAAGGAGAAGGAATGTGAAACCGTAAATTAAATTTATCCTTTCAAACATGTTTATTGAAGGTGAATATATTCATCTTTTATAGTCTAAGGGGTACATTTTTAAGGTTCATATTAGTAAGGCAGCAGTGTCTTCATGCAGCTAGATATCTTAACCAAGACAATTCCTTGCTATGGAAACAGTAATAGCATACAAGACTACAGGTGGGATAACAGGAATTATCTGAATATGAAAATTCCAGAATGGATATAGAAAATGGAAAGTTGTTCACTTCACAATTCAGACCAAAATTGTGGAAATTTTATGAGAAAGATGAACATATGACATTCCCATCAAATAACAAGGTGAAATTAAATACATTTTGGACTAAATTTCAAAAAATAATTCATGGAATTTTGAAATAAAATCTAACCCATTATTCAGCCTAAAAAAATCTCATTTTGTTAATTGAAAAACAAATATCAGCTACACAAGATACTTCACCACATCCAAATCTTAGCAGCCAATATAGGAAACCCTGCTGGCAAGCCACAAGAAAGCAAACATATTTACCAAGGACCGTGAACATTACGAGATTGTAAACATCCACTAACTTCTAATTGATTTATATTTGGAACCTGCTTCTCAATATATTGTTGAAAATGTTGAACTTTCGATTGTACAATTCCTTGTACCATAGACCACTTAATTACGGTCATGCAGAGGCGAGAGGGAAGACTCATAGTACAGTGTGTACATACATCACGATACTTACTGTTAGTTGTAGTAGTAAATACATAACAGATCATTATGCAAAGGCTTCCAGACAGGAATGGCGAGATGTGGGAGAACCAAATCAGAAATGGAAGGAAAAAGACCCTCTTATGAAAGTATACTGACATTTTGCCACTAATCAGTAACATGAAAACATTCTGCTGGAGTCCACAATAACAGTATAGAACTCCTTTTTTCTTTTTTTTAATACACTAGATTAAAATTTAATGCCTAAAAGAAAAATTCTTCCCGCACAGAAATCAGATCTCTGAATTTTAGTTTCTTCCTTGCAGATTAATAACCCAGTTTAGTATATCCTGCACTTATTGATGGAAACTTATGTTAGAAATATTGGCCAGCATAAAGCCAAGATTTCCTATAATATCCCAAATTAGTTGGCTACCACAAGTTTATGGATTATTAATGCATCTCCTGTTGGCATTCTGCCTTAGACCATTTTTCATTGAAATATTAAACCAAACTCAATCTTTTCTAGATTTTTAGTAACATAAAGCTTGCAAACAGCATTAACCCCTGTTCCAATAAATAGTCTCTCATTCAATAAGTCTTTTAGGCATATGCTTAAAACCATCCATATTCAGCAAAAGACAAAAGCACATAATGGCATTTAAGTGACAGTTCAGATGTTTTGCTGGGTTAGGGTAATATAATTGATCCTATCAAGTAAAAAAAACCCTTCAATATAAGCAGGATCAGCTTTTACATAATTACGTTTCCATTAGTAAACTGAATTCAGACTTTTTATTGGAATAAATAATTTAAATAATTAAGCATAAACATTCATAACTGACTTTTTGCAACAAGGAATTAAGACTTTTCTTGTCATTCAGAAAAAGCTGTAGAATTGAATAATAGGTAGGAATTCTTCCTAATAGCTAAATTCACTGTTAAAAAAACCCTTAAATTTACAATGAAAATTCTTTTTTTTTTTGTCTTAAGTGTTACTAAGGTCATTACTAAGATCATTAAAAAGGACAATTATATTCAACAGAAATAAGCATCTATTCTTTTTTTAGCAGAGTGCCTGAAGAGATTAAATAACACAATAGAGTTAACACACATTACAGTAAATAAACCCACCTGCAGAACTTAGCCTCTCATGAAAGGCCCAGTAAAGTACTAATATAGTTACTGAAATCTTTAATAACACTTAATAAATCTTTCCCACTATTTTTATGCTCCCGTTTTTATTCTTATGTGATAATAATTATTTTATAGTTTACAATTAGAAACTAGAATATATTTTATAAATATTAGCATTTTCCTCTTCCCTCTTCACAAATTTGAAGATACTAGCACACAGTTTAGAGAGGTTCAATCACTACCCTAACAATCTCTCCCTGTTGAAACAAAAAGGCACCAACATTCCTTCCAGATGTGCAATAAGAAGAGTCACTTTGTTCCCAGAGGCTGCAAGAACTTTCAGAATTTCAAAGGATGATGCCAAGAAGCCCTGCCAGATACAGTTCACAAAAAATGTTTGATGAATTACTATGGTAAGCATCAACTTTTCAGATAAATGACTGAAAATAAACTAGTTTATATCTCAATGGAGAGGACAAATTTCCTTTTTGCTTTGGGAACTTGAAGTATGGAGAAAGCTGTTGACCATTCCACCTCTAACTGAACTAACAACATTTTACTAAAAATGTGTTGCTTTCCAAGTTTCTTTTCACTGTGGCTCAATAAATTTAGTCAGAGAGAAAGAAGATGTCCACAAAAATTCTTACACAACAGTATAACAACCAAGTGATTTGTAGACTGCCTGAATCTGTACAGAAGATGGAAAGCACTTATCTGCAACGTTAAACACAACTAACTTGCAAATTCTATAAAACTTCAAGAATGAAAAGAAAGGAAGCTGCAATATGTGGTTCCAGCGTTGATTAGCACATACCGAATCTACTACATTATAAACAAATCTGATTATAACATTGACTGTGAATAAATATTGACAGGGATGAATGTTACTTAAAAATCAGCAATGCAGCAATTTTTATCAGAGAAATTTTTCTGTGATAAAGCAGAAGAAACAAGTAAGGCCACACACTGGACAGAAGCTTTTAATTCCTCAACTATGAAAGCTGATCTTACACTTTCTTCTACACTTGAGAGTATAGGAAAAGCTAACCTTCACTCTGTAACCCAAAGTACCTACATGCAATAACATGTCTCAAAAGGAAAACAGACAGAAAGTATTTTTCTTTTTGACTGACAAGGGCAAGTTAAGAGACAACTTTCAAGATTGTTATAAGAACTGGCCAGCAATCACACAGATACATTTTGCATGTCTACAGTGATCAGAAATGATTTCTTATTGAACAGAACTGAAATAATTACAATTGCTCAGATTTCAAAATTGCATTATCAGCTATGAAGGAGTCAGGAGCAATATAAAAAAAAAAAAATCAAGGACAATCTGAAAGTGAAGTTCTTCTTCAAAGTAGTGCATACTTTTTATGACTTCTGCCTTCATCTTCCTCCTTTTGTATCCTTTGTGCTCCTAAATATTTCTGGGACTATTCAAATGACTTAAAACAAATACAATTTGTGCATAAGAAACTCTTTTGGCTAAAAACATGAGGACTTATTACCACATTTCTTTACTGGCACAAAATCTGAGAAAAGCCTCAAGGTGCAAATGATCTGCAGTCTATTTAACATCATGGTTATTTATTTTTATGGGCACTCATTATTACTCTTTGCCCTAAATTATAGGTACATTCCTGGCTCCATTTCCCACTGTTCTGTAATCTTTATAATAATATGGTTTTTCAGATTTCCAAATCCTCCTCAATACCTCATCAATCAAAAATGCATGTAACATCCACTAGCTGTTATACTGGGCAGAGACAGCAAACCATGAAACCATAGCCTGGATCCTAAAGACCTTACTCACATCCCAGGGCTAGGATATATGCCATCGCTTGGGTAGCATTTACTAAAAAAACCTGGTTTTTAATATCTTAAACAGAGTCTATGCATACAAACTGATATACACTGAATTAGTGTTTAAATACCACAGTTCCTATTTTATTATGGATTATGTGCTGAACTAGTTCTGTCAAGTTTAGAACAGTATGCCATAATTTTGACTAAATCTAAGCACATGCATCTTTTTCCATGGAAACAGTATTACAAGCATGCCCATTTCTCCTGTCACAGAAAATTTTCATGAATATTTTGATAAACAGCTGTTATGCTATAATAGTTTATAGCCATAATAGCATCAGCTTCAGCAAAGGAATGACACAGCATCAGAAGTGATCACATAACACTTAATTATTTCTGTGAACAACTCAGAAAAGTATAGTGTGGATCATTTTGATTTTTAGGTTTACTAGAGAGGAAAAAACTTGTGTTTTGATGAAAAAGCCCTTGGCTTGCTCATCTTCTACCCATTAAAGCTAAGCTGGGCTGCTGTCACTCTCTTCACAACACGTTTAGAGAAGAGTGAGTCTGAACAGCCTAAATATGGCATTGCTCCCTTCCTGAAACTGTGTTTTGTAATTGCTGAAAAGAAAGGCTGCTACAAAAAGAGGGATCCTTTAGTAAAATAAAAACAGTCTTTTTAATGACACTATATCACATATGCAAATAAAAGCCCTTTATTAAAATGCAAATTGTACACCACCAAAAAACCCGCAACAAGCCGCTACAGATGAGATTCTCCTAGAAAGACCAATATGATTTAGAAGAAACCACCCTCTATAGGGTGCAATTTTCAAAGTAGCCTATCTGCATTGAAGGCTTGACATATTCGGGAGGATAATGATGTCAGATGCCCAGCATTGTTAATTCTCACCTGCATGTTTGCATCCCCTCTTACCTGTTTCTTTTATTTATTTTATACTCCACAAGATTTATTCATCATGACTAACAAATACATACTGAACTACACAGGCTGCAATGTCTATACAGTGCTTCTGACCATTCTTAATATGCTCATTTTATCCTGTGGGAAGTTTTAAAAGATGTACAAAGTAAAAAAAAAAAAGATGTACCAGTTGCAAAAATAGAAGATAAATGACATGGGAATGTCAGAATGATCCAGTCGGGAGAACTAACTCTTGATGCCATGAAAACAAGCACTTCATAGACAGCAGTGATAAAGGACATATCATTAAAATTATCTAAGAAGCATGTATGCCTTTGACATAAACATTTGTATTGAATGGGGTGTTCTAGTTAATAAATCCATGGACCAAGAATTAAGATACTTAAGTCCATACAGTGCCACAGACATTTGGCTTAACCACTGTACACAGTGCTTTCTGCCTCACCTTCTCAAACATAAAAGTAAGGAAAACAGTATTGTCTTTCTTTTATTCACTGCCTATCTTGTCCATTTAACTAAGTAAATGCACTGAGCCATGGATAACTTCTTGCTACGCATGTGCTTGACAATGGACCCATAAAAGATTTCATGATCTCAAATAAGGTGACAATATACCTGTGATAAAAAAAACACTCTTGTTTATACATTCAAAAGGAGAAAGCGCAACAACCTCAAGAACAGTAAAGGAAACGTAGTAGTACCCAAACCACTGAACTTTTCTCCAAAGCAGCATATATGGCATTAAAATTTTTCCTGTGTTTCAGTAAAACAGTAGTGGCCAGCATCGACTTTTCAGCAGACATGCTATTTACATCAGTAGCAGATAAAAATAAAGAAAGAAAATGAAACTTGGTAAATTCTGCAATAATCCTGCTATGAAAAGAAGCGTAAATTCCTTTGTTTGTTTTCTCACAGAACCACATTTCTGATGTTAAAAAAGGGGGCTAAAACAGAAAGACAAAAAACAAGGCAATTTTCCCATGAGCTTCAGTAAGTAACCATTCCCTGTTACTCTCACTTGAGTCAAGGATGCATATGATGTGTTATTACCACACAGGTATTGAGATAGATTCTGAGCCATGGTGCGTTGAAGTCAAGAAAAGGGAACACATCCCATGAGCATAATCACTAAATCTTTCTCTAAACAAAACCAAAGACTGGAGACAGCAGGTGCCAGACCCTTTGTTAATTGTGCCCCAAGGCTCCAAAGCTCCCTGCCTTATGACATTAGATCAAACTCCTTTTTCCCTGCTTTCAGAATTCCCACTTTCAAGCTTTTTCACTTGTTTAGCCAAGCTCCACAGATTATTGCAAGTACCCAGAGACACTTTACATAAAAAATACTTCATAAATGCAGATTGCTTTGTTAATCAGAATCTCTTCACTCTCTCTGGCTCGTTAGCCAAAGCAGCTCTTCAAGTCTTTCCCAGTGTTGCTAGTTTTTCTCTTATTCCCCCCCCCCTTTTCTTTATTAAGCATCAAGGCAACAACATATGAAAAAATGAACCTTAAAAGCTTAATTCAGCTATGCAAAAAAAGAATAGGAAAAATGTAGGAGGGGGCTTTAAATCAGTTAGAAAAGGTTTCATAATTGCTCAGAAGCACACCAAAACTCATCACACGCAACCCTATTATTTCCTGGGTCATACAAGCAATCTGTTGGGTTGTCCTTAAAGTTCCTCTGCCTTTACATACTCATGTAATTTCTTTTATGTTTGTAGAGATAACACTTGATTCTGCTTGTCTAGGCTTCTCACAGCATATTAAAGTTACATGAGGGAAAAGGTAAAAAGCTTGAGTTGACTAATGAAATCTGTGAGAGAGCGCTTTTTTGTCTAAATATTGGAGTGATTGTCAAGGAGACAGAAGCTTTGACCGTATTTCATCTTCAAATTATGATTGTCATTGTTCATAGACTAAAAGAAATCTGACAGCCATCCTAAGATTTAAGATTCATAAGTATCTTTTCAATGACATATTTCAGTGCATTTGATTACTGAAATTACAATATGATCTATTTCACACTGCTCCCCTCCCCCTTCTAATTTAAACATGTTATCTATCAAGGTCTCATTAGAGAGGTTAAATCTCATCAAGCTGTTCTTAGGCATCTCCAAGGCCATTTCCAAATCAAGAATTACCAAAATATTACTATTGATGATAATAAATCAAAATATTTGAACTACTTTAAAAGAGGAGCAGAAAGTTTGCATACATCTTGGATAGAATTCACCCATAAGCTTCCATTTATTCTGTTGCCATGTAGGCCTTGACAAACAAGGTCAAAATACCCAAGATCAATATTTGGATGAAAGCTTCCTAGTATCTATCTATCTAGGCACTACAGGAAATGTTCACACTTATGAAGAAGTAATTCTCCTTCTGAGTTACTCTGCTAATATACTGCCAAGAAACTTTTAAGCTACTTGGGGTTACACTTTAGGATGTGATACAAAACTGACATATGGCCCAGCTATGATGCTCAAAAATCTGTAGCCAGCTGACTACATTTTACCTATAGGGAAAGGAATATTTAGATGCTTACACACTGACCTAAATTTGCTCCCAAGATGCCTGAGTTTAGTAGTAAGAAATATAGCTGTAGCTGAGTAGGCAGGGAAGCTCTATAGAGATGAAGATGCTTTCCTTAGAAGCTCAGCAGACAGTGGCCGACTAATACTGAGTGCATATTACATGTATGCATACATAGCACCTTCTCATCCTCAAAGATTTTAAATTAATAGTACACAAATACGGCTCAGCAGTTGATTTGGAATGAACTTACATGAAGTATCAATGCAGCAATAACTCACTACATATGACATCATAACCTCTACATGTATATGTGTATTGGGTTTCTGTGGCAAGGTTTTGGTAGTGGGGGGTTACAGGGGTGGCTTCTGTGAGAAGCTGCTGGAAGCTT
>JANZLQ010000100.1:17055895-17070178 GCA_026212715.1 Elanus axillaris
ATTTGTAATAAATTGAGTTAATTTCCCCAAGCTGAGTCTGTTTTGCCCGTGACGGTGATCAGTGAATGATCTCTCCTTCCTTATCTTGACCCACAAGCCCTTTGTTATATATTTTTCTCCTCTCCCCTGTCTAGCGAAGAGGGGGTGGAGTGATAGAACGACTTGGTGGGCACCTGGCGTCCAGCCATGGTCAACCCATCACAATATGTATCTTGTTTCCTCCCTCCCTCAACTTTCCATTACCCTGCAAGTGGAGACTTGGCTGAAAAATCTGTAAAACGTCATGATATATCCAGCCATATGTGCATGGCTAAAACACCTGCAGGTAGTTGTTTTAAAGCACAGAGATGCCTAGCATGTGTATGGATTTCCTCCCCATAATCTGTGTAGGTTTAATTAGAGCCAGGGGGAGAAACTGCCTAGATATTCCCTTCTTGTACTAACATACTTGCTTCCAACACCGTACTTCTAACTACAGACCAGAGAAACCATTCCCTAAACTAATTGAAAAAGCTTTTTATTAAGCTTATGAAATCTGGGAATCAACAAGAAACAAAAGTCAGATGTCTTTTTTTTATTAGGAAATAATAGAATAGTATTTAAAAAAACATTTATCTCAAAATCCCTAAATTAGGGCAGTTCAAAATACCTACAAACTGCTATTGAACAGTTTGCTTTGGAATTTATAAAAACTCTTCCAAACCCCTGAAGAAAAAAAAAGTAACAAAACAAGTGAAAATTAAGATAAGGAATGCACTAGTTCTTTTACGTAAAAAGCATAAATGTTAGCTCAACTATCCTTATTTTGGTTTTTGCTTTGCATTTCACTCTTTGCTCCATCACCATACTTCAAAATACTTATAATGAAAGGTAAAGTGAGTTTGAACTTCACAGATCAAAATTATTAGAACTTGGTGTTGCTTCATTTATTTAAAAGTACTTTCTGAAGGAACCAGTTAAAATCCAGTGTTATCAGAATAGTTGTTTGCATTTTAAATAACTTCTATAACATCGACCAAAATAGTTTTATAGATTTTAAAACTGGGTTCCTTACTGTCAAGACATCATTTTATGAATCAGATGCTGTTTGCCTTCCCAAACTGCCTACATGGGATTGAAGTAGTGCACAACTTTTTAAGCTAACTTAGAAACTGGCATCTTCTGAAATTTCTGCAGAATAGCTCTATGTTTGTTCTCTCACATACACATGAACAAATCCTGAACAACCTCCAGAACTTCACAGTAGCAGTATTAATGCTTCACTTTTCCTTCCCGTGGTAGTGAAAAAAGAATGACAGAGTAAGATTCAACTCCCTGGTGAAACACTGTAGCTTCTTAAGGGCATATGGTGTCAAGGAATGATTTTAGATCCTAAATATTAATCTGTTCAGGCAAACACTGTGTCTATGCAGGATGGATGTTTTAAGGTTACAAGCGCATTCCTGCTTGTGCCCTTACTTACATGGATCTCCCACTCAGCGCGTTTCTAGCTACTGTGTCAGCCGCAGCAAGCTGGCATCTATTCTCACTGACCAAGTCACCACTAGAACTCTTTTAAGTTTTCTTTGTACTCTGCAGAACATATCTGCACTTTGCATTTTTTCTTCATTTATTTACCAAGCTTTAATTCATATTTTAGCTTCTCATGGGAACTTTTTCTGCCTGAATGATGTTCTCTGTTTCTCCCAAATAAGTGCCATTTACAAGTCTTGCAATCTATTTTAACTGGTTCACTTCATACAGATCTGAACAGCTATCTTCCCTAAACATGCAGGCAGCAGAAAAAAAACACATAAGGATTGGCAGAATAAGAGAATTTACCAACATTAACAGTATTTCAAGCACTGTCTCCATTGTAGCATCTCTCGATGTTCTAATTCTGCTCATTTGTGGGACCACTGAATAAAATCATTATACTCCCTTATTGCAAACGGATTTTTCAACACACACAAAAAAATAGCTGACAGCTTCTCTTTCACTTTATTATTAAACTGATCTTGGTAAAGGGATTACTTTTTATAATGACAGGGGAACAAAAGTGAGAAGAAAGCAGTGTGATGATTAACAGTTAGGAGAGGGACTCCTTCAGCTATCTTCCACGTTTCTACTGTCATTGTTACCTAGCATCAGATTACAGGGCAGAGGCAAACTTTACATCCACAATTAGCAGCTGAGTGGATGTCTACATATCCCCTTTTTACCTTACTGTAACTTCACCTGTTATTTCTTTTTCTTGACACATCATGTACTTTACATCAGTAATGGCTGGCATTATAGAGCACAAATTGCTTCTGAATGATCTAATAGCTTATATTTAATCTATTTATTATAAAGTTGCTCTCTTTTTTCCCTTTATGGAATTTGTCATTCTCTACCTTTAAGAAGAAAGGGACAATCTAATAGCTTCATTAATGGGATGGGTTTGGGAGGGGTGGTAGGGTGCATTTCGTTGATTTGGGGGGGGGGATTATTTGCCAACCTTTCTGCTTTAAGATAGATTCCATCTCTTCCATCATGGCCCAAGGGATTTACACTGAGCCTGCTCCTTTTATTTCATGGAAACAAAAATGACTTAAGACAGGCTGCTCCCACTCACAGTTTAGCAAAATTACCATCTGGGAGTTGCCTCCCTCCTACGAGGAAGAGGTAGAGTTGGGATAGAGGCAGATTTTCTGAGCACATCTCTGACTAAACACAGTGCTAAAGCTACTACAGTTGCCACCACTGCAGCAGCTGGTGGCGAGGAAGCTAAGCTAGTGGGGGCAAATTCAGCACATTGGCATGGTAGCCCTGTAATTTCGGTACACACATATTCTAACTCCACTCAGACAAGACAGGAACACTAATTTAGTTGTCTATTAATTGTAAGTCTACTACTAAATATGGTTTTGAAAGAGCTAACTGGGGCCATGTGCTCTTTCCATGTCTCTGTATGTGACCAGACACTCAGCAAAAGAAAAAGAAAAAAATTCAGGGATTGCAGTCTTACTTGGTCTTTAAGTAGACATCACAAGGATTGCTTGCATCCCCCTCTGTACAGCATTCCTGTGAAAGGACTTTTATTCACTAGCCTTACATTTTTTCATCCTACTGTGCTAAATATCATCATTACATTTGGTAGGCATTCTAACAGAACTGCAATACAAATCTGTTTCACTTGAGAAGCAAAGCCTACGGTTCCTTAGGTTTTATAACATAGCGCTTAGTACAAATTTGCTGAATTTCTCCAGTGCTTCACTATGTGATTTTAGGAGTCTATTTTCCCCAGTGGCACGCAAGTACTAAAATTGCACTGCATTGCATTTTGCTCTCAGTAGGTGGGAAAGTGCATACTCAATGGGTTATTTTCCATTCCTTATCTCAGTTTTATGCAGCCACAGGTGGGGGGTCTTTCAGGTGGTTGCCTAGGTTTACCAGGCACTTTAGAGTCATAGACAAGCTTTCTTAAAAGGGTCTTACAAAACATACCAATGTTGTCAATCACACAGTAAAAGAATTTCATCCTGTGTAAATAGAAATAACTTTCAAAATCTCTCAAACTGTAAAAGGCAACACAATGAATATCAATGGAAAAGGGATCAGGCTTCCTCCATTTAGTAAGGGACACAAACCAATTTCAATTGTTTATACTTATTGTTTACCTCTGTCTCCTCCCTTCTTCTCTCCAGGTGCGATCTCTCTGCTTAAGGGCATACAAAGCTAATGAAGGAGGTCATGGTACTTCCTATCATTTACTTTTCTAGCAGTGAGGCTACTAACAGACCACAAAAATATCACAAAACAGGAAAAAGAGGAAAGTTGTCAACCTACTTAACATTTGCTTTTAGGGCTCTGAAAGGAACTTTGATCAGCAAACATATCATTAGCTCGTGAATACCGATATTCATATCTTATAAAATGTTGACAGCTTTCTCTTCTTGCATAAGAACACACAATGAAACCATACAAAGATACCCCTTTCTTTCCTGAAGGCAAAATTAAAGAAAGGAACCTTCACCCACTCCCAGCATAGTACACACACTGAACAAAGAAACATAAAATAGATTACATCTTTTTGGCTGTTCATAGTCTGGAAGAAATATACATGTTATAGCAAGATGTGTGCAATATAAAGAACCAACACACAAGGGGACAAAATAGTTTCATTGCTGTTATGCAGATGGCTGCCCTTCTGACTGTGCAGGAAATTTCTTCCCACCTCCCAGTTTTAAAATAGGTTTCTACATGTATTCACTATGTGGGAATTAGTACTTTGTTTCTGATGACACCAATGTCCTCTTTATTCAGCCCAGTAACGCTAACCACAGGACAGCAGTCAAGGTCACGTAAGCATCCTATGCTGCTAAGTAGTCTAAACCCTCAAAGAAACACAGCTCAAAATGGAATGTCCAAATTATTTTAATCACAAGCAGTATGAAGAATTGTGAACAATATTCAGATGCAGTAGTACTTTCTGTGCGCCTGTCATGTTGTTTTTCTCAATAGAGGGTTCAGCTATTTAGAAACTGTGATGTACAAGCTCAAAAATAAGATTCTATGTCCCATAAGTTCAAAGGCCTATATTTGTGCATCCAAAATGGTAGCAGACCATTAGGCAAACTAGTGTTCATAAATAATAATCTTGGTCTGTAGATTATTTTGTGACCATATAGTAATACCTCAGATGACAGCAAGCAGTTTTGTCTGCAAAAGCATCAAGAATCTCCTGAAATTTTCCTTAAAAAATGCATTAAATGAAACAATGAAAATTTACATTTTCGTTACAGACTCTAAACACCATCTTTCATATTTCAAACATTTGATACACAGCCTTTTAGCATGGGGCAGCTATTTACAGCCTGGAATTAAAACATGCTTGTATGACAAAATAGTCAAATGGAACATGTACGGTAATTTTATTTTTTTTTTAACCAACAGTATAAAGTTTTATCCTGTCTGTGTACTACAGAACAGTACAGGTTGTATGGAATATAGCAACACGTGTTTATATGTTATTAAAAACAGTAAATTCCCATTTAAAACAAGGGTTACAATCTGTGCACTAAACACTCATTAATGGTTATGAATCAAAATAAAAGGGGGACCTTGTAGCAGGTGTGCATATCTATGAATTTCAATACATTATAAAACTGTCTGTAGCAAACAGCTTCATCATTTGGCCTTTCTGAGCTTGGAGACAGGCAATTTTTCATGATTTTACTATTTCTGGCCAAACAAAAAGTTTTTAATTAAATATACCACATGATTCCAGATGTTTGTTTATTTGTTCCAACGAGGCTGTAAAAATGCCTGAATGATAAAATTGGAGGACTCATGCAAAAACAGGCTAGGCTGGAGTGCTAACTAAACATAGGGATCTCTCAGGAGACTATTTGCACAGCACTCCATGTGCTTTGAACCCGATTTCTCTGGAAGGGCTGTAATACTACAGCTCATGACTGGACTTCCTTATTGTAAAAGATTATAAGGCCAAGTGGCAAATTTACTAGACTTTTTTTTTTTTTTAATTGCCAGTTGCAGACTCATTGCATCATTAGTTCTCCTACATATCTAAAGAAGATTTTAGATGGGTTTGTGGTTTTGGATCTCTAGTTTCCACTTATAGAAGCCAACATTTTCTATGTTTTTCTGCCACTTTATAGTCACGTGGCTTGGAGCTTGAGCATTCTCATGGTTTCTTATTGCCAGCATGACAAAACGAGCTACGTTGTGAAACATCAGACACTTTCTAGTCTACCCAAAAATATGAAATTACCATTTTTTCCTCATTAATCATACTCCCTCTGATGTGACACTTGTATGGATGACTGAGGCCCAGCCTGACAGGTTAGTTTTGGCAAATATGGGAAAAGTTGCAATGAAAACCTCAGAAGTTATGGGAATAGTGAGAAAAATATGGAAAACGGTCAGTCTTCAGCAGTCAGATTGGGGAATATGCACTGTGGAAAAATAAGTCTCTATAATATTTGGAAAAAAATGCTGACAATTTTGAAAGGCTGCCTGCCCAAGTCTTAGACTCTTAATTCCTATTAGTTGCAGAATGGGACTTTTGTGCCCAACTCCTTAGATATTTAATAAAATTCTGATCTAAAATTGATTAACTACTTCATTACTCTCTTTCGTCTTTTAAAGTCTTGCTGCAGACAAACACCCATATTTTATTCCCAGTAAGACATACCACTCCAGGAAGTGATCCTCTTAGAACTTGCTTCTGGTCTGCTTGGTCACACCCCTTGGGTTCACTTTCAAACCACAGAACACAGAGAAGGCTCACAAATTAAAATATGCTGTCACTTAAAACCAAATCTTAACTTTTCTGACCATCAAGAAAGACTGCACAAAACTGCAAGTGACTTTATATATCAAACCCCAACTAATTCACCCCACCCTAGTTTCACATGACTAGTTGCTCTCATCATTGCAATATACAACAAGATAACAGTACATTTTTATGCTGAAGTTTTAATAATCTATAGTATTCTGATTCAAATCCAACATTCCTTGTATACACAGACAAGAAATTATTGACCCTGTAAGTGACAAGAACATGAATCCAATGACCCAGAAAATGTATTTCTTGAACCATAATTAGTCAAGGTCACATTCAAATCCAACCACAATTTATTCCACATTTAGGAAAGCCTTTGTGCTTTACAGAGAAACATGCAGGCACTGGCAGAGGCTATCGCTACTGAGCAAGTGAGTTAAATGGGTCCACAAAAGACCACAGCTATTGGTGGTGGTTCTATTCCAGTAAACAAATAGATTAGGGCTTAGGAAAGGTACTACATGAGACCCTCTTTAATCTGCTCTTTCATTACTGCCCAGCAATAAACCACTCCACAGTTGAGAGCTGAATGGATCAGACCTCTCAATTCCTTTCAAAGGAATTTTTGACTGTGTGTCAATTCATACAACCAGGACAGATGTCTAATGCATTTACAGACTTGGGACAAGTACCAATACAGGTGGGCTTTGGTTATCAGGTGGACACATTTCACAGCAGTAAGCCTCTCTAAGGAAACATGCCTTCTAGCATTTCTTCCCACCCACATCGTTTCAAACATCCCTTCTACATATTCTTCTCCCAGCAAAGTAACCATATCAGAAAAAGTGAGGAAGCAGTAGAGTGCAGCTTGGAGGGGAAAAATCACAGTGAGAGGTATGAAATTAGCTGCACCACTGAAAAAACAGACATGGGTCAGTACCATCCATCTCATCTCCAAGTGTAAGGTTTGGCAGATCTATAGGCACAAGCATGGGCCATCCAGCAGTGGCTGTGAGAAAGGCCTCGCCTGCCTTTCTCTCAACTGCACCAGAAAGAGCTCACAACAGAGTTCTTTAAACATCTGACATTACCTTCTCACACCTTCAGACTGCAAGGACTCCAATCCACCTCTGACAGATTTTCTCTTTCGAACCCCTTTAACTAAGGGAAACTAAGGCAGGAAAACAAAATCTTTTCTTAAACAGATCTTCCCTCATGTTGGCACTAATCTCTACCACCACTTTACTTTCCATGCTTCTCCTATGTCTCTCATGCTTCATTAATGTCTATTTCCCAAAGTGAAAAACAAAGCAAGGCACTAGAACCCAATTTCTCATTTTATACAGGCAAGCCAAATGAGATTTTTTTTCTTTTTCATAACAGATTCTTTATTTTAGTCATCTTCCACAGTGCAAAAGAAAACGATTTCCACCCCCTCCCTTGAGGCTAAGTCATGAGCACAGCACAGCTCACTGTTGGGACAGATTTCCTGGCATTAATAGGAAATATCACAGTTTATTTTTGAGTGTTCCTGCCCCTGGAAAATATGATCTTGTCTGTTCCATGCTACTGTGAACTTTTTTTTTTTGTTTGTTTTAAGGTTATTCATCTCGTGGTCAGAAGATCCTGGCCTAAGAGGTATGCAGTCTATCATTCACTGTAACAGCAAGCAGCTTAAAAAATGATATTTTCAAAGGACTCCTCATGTAAACCAACAAAGACTGTCTCTCACTATTCACAGCATCTCTGCCTGGTATATAACTTCCATATATTTCATATGCTTGCAGTTTTCTTATTCATCCTATTCTTAGTTATTAGACAAGTTAAAGCAAATACTACTTTTATACATATATAGACACCTTTTGTTAAACAATTGTTTAAGACTACTTAAATTAACTGAATTATAAAGTACTACCCACAGGTTTATTATTATTATTATTATTATTATTATTGGACAGCATACAATGAGCTGATTTATGCAGATATACAGAAAAATCAATTGATAAGCATAAAGTGCAGTTCACATTAAGAAAACTAACTAATTATGATAAGTTGCTACATAAATTGCTTTGTGACTTTCCCAGCAATCAATTTCAAACTCTAAATAAGCCTCTGGCTTGAAAACACAATGAGTACCTAACAACTGTGTCAATAACAACAACAGAGAAGACTGCGATGATAATATAAACAGGATAATTATCTTTCTGGAAGTAAGTTTTTATGCAAACCAATTTACTTTTTATGTCTGTGATTTAAAGACAGCATGGCTTTTCAGAGTGCACGTATATTGAGTTGAAAGCCTTCAAAAAGAAGAAATTTGTGTATTAACATTTATTGTTAAGAAGTGCGTGTCAATTTTGTAATTTCACTTTGGAAAGTTTAAAGTATTACTTTAAAAGCTAGACTCAATCCTTGAAGGATCAACAGTCATTATTAGTTCCAGATGAACCCCAGAATATTTATTTCTAAAGTATAAGCAGGCTGGGCAAATTGAGATAGAACAGGTAAATCCCCAAAGGATAGTTTGGGGCTTTCACACATCACATCAATTATATTACTCCTTCTGGCTCTCCAAAAATTCTACCTTTTTCCTTGAATTTCCTTGAATTTTGAAAGTAGTAGGACTCCTTTGACATCTACTGGATTGTAAATTCCAGCACAACTGGATGGCTAAATGCTTGTTGTGCATTCTAAAGTACACTTCTCTCTTGACCTAACACAAATTTCAACTCCTGCAAAGCTAGTAGCTCATTTATATGTGTGGTACACCCTAAAAGTCAATCAGAAGGCATTCTGTAGTCATACCAGTCGTTACTGAAAATTTAATATGCCAAACACTCTTGAGTACAATAGCACAGCATAATGATCACAGAATAAAACCAGACAGATCAAGTTCAGGTGCCTTTCTAACACATTATATGCCTACATGCTTTTGCTTGCTTAGGAATGCAAAAGTTTGGAAAGATCTTCATTCCAAAACAAATCTTCAGCACACACCTCTCAGACGAAAAGAACAACTGAGAGCAGAAGCAACCTCTTTTCTTTTGTTCCAAAATGCTTTATAAAATTACCTTCAGAGGGCTACTAGGAAGCTTAAGAATATTCTGTCCCTGGATTTCTGGGCATTGTTTCTGAATGCAGTTTATGGCTTTCAAACTGGGATTAGGCTGTTTCAGAAAATAAGAAAATGTATCTGTCAATTTGACCCAAACATATTGGTAGAATAACTAACAATTTTTTTCATTTGGGCGCTCATCATTCAAATATAAAATGAGAAAATCCAATGTCTGTACATACCAGAACACTTGGATAATTAACAGAATAGACACCAAAACAGGACAGTAGATTTGTTCAGGAAGTTCTTACAAACCAGAATAGATTGGAACTATTAAACCTTGGCATAAATCCAAGCTAAGTCTCTAAAAACTACTTACATAAATACAGGCTCAGTTTTTAATAGAAACTACTGCTCCTTCTTCCTTTTACCAGTAAGCTATGGGGCAGACTTACCACCGGTTGTTCCCAGAAACAAGGGCACAAGAAAAAGAGACATTTGTAAAATGTTACTGGAAACCAAATGGCTTTGGCAAATGAATAGGTTTTTAAGTAAATCGGGTAATAGATAATGTTATAAAATATCTGTTTATATAAAGGGCATCCAGCACTACTTTTTATATGGGAAAAACAGATTTTTGTGATAGTCATGATTTAGTAATATTGCTTCTCAAGAGATAGAATGATAAACTACTATTTTCCCCACCAATGAGAAAGCGCTGTTCTTCTTAGAAGGCAATTTGAGTTTGAACGCTTACACATAAAAAAGGAACTTCCTTACCAAAGATGCCATTACAAAAAAGGAATATACAACCCGAGGGGGGGGTGGAGGCTGGGAAGCCTTTTTCCACACATCAAGTAAATTATCCTTAAAATTACATTATTACAATTTTAAAATTTCTTTTTCCATCAATTTCAACTATGTTAAAATTGCAAGCTCTATTTTAAAATTTTGTATGTAGCCAGTTAATAAATTTTCAATAAGGAACAGAAGGGTACCTGGGCCATGCACACAAACCACTAAAAAAAAAAAAAAAAAAAGACAAAGACACAAAATTTGTGGAGCAAGTTTCTACTAAAATATGTAAAATCCGCTACATTTCATTACTTTTGTGTATTGGGAGCATGGCCATTTCTATTTAAAAACAACTTTCCCAAGATGGGGAGAAACTTTCTAAAGCTTAAAAATGTGTATCCAATATTTATCACTCTCTTCATGTACTTATATACTCAAGCATCATAACACTTTATATAATATTTACAGTGATTATTTCATATCATTCCACGCTGATGCCACACTGTCATATGTGGTTTCTGTGAGCTCTGAAAGCACGAGAGATTTTTACAATTTCTGAATATTGTCTGTACAAAATAATATACTACATGCGTGAACATGAAAGGCGTAAGATGCATGGTGCAACGCATGCAGAATTATATAATTTTGCTCTCCCTGCAAAATTCATAGCTAAATAGAGTGAGAAATGTCCAAGTAAAACTGCACCATTCAAGTACATTCAGCTTGCTCCTGCTCCCCCTTCCAATCCCCCAAAAATCAATTTACAGCTGTACCAAACCATTTGCCAGAGTTTCAGATTCTGGTAAAGAAGTTTCTCCAGGGACAAATAAGAGCACTCACAAACTTAGAGCATTCTTCATCCCCGTTTGCATTGAAAACTGCCAATATTTACATATGCAACAGCTGATTCAATCATTTTTTACAACACTGAAAGCATTCAGTGAAGAAAAAAATTGAAGATATTCGGAACCTAAAATAGCATTTTTAAGTATTTCATTCTTTTCTTAGCAATTTTTTCTATTGAGTCCAATTAATCTTTTATGAGCTTGTGAACTTAGAGATTTGTCTTTGTATAAAAGTTGATTGAGTTAATGGACCCTGCCAGCAGGTTGTTCCAAGCTTTATTTACAACACCTGGAATTCTGTAAAGTTTTCTTAATTATTTTCTTGTGAATATATTATATATATATATTTATAAACTTACTGAATCATGCTAACAATGTCTCTTTTATGGCCAATTTTACCCTTTTCTTGGATGGCACTCTTCTCCATTCACTTGATTTATAACTGTGCTTAATCATCAAGGAAATTTTCATCACATGTTTAGCATGCAAAGCAGAATATTTCTGGGAAGAGTAAAGGCAGAAGGATTAAAGAGTTATGTGAACAACTAGAGGTAAAAAGTTGATAATGTGGGGAATAAAATTTTCCCCTTTCATAGTAAGGGAGCAGGTATTCTCAAACCCTAGGAAAGACAGTGGTACTTAGAACCTCATAAGCTCCAGCTCTGAATGGACACCCATATGGATGTCTGCAATACCTGCTAGAGCCACAGAACTGCTTTATTGCAAGAAAAGTCAATCAATAATGCAGGCACACAACTATTGGTGCTTAAATGCTACTGGCATTTCTTTTGCCAAGTCAGATTCCAAAATCAGCCACGAAGCCACACTTCAAATTCACTATCATCTAAATAAAAAAATCTGAGGATACCTGGCTTTTAGTGGTACTTTGTATGTATTCTATAGAACTTAGGCATTTACAACACTGTCGTTCTACTTGTTGTCTTACTAGACCCTAGCCATTTAGTCCAACATGAGAAATCCAACCTCAAAGCAAATATGCTTACCTGAAAATCAAAGCCACAACACATATCTTGGGAACTGGGAGGACAGTTAGCTGCAGTTATTTTCATTTGTTTTTTTTATCTCTGAAGACCAGATGCCTGCTCAAATCCAGGATTTTCATTTGATCCTTTCTCTTTAAAAAGTACCAGTTACTACATGAGCTCAGTGTTAGAACACAATACACTACAGCTCTTTCAGGACATCTGATTTCCAGTACACCCTATCAATTTACACCAAGATCAGGATGTAGCTTCACACCCATCTTTAGCCCTGGCACAGCAATACATGCTGCAAAGAATTAAAGTCTAATCAGTTGCTTTCCTCATCCTTCCCACCTGAATCACAGATCCTTGTTCAGTTGCATTGCCTGCCTAATTGTTTCAGAAGGTTTCAGGTAATAAGGCTTTCTACTTCTGCTGCCTCAATCTTCTGCAGTGCAGCAGTTTGAACACACACTAAAACTTAGCTACCATAAATTCATAAATGTAACACTGGCTTTGATTCTGGTATCCTATGCAAAACCTGCCTCTACACAAATAGTTTACATGATCAACATGGAATCAAAGTGTAATGTGGCAAATAAATAAGAGTGTTGTTGCTCTGGTTTTAAGCTGCAAAATGCTGCAAGCTTTATAAATTTCTTCTTTTTAGAACAAAGGTGAAAGAGCTTGGAATGCACCCTTCCTGACTGCTTCAGTTTTTCACCTGTTCCCAGAAGTTTTTGCTCCATAGGTATGCAGAAGGCATTTGAGAATTTGCCCAAGGTGCTTTTTAAGTTCTAAGGATTGGTGAAAAAGGAAATTGAACACTGATCCACCTTTAATGTTGAAAAACAGAGAAAAATCCCTTTTTATTGCAATGAAAACCTGTTAACACTTCAAAATTACAGCCCTAAATTGTTAAACTGCCAAAAAGGTCTCTTTTTACAAATATTAGAAAGTTTACAAATTCTCTCAAAATTACCAATGCTGCATGTAATCATCTACTTAGCAATATTTAAGTACTCTAATCTCTTTATGTTTTTCTCTCACATGCAGAAAAATATTACTGAATGTTATTATCCATAGATTTATTTGCTTTCCCAGTAGACTACCTTTAGATCCTATTCAATATGAGTTAAAATCTGTAGTCTTGACAGGTATGGTTTTCTCATCTTGTGCTTGAAAGGCACAGTGTTCTCTGTAAAGTGCCAATGCAGCAGTAACTAATACAGAGAAGGCCTTACAGCAAAGCTTACCGCTTTGCAGCAGTTCATACCAATAGAAGTTTAGTTCATACCTCTGTGATTGGTGAGGTCTCTGGATCCCGAAGGCAGAGGCGTATAGTGCATCTCTGGAGAGGTGGAAACAGCATCACTGGAGGCCTGTATGATAAAGGAAGTATTAGCAGTACTCAGAGTGAAAGTCAGTGATTACACAAAGAAGATGCACCTGCAAAATGAGTGCTATGACATGGTTACAGGTGCACAGGGTCACCAGCCACAGAAGTTTAATTTCTTTTTGTTAAGGCTGCCTGCAGTCCTTCAAGGCAGCTCTAGTCAATTGTTTACACAATGATATTAGGTATCATTACTAACAGAATAATTTCATACAGTTTACAGCTTCAAAAAATTACCGTCTTTGTCAGGAAATCTTAGGGCAATGTTCCTCTTGGTGAAACAGATTAATATTCACCTGAAGGAATATATGAGTGAGTCTGCATGTAAGAAAGGAGACAGAAAATAGAAAGCTGAGATAAGATACCATATTTTTCAAAACTAGACCAAAAAATGGATTCTGCCATTCCACTGTCCTGTGAGCTAAATGAAGAGATCTCTTAGATATTATAATGCCTATAATGCAAAGAAGTGGACAAGTATATAGAATTGTTAATAACAAACACTTAAAACCCACACCAGAACTCTAATACATTTAAAGAAGTAAGTACCAAGAAGATTTGTTCAGAATCCTTAAAAGCAAAATGTTAAGGGAAAAGAAAGGAAACACAAATCTTTCTCCATAATAAAAAATTCAAGAACCTATTATTCTGTGGTGGGTTGACCATGGCTGAACACCAGGTGCCCACCAAAGCCGTTCTATCACTCCCCCCTCCTTCACTGGAAAGGGCAGAGGAAAAAAACAATATATATAACAAAGGGCTTGTGGGTCAAGATAAGGACAGGAGAGATCATTCACTAATCACCGTCACGGACAAAACAGACTCAGCTTGGGGAAAATTAACTCAATTTATTACAAATCAAACCAGAGTAGGGTAATGAGAAATAAAACCAGATCTCACATCACCTTCCCTCCACCCCTCCCTTCTTCCCGGGCACAACT
>JANZLQ010000100.1:17081478-17101371 GCA_026212715.1 Elanus axillaris
GGGGGGGAGGAGGGGTTAAAACTTGTTGATGAAACAACTTCTGAGATTTTCCCTTGGATAAAACTAAGCAAAGTCTTTGATATCCCTTTTCAAATCCCTGTACTTACTCAAAATAGAAAGATTGTGACCAAAAGCAATAGGGCTGGGATACCAAGCCTGTTAAAAGTATATTGCAAAATGCATCCCATGCCCTGTTTTTCTGTCAAGCATTTGATAAATACGTGTATGTTCCTAAATACATGAAGTCAGGAACAACATCCATATCTAATAAACATGCTCTACAGAGAAAGGAAACTTTTGATACACATGCACATAACAGAATTTGATGCTCGATTTACTAGTAAAAACTATTCCCTTTAGAGAGAAGCCTTCACTGCAATCATCAGACTTCCACACCACGCCCTGCAGGACTTGATTTGTACATGTTTAGTGCTTAAAACTCCAAATGAAGCCAAAGGAAGGTAAAACCATGCTAAAATCAGACCTTAGAACCGTACTAATTATAAACACAGCGTGATGAAATGGACAGCTCAAAATTTGAATTGTGCTCTCCTCCCACAGACATAGAAACATATTCAAGGCAGATAGACAAACCAGCCTGAAAAGTATGAAACAATTAGTTTCAAAGCTTAATTATGCTGAAGGTACACTAAGAAACCAGTAGTTTCATTACAGCACTGCTGAGAGGTGAATGAACTTTGACCACACATCTTTCGGTTTTAAAAACACTTTAAAAGTTTAAAAAAATCCTCTTTTCTTTTTAAGAATTAAACCACAAAAATGTGCAATGGACTCATTCTACATGCAGGGTAACTATCAAGAACATGAACAATTACTGAGCCCATGATATTACACAAATAAATAACACTTAGCATTATCTTCAGCACTATCATATTTATTAAACAGTGACTGAGGGCCTCAGTAACTATTTTTATTGTCCCATATAGCTCTTATTTTCTAATTAAACAGAAGGTTATTTCCACTGCCAATGCAGCCATTTATCTTATTTGAGTGTTACATAATATTTTTTGCCAGCCAAGCCTGACTATAAAGTGTTCTGTGTGGTGAACTGTGGCCCAACTTGCTTCCCTGTTTGGTAATCATAGAAATGGGCCATTTTGTGCTGTATTAATAAATAAACTTTTCGCAATTTCTCCTAAAACATGATAAAGCTTATACTTTGTCCTACCCTCTAGCTTCAATACAAGGGCAATGAGCTGTATTATTAAAGATATAGGTCAAGCAAACCTGATGATTTCAATCCTGTGGGGTGCTTTAGAAACCGTTGTCATATTACTGAGATCATTCTGCTGTTCCTAATTATTCCTCTTGGTTGCTTCACATTTCAAGTGATTTCTCTCACACTTATGTCAAAATTTATAAGCTGCTCTGTGTAACAACACTACATTATTTCCTCACTTGTTATGGTAATATAGAACAGAAACTAGGAGAATGCTTTAATCTAGCTGACAAGGATAATGTAGTCTAGAAATGTAATAAACTTTGTATTCTACAGAGTTGTGTTTTTTTTTCTCTATCATGAAACATTTCATATAGATAGACATCTTAGAAAAACTAATTGCTACAATAACTTGAATATTCTCTTATCTGAGTTGCTTTTATCAGAAACAATGTATCAGCATTAAAGCATTCACTCCAATACCTTGTGCATTCTCCTTATTCCCATAATTGCTATTCTGCAACATTCTGTTGACTATACTATAAAACTACATACTGCCGAAGGAAACCTATTTCCAAGAAATCTGTGCATCACACAAACAGTGCAAAACATTTGTAATTAACAGGCTGGGTTTTAACAGTGCTGTAACATATCTTGGGCTGACTGGCACAAAATTTTATTTGCACTAAGTAGCTTGAGACTGGGAAAACATAAAATGAACTTCATGTGATAGCTTCATGTTCTACAGTGTCTTTTGAATGATTTCAGAATGTAAGGAAAGCTGCCAGTGGAAAAGTTAGTCTAATGAAAGGTTTGAATTTGAAAGCTAGTGTGGGTACTGCTTGCTGTGGGGGCTAACCTATCGAAGCATCTCTTCCTTCAGAATATCCTAGAGGGTATGAAATGATATTAAACCCCCTACACACGCACGCACACACACACATACACAATCCCCAAACAACAAACAAATGAAAACAAAACACAACTCCAGTTCAAAAATGTCGTATGAGTAACTCAAACATGACATCCATCCTAGTATTTCTAGGGATAATTTTGCTGAATTATCTTGTATGTGCAATTTGCTCTATTTATCAAATGTCCAATGGATTTTTAAAGTACTTTTAGTCGTGAGCAAACTGAAAAAACCCTAACAGATCTGTGAAAAAAGACATACTGCCTCATAGTTTTGTGCATCGTGACAATACAAGAGCAAGTCCACTGCATCAAAGCCATCAGAAGATAAAATAGGAATAGAAGCACTGGACTACAATGGCAACATTTAAAGGGACTTTTTCCAGACACGTGAAAAATAATATTTAATTGAGCATGCTCACAGGAAACAGAAAGAAACCAAAGATGAAGCGAGTGTTGTTCCAACTAGAAGTACTCACCAACAGCACTGTCAGGAAAAAAGAAAAAAAGGAAAAATAAAGAACAGATTTCTGGTTTTGTCTCCATTCCTACTTCTGTCTTCCTTTATAGAGTTGATGACCTGACTGAAGATAAACTTTGCAAAGTTTGGGGGGTGGGAGGGGAGCAAGAGGCAGAAAAAATATCTTCTGAAGGGTTTCACATCTGGATTCCAATTAAAAGAACTGGAATCCCTGTCATGTCCTGAGAGTTGTCAGGGTGAACTCTTCATGCGTTTATAAAGTGAGATTTCCCTCTTCTATGACTTCTTCTTTCCCAGACAGAAGACCCAGCATGTATAAAAGACACATGTTGCCTCTTCTTCTTGGTTCTTCAGCTACCACCTGTCAATATGTAAAACTGTCTTGAAAGCTGCTGATTTTAAAAGTGTGTCTATATTCAGATTTGTTTCAACAGATGATAGGCAAAAGAAGGCAATGTCACAGCCCATTTTAAAGCTGAGCTCTAATGGAAAGAGCATTTAGACCTTATGATTTACGTGACATAATACAATACAAATACAGGAATTTGAGGGATAGAAATCCTGTGATTAACCAATGTATTATTAATTTGTAAAGCACCTGCTTAGAAAAGAGGAAACAAACTCTGATGGGAATGATGAACCACAGGAACAGGAATTAATTTTAGAATCTTCACAAATGAAGGCATGAGAGATGAGAACTCATACACAAAAGCACTAAACTGAAGTGCCTGATGAGCATTATCACATCAGTGCATTTACACAGTTTTTGGTGAATCAAACTAAAAGTAATCGTAGACACTAGACACTATAAAAGGGGAAGGCAATCAAAAATAGCAATGGAAAATATAATTATATAGATTTGTTAAAAACTTACAACACAAAGGCAAAACTGGTGTACACAAAAAACACTGTTGCAGTGCTAATGCTTTAGGATTTCCTAACTCTGTAAAATAAATATCCTACGTAAAGTAGTTCAGAGCTGCCTGAGACTTCTTGTCCGTATTTATTTATCAGCAATGCATAACAAGAAGGGGACTAACTCTATAACATAATTAACCTAACTATTTTTTATAATTACTTTTCTTAAACTTATTAATATGTGATGTCTGTTGTTTAATTTTATTTGGAAGATACCTTCACCCTGCATGAGAGGAGAGAAAAAACAGCAGAAGAGTTGTTATATCTCAAAAGTCCTTTTCCAAGCTCTGTCTGTGAATTTTTGGAGTTCAGTCTGGCCATGAAATACTGGTAAATGAGAACTTTTTGTTTCCTGAGGTGATGGATTTAATGAATGCTGTCCTAAAATACATTGGGTTCTGTTTCTTTGGGAGGCTTTCTATGCTCCTACTGAAGAAATGCTCCAAGTAGTGGTCCCCATCCATAAAAATCCAAAAAACACTTGACAAAGTCTATCCCTCAGCTCTAGAAGCTATTCCCCCAAATGTGCATAACTTCAGGACATACTACATTTCAGGGATGAGGGGAGTGGTTTTTTGTAAGACAGAATAACTGCTCATTTATAGGACTGTTGAACCTTTCTTGGTTTCAGCTGTTACTATGGTTACTACCATGGCTGACACGTACTGAACACCTCCAGCCTTGGCTAAAAAAATGCCATCTATGTCTGTCACAATTCTAGGAAATCTGTTCCCGCAAATTAGTGTTGCCATTAAAATTCTTCTTTTTTCTACCCTGGGTGCGTAAGCTTCAATTACGACAGCTGGTTCTTTTCATATCCACTGCCCATTAGATGGAAGCTCTGAATCTTATTCCTCATGTTGCTGTTCACTTGAGGTGATGTTATTGACATACCATTATCAACTCTCCTCTTCACACCCCCTTGACTACCCATGATAGACAAAATTTCCTGGAATTTCTCACCATAACTTATGTTATCCTGTCTTCTAAGAAATCACTTGCCTTGTCCCCCTCAGTTCTCTCTTCACTCTCCCCGCAACTTTCTAGAATCAAGGGCTTCAAATCTAAGTGTGGTGTCCTAGTAGCAGTTGTACCACTAACAAACACAATAATAATATTAAAAGTTCCCCTCATGCTTGATACATTAAAGGAGTATCAGATATATATACTAAAATCTAATGATTTTACATTTTACCTCACTAATAAAAAGGTTACACAACACCAGGCAAAGAACTGAACTCTGTGAAAGTATGTCTACTTTATCAATGTAAAACCTGTCCACTGTTACCTAATTCACTGTGTATACTCCACATTGAATTTGTACTATTCTAGCTTCTTAACCAAAATAATATATGCTATATTTGTTTAATTATATTACAAAACCAAATGAGAGTCATTGTTATCAATACTGAAGCTCACAGCTTGCACTGACCAAAGAGAAGATGGACTAAAGGAACAAGACATCCTTCTTGCATTCCTCTTCTCATCTGTCCCTCTTTCTTTTCACCAACAGTTGAATCTACCACTTGTCAATAAGACAACACATTCAGAAAAAGCATATGCATTTACAGAATGTAACAAATACACTGTGAACTGTAATATTGCTCACAAAAGTTGGAGGTATTCTCATTTTATAATAGTAGAAACATCAAAGAAAACCTGAAAATTAGGGATAAGAGCATGAATCATTAAACTGGGTAGGTAGAAGGAGTGGAAAGAATGTTTCCCTTTTCCTCACCCTGAATATACAAAATTGGGTAGAAACAATACTGATACCACAAGCAGACAACTCAGAATTACTTCAGACAAAGTAAAACTTCTATGAAACTGAAGTTAAACTGGGAGAGGAAATAAGCCTGGGTTATACAGTGGATAATTTAATGAGCTGCTTGCATTCACGTTTAGAGTACAACCAAGTGCACAAAACAATGGCATAAAAATCAAATGATCCAAAATTATTCCACTGTACTTTCATAAATGGAGTCACCGTTTTCCTAAACTACTATTTCTGTGAGATCAGTAGAGATATTGTGAATTTAAAATACAGCTAACCAACAAAATATAAAGATAAGTCACTGTCTGCAATTCTTCATTGACAGTGGTTTCTTAAGGCACAGCAGCATTTTTTATAGTCCTTCCCATTGTTTGAACATGACCCATGTATTCCTCAGAAGTTACATTTCCCACGTTGCGTTATCTTTACAAAAGGTAATTCCATTTGCATCAATGTTTGCACTTTTTTTCCTGTTTGCATAAGGTCAGAATTTAACAGGAATTTGCATACCTGTCTGAAGCAGGACTGGTAGCTTCACAGAGGAAGAGGTGATATTCTAGATACTCTCTGTTTCACAATGGTAAGTGTATCTGTGAACTTCTCATAGTAGACTTTAACACAATTCTGATGCAAAAAGTTTTTCAGCTCTATACTGCCCAGTACAGACCAGTATATCATATTCTGACCACTGTCTTCCATTCTGACAAGTGCCTCAAGATCACAGCCCAAATATAAGTTTCTTACATAGCAACAGAAAATATACTATTTCTATGACATCTGTTGGCAGTGATAGTTTAGGGGATGAGGGGAAATAAATTCTTCAAGTTGTATCCCTGAATTTACATAAATTATACTCCAAAATGTTTATCTGAATGTTTTTTATTTGTTTTGGGTTTGTTTGTTTGTTTTTAATCTATTAATACAGAAGTGGAAGATGGGTGTTGTGGTAGAAAATCTAATGTTTAGGTCTACTGTCTAAAACACTGAGTTAGTTGTTCTATAACCACAAATTCTCAGACAACATAATGAAATAAAAGGGACAAAGCCAACTTTTATATCTCTGGCTCCTCTGCTCCAGTTATCCTGCCTCCTGCATGGAAAACCAGAAATATATAAATATCATAGCAAATATCTTCAGACATTCAGGTTTAAATGACAGATTTATCTCCAGTTACACTTGCTCTGAAACTTTTGGAAGAAATGCTAAAAAAAGATCATTCATAACATTGTGTTGTTTCAGCGTTGGACTTTGGTATCAGCATCTATGTCCTGGCATGACTTTTTTTTTAATATTATATCTATAGGCTGCATAAAGTATCAAAGTTTAAAAAAAGATGACGTATTTTGACTATTCATGTCAGGACTCATTTTCTGTTACTCATAACTTTAGATTAAATTATTAGAAACAGACTGATGCACTAAATGTTTTATACTTTGCAAAACAATTGCTCCAACAGCATTATTTAAAAAAACGGAAACTGTTCAGTTCCTTAAAGTACAACTGTTGCATCTAGAGTTCACCTATTTTCTCTCATTGAAGAACCTTTGTGCTAAAGGGCACTTTTTCTTTTTAAGCCATTGAATCTGGCACTTTAGATACAATATGCTTTTATTACACAGAAATACTTTATTACTGCAATAAAACTGCACTTTCCACTGCAAAATATATTATTAAATTGTGCCTTCAATAACTGTCTCACCTAATAGTGAATGTTAAATCAAAAAACTGAAGTCAAAGCTCTTGTTGATTCCACAGGCAGAAGATTACATGTTAATAGGGCAGGGACATACAACACAGCAGGAAAAGAAAAATGTCGCCAGTAGTTTACATAGCTATATATACTGAATTTCTGCTTTTAATGTTTTTTGTTTCTTGCAGTGCCAACATCACAAAGAGTACCTGAGAAATGTCCAGTTATGTAGCAAATAAAATACGCAACATTTGCTATTTCATATTGCTCCCCAAGAGGAGCACCCAACAGAGGGTCATTTTTTAGCAGTCTCACTTCTATGCATTTTGATTAGAGATCAGAAGACATATGCCTTTCACTTGGCAGGTAGACACCTGTAGGCTAGCATCACTTCATTAATTTCCTATTGAAACACCAGAGGAATTAAGTTTATTCCCTTTAGCATGATCCTTAAACTGTTGCATCATTTAGCAAATTATTCCCATGTTAACACACAGAAATTTAGGCATTTGCACTCAGCAGAACTACAAGTACTTCAGTATAAGAGAAAAATGGCATGTCCTATGTTGGTTAAGACATTAACTTGATTAAGACTCTTCCATCTTCTATCTCATTTCGCTGTCTAAAACATTATTATATATGTAAAATTCTTCGGTAACTTATTTTCTCCTATTTTTCAAACTGCTTTCTGGATATTAAAATTATTTTCTTTTTCCCTATAAAGCATGCCTCTGAAACTGAACTGCTACGTGTTCTGTACCAGTGAAAGAAGCCAACACAGGTGCTTTCTCAAACCATTTGTAAGTTTATGGATATAATCTTGAAAGAAGAGAAACAACCAACTAAGTAATGGTTGCTGTAAACACAGTACTTAATGTATGAACAATTTAACCTCAATTTTCATCTGGGGGAGGGGGGGGAAACTGCATTATACATTTTAACATATTTACAAAGATTTATTTTATTGTAACCACACTTGCCCTCGCTGAAATGAACAGCCACAAATACAGGAACATCAGAAATCCACCTGGAGATAGAAAATAATCTTTTCCAGCTCAGCAATTTAAAATAAAAAGACAATCATCACACACCACCATTACTACTTGTACAGAATCTCTTTCATGAAGCTTAGATTCATTGAGAAAAAGAAGCATGAAGCTAATGTAAGCAGAAGACTTTTCAGTAAATCAGATATTAATCTACTGTTTTCTCAAATTGCAGAATGTACTTGACTTCTTTCTACTTTTAATACTATAGAATTACTTTATCCACTCCCTTGCTTTCCATTTCCATTTAGAAGAAAAAAGTTGCTTGCTTGTTTTAAAAAATTTACAGTTTTTTAGTGAATGAATCTTAAAGGAAGACTTTTCCAGCTTCACAGAACAAGGAGCACTGAGTATGTTTCTGAATGTTGGATACTCATCTAAGAGGAACTAAAACAGCAAGGTCCATCTATCACTAGCTGATATGGCTCGAAAATACATTTCCCCAAATAACTAAAATCATTAGAAGACTGATGAAATAGAGTTATTTTTTTCATGCACAGCAGCTGCTTTCTGAAATAACCACATTTAAAGAAAAATTAACCAAGCTAATAAAAACAAGGAAAAATGCTGATTCTAGATGTTGGATGAAATGCATTGCAAAAATACAAAAATGAGGGGGGTGGGGGGCAATAAACTTTACATGATAATTGGTAAAAGTAAAATGAACAAAAGCCACTCAGGACTGGAGACCTCTACGTAGCTTTCTTTTGTTCAGGCCAGTATTTAAACATATTCTTATATGGTATTCTGAACTAAGGTAAGTTTCAGAATTTTCCTGATGCAACAGTAATAGGAGCTACTGCCATTTTATAGTGTGCATGTCCCAATGTTTTAGCTTTCACAGAGACAATTTTAGACCAAGAGATTATTTTTTTACCAGGCATTACAGCTTTTAACAAATATCCTGTGCTTTGCAATGGATTTTATACTTTTTAAATTAATTTAGGGTTTGAAAAGCTTGTTGCTATATCAAGCAAGACTGCTAATAGTGTTGGACTGGCAACTTCGAGAAAATTATATTATTGTTATGTTCTACTCAGCAGGAATGGTGTTGAGTGAATTTTTAATGATTTACTAGTTCTACTTGACTGAGCTTGCACCCTGTAAATGGATCATATGATCACTGATCACAAGTTAAACTGCTTTTGTTTCTCGCATGGCATGAACTGAGGGTCTGTTGTACAGTACCAGAGGTTCGTGTGCAGCTCTGTGTAAGACAAGGGAAGGTTACATGCAACAGGCAGTTAATGGCTCATACCAGCAAGCCCTCAGCTGAATGGAGCTCATGAGGTTGAATTTTAAAAAGGTAGCTGACCTTGCAGCTGGGAGCTTTAACTGTGTTTTTACTCATTTATACCTGGATAAGTAAACAGTTAGTGAATGCTGAAAGGGCCTGAAAGCACTACTTTAGCCAAAGGCTAATCCCCATTCTCTGTGGATGAAAGAACTCAAAATGAAAACAAAAAATATTCTCTGCTTCAGGTAACACAAAAGTAAAACTTCAGTAAACAATTCCATTAATTTTAAACTTAATGTTGCCTTACCCTCCATTTCTAATGAGTGCTTCAGCCATTAAAAAAATACTGAATTCTTCTAAAAATGATAGAAACATTACACTCACAGAAAAAGGATAAATACAATATAAACCAAAATAGCTTAGAATACTTCATCTACATGAGACGAACCTAAAAGAATAAGTGATCAGCAAACTGCTAGTTACATAGTTTGAACCTAAAAAAAAATGTTTATCATTCATGTTGCAGAAAACACAAGTGATGTCCAAATGTAAGAGACATTATAAAGCAGTGATCCTCAGCCCTACACATTCATCTCAGTGTTTCATATTTTTCTCAGTACTGCTGTTGAAACTAATGAAGAATTAATGGATTTCTCTGTCAAGTGTGGCTATTTCATAGCGTGAAGAACTGCCACTGGTGCTGGGAGGAAGGTCAAAAGGTTTTAAGGTCAAAAAACAACTTCTGGGCTAAAAACTTTTTACTCATTCTACAGATCGTTCCACATGAATTTTAGCATACAATCCTAGGTAAAAGGTTTTTTTAGGATCCCTAGTTTATTTTGTTATTTCTCCCTGCAACTTGTATTTCATCTATTTTGTAGACAACAGAAGAACAATGCCAACACTTCCATAGCTTTCACAGCTGCCCAGTATTCTTCTACATGCACAAATAGATATATTTTAAGATACATAATAAATAGATGTTGGAGGAGGAGGAAGGCAAAGGAGGATGTAGCCCTCAGCCACTATACAGCATGCGTTATCTCAGCTGAGTGACATGGTAGCAAAAATGCACTTCACAGCTCTCAGTTTATTTGCTAGCTGACAGTCCAGGATCTGACATTTGATGGCTTGCTAATATCCATATGTTGCAAAGTCAAACCTTCTTTTCACTCTAAGTACAGGCACTGAACCCTAGAATTTTAAGTTCTTCTCTATTCCACAGTCCATGATTTCAACCTAGCAGCAACAAGACACCTCCATCTCCCATCAAAAACTAGTCAGTATCCTATGCTTACTTCTTAACCCAAAAAGAGCATCAAACTTCCATTAATTATTTTTAAAATCTAGCAGACAACAGCACTCCACTGAAATGAAAGCGCACAAACCTGCACATCATGTGTTTAAATTTTGATCATGTAGCACAATAGAATAGTCCCTCCCTCTCTTCAATCTTGCATGTCTGTTTGGAATGCAACCTACAAAGGGAAATTTCCTTCTTGGAAAATCTATTATCTGCATCTAACAAAATCAGGTACCTAAAACCCATAATGCAAATAAAATAATTTATAATACTACATGAATAAAAGACAAGTGAGGAGATCCTTGTGTCAGATTATATAAAATCTAAATGGAATATGCCTTTCCTAAGGAATTCTAAGTTTTAGTAAAATACAATTGCTGTTTTAAAAGTTTGTCCTCAATTGTCTAAAACTACTTTACCACATCATAGATTTTTGACAGGTTAAAATGAAGAATTCTTCACTGCTTTTCAGCTTCAAGAGAACACCAGTATTCAGTTCAAAACTTTACCTTCACACATTAGTCTCACCAGTCAGACAGGTTTTAGCTGTAAAGGTGTTAGAAAATACAGAACCTCTAATGCTTTGTCCATCCCCTTGAAAAGAGACATTCTGCTAAAATACTACTGTAAATAAGGCTTGTTTGGATACTGCTTCTTGCTGACATTTGCCTTTATGTGTGCTTTATGATCATTGCAAAACAGAAAGCTCAGCAAACACAGGGGAAGAAGGAACTGTCTTGCAGAAACAAGCCCAGGCAAAGCAACTTGCTGCCACACCTATTGTCCATGTACCTTAGAAACTGTCTGCCTAGACATCATGAACCTGATTAGAAGAAGATTATATGCTTAACTGATGGTTTGCATCAGATTTAATAGGAGTATGCTGGCAGGCCTCAGCTGGGCCTAGAAGACTGTCCAGGTTGTGTGACGACTGAGGCCATAGTAAAGCTATGAACAAAGAACT
The DNA here is from genome assembly GCA_026212715.1 of Elanus axillaris. Lineage (NCBI taxonomy): Eukaryota > Metazoa > Chordata > Aves > Accipitriformes > Accipitridae > Elanus > Elanus axillaris. Next base: position 17,092,985 of record JANZLQ010000100.1, read on the forward strand.
CGTAGTCACAAAGCATCCAAAATAAAACAGTTCTGTTTTACTAAGAGATGTTTAAATCATCTGCACCTCTGCTTAAGGACTAAACTCCTAAAGACACTAGAAACATGAGTCATCACACTGCCGTGGTATTAGATATGAAGTGGAAACAATTATTAGGATAAAAGAGAAAGATGGGAAGAATTTGGAAAGTATAGTGATCCAACCCAGCCTTAGGAAGAAGGCAGAAAATAGCATGCAGAAGAGGAGTGTGTACCTGAACCTCTGAGCAAAAGCCCTGACTGAATTCACCTGGGAGCTTCTTGGTAACATTGGGAAGAGTGTTCAGAAGCTAAGGACAGACTATGATGCCAGAGAAAGGTAAGGCTGTACTAGCATCACTTGTAAACTTCATTTCCAACACGGTACCTAAACACTTAGCCTTAAGTCTTGTTTAATACAGATCTTCATTTTACCAGGAAGACAGTCTGATATTGGGGAATAAGTAAATCAGAGTGTAACTATCAAACTCATAATACCTTCAGGGAAGGAGGCAATTCAAATCAAAGAGAAATTCAACAAAAGCAGCGTTGCAGGCAACCCTGGGGCACCTGCACTTCAAGATTTCTGTAGGGGTACCTGGGAACCAGGGAATGAATGCTCCTACAAAGCTGCAGAGCCTCTCTGTGAGGAGCTGTTTTGACAAGAACCAAGAGCTAGGAGGATTTTACCCCATGAGTGTCAGAAAGGCCCTTGTACAAGACATAAACAACAGAAACTGTACCAGACAGAAGGCAAAAATCTAAAAACTGATAGTAATATTTCACATCAGGAGAACCTGCTGGAATTTGAGCACAGACTTAATTGTTTTCCTGAGCCATCCTATTATTTACTTTCTGTTTAGTTGTAAACTATTTGAATACACTTTGAATACAAAAAAACTATAATGTAAAAATCCCTAAAATTATTCCAAAAGAAAATTAAAATCACATTTAATGATCAGAATTACTAACATTTAAAAATCATTCATTTATTTGAATGTAATTGTATAAATAACACAATAACCAAAGGTAATACTTGCTAGCTGTTGTATGATATCACCCATAGTTTTTTGATACTTAAAGTATTAATGGCAAAAAATTGCCCTTACATTTAATATATAGTTATCATTCGAATGTAGCTAGAAAATACCGTGATATAGAAAAAAGTTATCTTGGTTCTAATATAAATTTTTAATAAAGTTTATTAAATTTACATTGATCCATATGCAAAAACAATTTGTTTACAATTTGAACTGACACTCAGAAACAAAGCCTAACTCAATAATAAGAAGACTGGAAAAGCACCATCTGTATAGTTATTTCCAGATTAAACTATTAAAAATATTAACTGTTGCATGTTGAGTTTGATTTGGAAAAAGATCAAATTATTCCCTTATATGTGTTTGGAGGCTGATTCTGAAAATAAACATGCAATTGTGAGAGCCTGCAGTATTTACGGGCATAAGCTTTCTGTGTAAAACTGAACACAACTATTTTAGCATCTCTCTAGAAATGGAATGTCTGTTGATTAGCAGGAGCCTTAATAGAAGGGAATGTCTGGTTTCTGTCTCTAGCTTGCTACTAAATCATTGGCTCATTCTTCTTTTCTTTCTGTAAATTGAGGAATCTAAGGCTTACCTGGTTGTGGTGTTTCTGGATTCCTAATCAGCCTTGGAAAGTGCTTTGAAATCCATTAAGAAAAGGGCCATGCAAGTTGATGCATCACAGGTACATAACACATTGGCCTTCCAGACACAAGTGAAGTATGCTATTTCTCTTGTCATTCAACTAAAGATGAAAATCCACTACCTATTTGCAGTGATCAGAAGTAGTGCTTTCACAGAAATATAATTAAAAGAAGAAATGTTATTTTCATGACTTTACAGAAAAGATTAAAAGCTTAACTTTATTTGCTGATCATTATAATTCAGTACACTGGAACCACATCTGTTTATTTATAACACATATTGAACCTTAAAATTAAGTGGTGTACGTCTAAAAACGCTAAAGGTGACAGACAGCAACAAGAGACATCACAAGAGTGATTAAAATTGTCAGCCTTTCTGAACAACCCAGGACTTGTAACTGTCATTAAGTAGCCACAAATTAATAGATTCCTAGTAATCTACCCCATGCAGCAAGAACAAAGGAAAGTAATCACGCAGCCACACTATTCCTTCTGTTACACTTAGCAATCTAATACTTAGCAACAGATGAGCCAAAATCCAGCTTCCCAGTGTCTTACACTGAAGGTAACCAGTGGGTGGCTCATGTACTCTTGGATAACTGGCACTGAAAAAGACTTTTGTTAAAATGACTTCTGAAACATACATCAGTCATCTTTTTTCTCTACCTGCCAAATATGCACCCGAGAGTGTCTACAATCAAAGCTCCATTTCATTTCTATTCCAAACTGGAGACCATCTCTTCAACAGCAGGGAAGAGAAGGAACAGGGAAATAGTGCCACAGCAGTGAGTATGAACAGGGCTGAGGCAGGTGGAATTCAAACAGAAATAAAGCTTATATATTACACTCGTAAAAGCAGATAAAATGTCTTCATTTTTGCATAGCAAATTGCTCTGTTTAGATACTTTTCCCTTAAAAGTAACTGTAATTACAGAGTCATTCTGTGGAAGAAGCATTTGAACAGAGAGGATCAAAAGTTTACAATGAAGCTTCTTCATCGAACATGAAGGAAAACATAGTAGAAATCATCTAATTGTGACCATTAAATCACATTTCTAAACACATAAGGCACTTAGATTTATATAGTCCAAGTCTATCACAGACCAGACAGCTTGAGACAAAGCTGGATGCCCACTTCTCAAGTATAAGACAATGAAGGTGCCAACAGTTCTAGATACTAGCTATCCCTTGTCATCCATTCGCCTACCAAAAGGTCCAAAAGACAACAAATCTCCACCCAAAATATATATCTATAAGCAAGACAATCCACCCACATTTCAAAGCTGTTTTATTCCTTAATGCTTATAGCACACAATGTGATTGTATTTTAGAGTATCCTCTGGAAAAATAACAGTATAGAATACAACAAAAAAGTTTCTTTTTTCTTATTTCTCAAAGTATACCTTTATTCTCAATATTTTAGAACTTCTCTGTATTAACACCACAGTTCCCCTCCCGCCATCTTCCTGCTTACCACAGTGGCTATGGTTTTCTCAGAACAATTCCACTACTTGTTATTCTGTAGTTTATAGGACTAATTTTGCAATATCAAAATGCCTCAGAAGGCTAACTACTCAACTGGAAAATGACATACAAGACACGTTTTTTTTAAAAAAAAGACTTCTTAGAAATTTATCAGATGATAAGTATCACTAAGTAGAAAGACTGCTGAGACCCTCAGTATTCCCTCATAAAAACAACAGTTAATCCACTCAGAAGGCACACTAAAGCAAGAAAATAAAGTTAGCATCTGCATATATATGCACGTGCACTTACCAAGACAAAAGTCATAGACTTACTCACTTAAGACAGGAAGTTGCAATTATTGTGATTTTATCATTCTTACACTTTGTACACTTCAAACTTGAAACAGGCAACAGGGTACAAAATCTAAAAATGGATTAAATTGAAAATGCATAACATTTATGAGGAAAAAGAGCAATGAATAAAAAGTTACAAATACATTGTTTTCATCAATAATAGAAAGTGGACTGCCACTAGAGTGGTATTTTTGGATTTAAGAATGCAATACTAGATACTCTGTTAGAAGCAGTGTCTCACTGAATTTGTATTCTTGCATTGTTGGCACCTAGGTGTCTAATATACTTACCAGCTAAGAAGCTCTGCTAGTGTTATAGACGATTTGAGAAGAAAACATAGACAATGGCACTAAGAGAGAAAAGGCTATAAAAAGATTCAGGACTCCTCCACAGGCAGAAGCAAAAACATCACCTCCTTTTGTAATTTCACAAAGTGAAACTAGAAAGGGCATTAAGAGAGAGGAAGAAAAAAAACCTTCTTAAGAGTCTTAATCAAACTCTTACATTTAACAGCATTAATGCTAAGTATGCAAACGTTCATCCCACTGATCATTATGGTATCAAGAACTAATTTTCCTCCTTTTAAGAGCTTATATGTCACATCACACCCCTTGGGCCTTCCAGAGATGTATTTAAATGTCTAACAAGGGGAAAAGAAAAGCATTCCAGACAGCCAGGTGTTACTGATTCACCCATTAAAACTTCAGTTATAAAATATCCCACACAATGGTAAAACATTTCAGTCATTAGCCGATCATAAATAGATTAAGATGACATTCTAAATTATTATGACTATATGTGTATAAAATTTACATTGCTCATCACATTATCCCAGGTGTCAGTAACTCTGATTATCTGAAGTTAAAGATGAAGTACATGTATTATTTGTTCTAAGAACTTAAGGAAAAGAAAGACAAAGCCAGATGTACCAAATGTAACATTAATCCTGAGACAGAAGAGAACTTCAGATTTATTTGTAATGATGCTCATTCATTTACTTTTATATCACCAAAAATGAGGTCTTGTTTCCTTTTATTGTAAGCTTTAGGTCAGCCTGACTATTTCACATAATGAATGTGAAATAGTAAAAGAAATCAAAGATTTTTAAACCTTATGTTTCCTAAACTCCTGTTTTCCAAATAAGGAAGATATTTAATGGACATCCAACATTGCACATTTCAATATCAACTTTAATATGGAAAGATACAGATGGACTTTTCAAATTATATTATTGTCTCTCTTTCTAATGGTATGCTGTCTATTTACACAAAATCAATTGCCTATGTACATGAAGATAATTTCTGTGCTTATTTATTTTTTCTTTATCTACACTGTCAAACAAGATTGGAATTTTATCACTGAAATGTATTTCAATTCACTTCCCCCCTTTGGCTTTGGCACATGATCAAATTTCTGAGTTAATAAATCAGGGACCATCACCAGTATTCCCATAACTGTCAGTGGGCAAGCTCTTAACTCACAGTCAGTGTGAAGAAATTTGAGTCAACTTAATCTAGATTAGAAGACAGCTGATCTAAATCAAATTATGTTGCATTTACTATGAGCTAAAAGTTTGTACCGGACAGTCACTGCTAGAAATGCACAATAATGCTCTGTGCTAAAAATAAAATGCAATTTCACAATTGGATGAAGCCAGTTAAGATGCATTGCCACCAAGAAAAAAGGCTTTCCTGTCCTCCCAGTCATGTCATTTCCATTCTCTCCCATGAACTGGCGCTTGCACACATCATGTTGGATGACCTCTCTGACCCATCTGAAAGTTTCCAAAGAAAAATAATACATAAAAAAGAACATTAATTTTCCATCAGGTCAACAAACTAAACTGATCCCCTGTACCTTCATCAGCCAAAACCATGGGTAGAGAAGAGGACCATTCCTTTCAATTGCAGCATAGTCTTACAGCACTCAACAAGGTAGACCAGTATTTGTTTGAAGGAACAACAGGAAAGGCATGACACAGCAGTGTGTTGTCTAGCAGTAGACCCTTTAGTAACTGTATGTAGAGCCATGAGTCTTACACTCCACTCCTGGCATTCTCACTAACCTTGCACTCTACTGTTTCAGCTCTCTGCGTGTCTGCTCCTTGTTCCAGCATTTGTCAGTCTTTTGAATTCTCAGTTCTTCTATACAGGATTGCTTCTCATTGTGTGTATATACACTACCTATACACGCAGCATGCAAACATGTTTTCTAATAGGGCCACAGTCTCCAAGTATACAAAAAGCAAGCAACTGATTCACCCTATTAACAGGCACAGCTTTTTTCCTAACTTCTTGCTTTTTCTACTTTTTGTTTCATTTTAGGAGTGAAATGCTGTGAGTTTTGCCACTGACTCTAGTAGAAACAGATTTCATTCTTCAGTGTTTTTAATATTCAAGATTTGCTAAATACAAACTATGTCAAATGCTGTCACCAAGGTTCATAACTCATAAACAACACTACAGTATTAAATCAGTCAAGACTAAAGCATCATCATGCCATAAACATTACTGGTTTATGTTTCAAAAATATATTGGTAAACAATGAGTTAAAAATTATGAAATCTAGCCAGACCACATCCTTTTTAGCACAAATACATCCCAGTTTTCTAGCTATAGAACACAAGATTATTTTTATTTACATCAGAGACAGGCAAGCACCTGAAAGAATGGAATTACTCTCTCTTGTGCTTGAGGATGAGAACTGATCCATTCTAGCATGCCTGGTCAAACATATTAGCTTGCTCTCAAGGAATGTTAGGATGAGATTGACTTCAAAAGACCAGAAATATACACAGCTCTTGCCAAACTCCAGCTTTTGCCATCTGGGCTTCAGGTGTTTCTGGATTCCCATTTCTTACACGGCTCTGTCATGTTTTTTTTAATGTTTTCTCTGCTGTGATACACTAGGTTGAGGCTACTATTCACTTCAGAGAAGAAAACTTTGGCTCTGTTTGCAGGCTAAAGCCCACCTGAACACATTGTTTTGCTTAAAACCCATTCAAAAGAAAAATAATGTGAATCAAGTCTAATAATTAATTCATAAATAAAGAGAAGATAAGAATAGAGAAGAAAGAAGAAAGGAAGAAAAAAGAGGAATAAAAGAAAAAAGAAAAAGGTAAAGAGAAGAAAGGAAGAAAAAGAAGAAAAAAGAACAAAGAATAAAAGAAAAAATAAAATAATAAAAAAAAAAAAGATAAAGTTCTCAACTTGTGGAGAGGCTCAAAAATCCAGAAAGAATTTTCCACAAATAAGAATTTCTTAAGTCTTTCTTACAGCCAAAGAAATTGAGGCACAAGAAAGTGATAAGATTTGCCAAATGTAATACATCTTTGAAACACAAAATTATATTAGAACCATATTATTACAGGCCATTCTGCAAACCGTGTTTCTACTAATGCTCACCTATAAGATCTTAGAAAAAATTTTTTGCCAGTTGTGACACTGTACCTCTTTGTATCATTTCACCTGCATTAATCCTTATGACTGAGAATAACACTGCAGGTGTGGCTTTAAAAACTATACACTTAAATGATTCAGAGATTCAAATTAGTACAGTCACAATCACCAGAAAAAGGTCCAAACAAAGCATCACGTACCTTTGGACACACTTCTTGGCAGACATATTAATAATAAAAACAGACACAAAAGCAAAAAAGCCCCCAAAAATCCCCCCATAACCAGTTTTCTCCAAAAAAGCATAGTTGTCTGATACCACAGTCTGTCAGATCCCTAATCAAGGAAACACTAATGACTATATCCAAACAATTAAAATTCCACTGTCCAAAGCCACCAAATTCTTGCTAAAATTCAACATCTACAGGACTGAATACATGTTGAGTGTATTTTTTATTATGTCTGGTCCTTTGAAAAGGCTAACTGGAAGTGGATTAGCCTAAATTTAAGAGGATAAAATAGATTAAACTCTTTTCCAGTAGGTAACAAATATGTGCAGCACTGAGCAGCCTTTTCACAGCGTGTTTTCTGTAAGTATAAAATGAAATAGGAGAGTCAGACCTGGTAATAAAGAGATCATCTCAATTGCAGATGTGCTGTACACAGCCTGAACGAACCCAAAGCATCTGGCTAATGTCAGCAGAAGCCAAGCATTCCTTTTCCTTTCTTTAACTCCACCTTGCATAGTATCATTTACATCAGCTCTTCAAAACCTTATGGCACACTCTGGCATGCTGGCTTCCTCTAGGAAAAATAACCCTAGGGGGTGGAACTTGGCAGGGATGACTAGCAAGAAGGCTAGTAATTCACTTTGGTTGCAAGAGTCATTTTGCCTCAGGAGCTAATCTTGATTATCCTCCAGTGATTGTCCACCACGTAGGGAAATACCAAGTGTCCTACAAGGTATTTCAATACATGGCCTCATGCATTAAAAACAAGGGAAAAATCTTTTCCCATCTTTCTCCCATTGATTAAGGTGAGAAGGTAGAATCTGGTACTTAGTACCTGATGAAAAATAGCAGTGGTGGCAAGTTGCCTTTTTTTTTTTCTCTATGAAACTGCTTTTTTCTATAGCTCGAATGCACAGTTTATTATAAATCCTATTTTGCCAAATATCCTGTCTTATTTAGAAGAAATTTATCATTATCTGGAGTAAAACATATTACTAATCTCAGTGACTCAGTGCATATACAAAACAGGTATTGGTCTAACAGTGATGCCATGAGGTTGTATTTTATGAAATTTTTACATTGTGGTTTAAAACTTTGGATAAGAATCATCACGGAGCTTATCCAAAATCCAAAAAAAGGCAATATGAGACTTTTATTTCAAATAATTTTGGATAAAACCCCACATACTTTCAAAACCTTATCACTGCAATGTGAAAAAGTAAGCATTCATGAACATG
>JANZLQ010000100.1:17105612-17143608 GCA_026212715.1 Elanus axillaris
CCCCCCCCCCCCCCCCCCCCCCCCCCCCCCCCCCCCCCCCCCGCAGAACTCTGTGACAGGAATTAAGGAAGGAAAACTTCCCTCAAAGTTCTGATGGAGTTAAGCGTCCCACCACAGCCAAGGAACAAGATATCAAGGTGCAAAATATTACAAAGATGAAGAGTCTTTTATGGCAGATTTGACCAAAATTAATTTCCACATCACTCAGAGAGCACAATCACAAAGGAACAGTGCCATTCATATGTACCTACACAGGTTCACAGGACAAAGAGCCATACTGTACAGCTTTTTCTTGCAGTTTGAACTAAAGCTAAAGTAAAACTATGACTTTCTCCAGATTGTTGGGCTTTTCTTTAGCTTTGTGCTTTTTTTTTTTAATGTTACAAAGCTACACTCTTAACCTTAACTGGAGGTCTAAAGGTTCTGATCAAAGACAGTATGTGGAGGCTGGGAAGTCTGAAGGACAGTTGTTTTCATTTTAAGGGCTGTTGTTTTCATTTTCTTTTGAAGAAGAATCAGCTTGGTTTATTTTAGACCTTTTCCTGAGAGTTATACTAGTCTGACACGAGTTGTGAACTCTTCTAATGACTGATTCAAGACATTTTTTCTTTCTGGAAAGAGAGGAAAAAAGCCACCAAAAAACAAACACAGAGTCTAGGAGATAGATGGCTCATGGTGTTTGGAACAATCTTCAAATAGTATATCAGAAAAACATTTCAAAGTATTTTCCATTTAGCAAAGAATAATGTAAGAATAATAAAACATTTCAATATTCCTCACTGTCTATGCCTGTTTCTAAAGCAGATGGATGTTTGTCTGAACAAAGTAAGACTTTGGAACATTCTTAAAAACAAGCAGACTCTTTAGCATCTTTCTGAACTTGCATTTCTGAAATTAGTTATGAAAACTGTTTAAGAATATTATGTGAAAATTCTCAATTTTCTAGAAATGGTTGCAAAAGAATACAAGGTAAGCTTTAATTTAGTTACTACCAAATAACCAAGTACTTCTGTGTCAAGGACTTTCTTACACTTCTCTCTTATATGGAGAAAACTGAACTTTTTGGTAAAAAATAGGAAATGGCCAAAGAAGAAAAAAAAGGGGGGCAAAGAAACAAAGTGAAAACTTCAAGAAAGAGAAGCACATGAACACAAAATCATCTAATCCCTTCCAACCACTCCTTAAGGTAGAGAAGAAAAAAAATTGAATGACCAAACAATTGAGGAAAATCTACATATTAACTTCTAATGATGCCATATGTAAGTTCACTCAAAATTAAAAACACTAAAAACATTAAATTCTATATTCCACTATTTAATTTGTATATATGCAATAGCAAAGGCATCCCAACTTTGACTTGTAGTTCTCATTCTTAAACTACAAGATGACTACAGAGGATTCATGCTACTGAAGTTCTTGAAGAATGAGGTAAATTTACAAGGCTGTGTGGCAGAGGTACCAACCAAAATAAAATGACATCTACACTTGCAGTATTAAGTATTGTATTTTCCTTGTTACCGTCTCTGTGAAACATTCTCCTCCTCTGCTCTTTACTCTTCTCATTTGTCCACATTTGGGTGTTTTACTATGTATGTCAGGGGCATTAATTCTGCCAAGAAATTTTTATTTAAACTGCATGTAGTAAATTTCAAGTGCCATACACACAAACCCTGTTTTATAAGAAAACAAAGTACACCCAAAATAACCAAAAGATGCCCACATACTTATATCTTCCTAGCTGAATAAGCATAACTGATTTTTTCCATTGGGAGACAACAGAAAGAGGAATGAGGAACAATAAATAGGACCTTATTCATATATAAGGTTCTGGCAAGTACTCATTCCTTGTGAATCAAAAACATATTTGTTCTAGATATTACATGGAACACCATTAATTTCTTTTCAGGTTTTAACAATGTTATTGAAGTGTAATTAAAAGTATAGTAATATTACTAAATAAACTTGATAAAAACATCAGATCCACATCTTTTTCTATTCTGACCATGGTTACTATATTTAACAAGGCACTTCTTATAAGATGAGATCATATGATCATCACCACTGTGTACGTAGATTGTGAGATCACCTACCAGTACCAGTAAAATTTCCATGTCTTCACTAGGTAACCATTATACACAGACAGAAGAGAAGACAGTGTATGGTCCAGAGACCAAAAAGCTAAATCTCCTTTCAGGTTACAGAACTCCCTCCTTGCAGGAGTATAAGATAATATGCTACATGACAGCCATTTAGTGACGATATTGAAAACAGGAGTATGGAGCTCAAAGGCCTGGCAGAAAACAAGAAAAACACAGAATGAGAAACTATTGACGTGATCTGTTACTGGATCAATTTACTGTTGGTGTCTTAAGATTCATTAGTGTCCTAATGCCTCAACTAAAATACGCCAGAGATTAATTGGAAGTAACACAGATAATGACCATGCTTATAAAGAATTAAACCAATTAGTTGATAGGAATGCACAAATACTTATTTCTAGACAGTAACTGCATTCCACTGAAGAAAGCTATCTTTAGGTAAGGTAACATAATACAAAACAGTATTTCTGGAGATATTGTGAGCAGAACAATCTTGTTTTGATTAATTATTCAGTTTGGTAAAATTACAGCTTGTTTAAAGGAGCATAAGCAATCTTTCAGAATGCTTCACTTGCTTCTTTATACATAAGAATATTTCATTCCAGGTGTAAATTTACTTAATTAAGAAACACTACCCCATCTTTCTCCATTTGAGTGGATAAATTTAAACCCACAAAACAAATTACAGAAATAAAAAATTGGCGTTACAGTCCTGAGCCCTGACACAGACTGTGCAAGCAAAAAAAAAAAAAAAAAAGGTGGGGGAAGAAGTAGGGGGAGATACCACACAGAAATTCCTTTCACCACGTGAGCTAATAGGGAAGCAATACTTTAGATAGTTTATGTAATTTGTGCTGCATTATTAATCATCAGTATTCCTTTGCTCTCCATAGTGTTCATACTGTTCATATTTATTGTATTTTGTGTTCTTCCAGCACTGTCACAGGCCCCTTCTCTTTTTTTCTGAACCACTGAGACGAGGCAGCTAGGTCCTTGAGGACTGCAACATGACGGTATCCTTACGGGTAGTACAGTGGGACTCTGCCATCATGGCAGCGGGATTTCCAAACAAACCACTCGAGAACCAGATGCCCAGGTTGAACTAGGCTGTGCAAAGATAGGTCGGCCCTGACATTTACACCTTTCCTGAAAATATTTTTTGATATATTCCTTACCGAGGTCCTGTGAAGTGACTTCTCAGAAAATGTGAGGAGGAGACAAACTGTGGAAGGAAGAGACATAGGAGAAGAAGGCTGGTGCAGATACAGAACCATTAAATACAGTCTTGTCCTATTCACTAGCATTTGAGTGTACATACACTTTGTCTTCTCAGAAAATTAGAGTCCAACGTAGTGGATCATCTCCCTACAGATATATATGAATGACAGCAAAAACTATATGCTGTTTAACACTAAAAAAATATTGCCTAAATGATACATTTTTTGCATTTGACAGATTGTTAAAATGCAATCCTAAACATCTAATTAGCCATGTGTAATATTATTTTAAAATGTATAGCTATTATTGATAAAGTAGTTACAACCCTTAGAATACAGGCAAGCGACTAGGAAAATCAGGAGTTCTTCAGGTTCTATCTGAAAAATCACTACAATATATAGAAAATCAAAACCAACTAGAAACCTAATGCTGCTGTATAAATACCACATCTATTTTCAAGCTTGTACATTAATCGAGCCCAAACAAGAGACTCTTAGCAACTGCCATTTTTTAAATTACTGCACATAATTTTTTTTTTTTCATCATGATACATATTGAGGAAGCAATGGCTCACAAATTATTTCAATCACTGTTTTAGGAAAAAAACATAATTCAATTTCTTCCCTGGAAGAAGATACTAATACAAAAGAAAAAAAAAAGACACACACAAAAAAAAAAGACATTGGTTTACAGAGGAGGAGATGGAACAAAAATATCCTTCCAAATAACTTAAGCAATGCTGGAGCTCACTTTTTTGTTTAATTTCAGTGACTTGAGCCATAAGTAACTTTCTACAGTTAGAGACAGCAGTAAAAGAGTAACCTATATAAACTCAGAAAAGGCAGAATACTATTTGCTTATTCTCTATGACTTTAAGATATAACCTATTAATCATTTTAGATAGTACTGTTGGAATATTTTATTAATTTTATTTGTGATATTATTTCTTATATTTCACTTTTAATGTTACTAGATTTAAGAAGTTTTTTATCAATGTAACATTTGCTAGTAAATCAATAATTAAAACAAAATTAGCTGCAAACAAATTAAAATGTTGAAAAATTATGCTTCAATTAATACACTGTTTCTACCATATTCTCCTAATACTATATCTAAGTCATTAACAAATATGCACCTAGAAGGATTTTCAAAAGGATTATGAAAATTAATATGGCCTACTTAACACTTGATTTACTTTATCACTGTTAAGAACCCTGTATGACAACCCTATCCACCTGAACAAAGACAATTGGCAAATATAAGGAAACAGGCAAAAGACTGTTAAAAGAGGGCACTCCAAAAAAGAAAAAAGTCAAGATTGATTTGCAGTCCTTTTGTAAGAATACTTTGCAGCTAGTTTAAACAGATTTAAGATAAACTAAGGTTCCACAACTGCAGCTTAGAATACCACTGCCTTCAGGTCATTTCTTTCTCTCTCCATGTAAAAAAATATGTTCCCAACGTAGTACTTAGAGCACAATGTTTAAGGATAAATTGAAATTTTCACTCATGAAACCATAATTTAGATAAGTTGCTGTTGATGAAGAATATAAAGTATATTTCATAAAATTCAAATATATACTCTTTGATCACAAAATGAATTGGTTATTAATGCATATGTAAACTGCTGTTTAATTTATAAATTGGATGATCTTTAAAATAAAATAATTACCTGTCATTCTACTGCTCTTGCCTCCCTATCTTGTTTCTAAATTGTCATAATCTGAAGATTCTACGAACACATTTCATAATCAAATTTCTGAAAGAGTTTTGACTGTTTTTTTTAATCTGATTGAAGAAGAAAAAAATCCCAGTGCAAAATATATAATTTAATATTAAGTTATGTTTGAAGATTAAATTACTTGAGCATTAACAATTGACAATAGTATATATCACAAGAATGCCAACATATCCCTAAAACTGATCATTCACAAACTCTGAGATCAAGCTCAAGCTTTGCAGAAACTGAAACACTTTAAAGCATGAAAACGCAAACTTTAATTCTAACCTATTTTGATGCACTGAACTTCCTATAAGAGTTCTGTGATTGATGAAAAGTACTCTCAACCCTACTTTGCCAGAGAGAATGAAACAAAAACAGAAAGAAAATTTTGAAACCCAGTTAAGCAATCACTATCAATTATACTGTGTTGAAGTCACTCCCCTAACTACTTCAAGCCACAATGAACTATTTCTGAACAACCTCCTTTTTCCGAACTCCTTGGGATTCATTAGGAACAGGAATAAATTGTTGCCTGGCAATGCAAATACTATCCAGGATTTTTGACCCTGCTATGTACTCCTACTCAGCTTTTTGCTATTTTAAAGATTATAGGGAATACAGCCTCTTCTTACACTGGAGAAGAACTCAACTCCTAGAAGGTTCTTACAAAAGATTAGGGCTGCCGGGGATAAATTTCAACATGATATCTTAGAGATCGATTAGCAACAGCTGGACACAACAGAAGTGATTTTCCAATGACAGTGAACAGCAAACAGGAAGAAATACAGTAGGCTCATGCAAATTTTTGTAGGACACAGAGTAATTCAGAGATGAACGACAAGCCCTGTAACAGCAGGCCAGATTCAAATAGTGCAAATATAACCAATAGATCTGATGTGTATGTTGCACTACCACTCAGCATCATTATTAAGTGGCAATCTCCAGGGATGACTGCTTTCAAAATACAAACTTTGATATCAAAGAGCAGAGATAAAACATTAAAAGGCAGGAATGAGAATTGTAAAAATCTGTAGAACTAGCATCTAGTAATACTGTAAAATAAACTCACAGTTCCTAGAGCATGAAAGTAAATCTGTGGCCTTTCAGAGCCTAGAAGTCACCAAAAGTTTCATTTAATATTTTCAGACAAATTCTAAAAAGGAGTAAGCAATAAAACCTGTAATTACTATCCATAAATAAAGTAGAAATAAGCATGATGCAGCATCCAAACAAAATAATAATCACACGTGTGCATTGTGATGGGAGGAAATGGGGCAGTAAAATAAATAACCAGGCTTCAGGCCACGAAATCAGAGATTTCCCTGATGTAACAAAGGTAAAAGGACACTGTGTTGATTTACTCTGTGACAGGCTGACGTTCTTGTAAGCATAATGCTTAAAAGCTCATTTCAGCAGTTTTAAGCAGCACGACACTTTTTCCTGATTTATGGATGGTTTACGGTAGTTGGAAATGGACATAGTCATTGTGGTCATAGTTTGAAATGAAGTTAAGTGATGTCCTTGATGCAGACACAGTGTCAAAAATGAAAACTACAAAAAAAAAGAAAATTATTAAATACACCTTGATAATTTAGCCCAGTGGGAAAAAAGGGCAAAGGGAAAAGATTCGTAGTACAAGCAAAGATTACACTCTTTGGAGAAATAAATTCAAGACTGATAATACATAATGGCTAAGATTTCAGTGGTCAGCAGTCAAAGCCACTGTAAGACTGGCTTACAAAATTTATTACAGCAGATGCATTACATTGAAGTTATTCATATGCCTTCCATTTGTTTGTTTTCTTTAACGACACTAAATTTTCATTTACTCGCTCAACTGCTCCAGAAAAGAACAGTTAGATCGGGACACAAACAATACACTCAGATTAGGCTTCCAAATCCAGAGCAGACAACTTCTTAAAATTTCTCTATGAAAATTCATGGCTTTTGAATAACAGCTTATGAAAGGGACATGGAAGAGATCAAGCAAGCCAGAAATATTTTTTTTTTTTGCTTGGTTTACTTGTTTTTCCACAAGAATTTACTAAAAAATATCCCCTTAAACTTACACTGGAACAAGGAGATGGTGGATCTGTCTTTGAAAGTTACTCAGTATCAGCCTATGAATCCATTTAAACCAAGAGGATTAGAATATCATAAGAGTCACAGTTAAAGTGCCATTAAAAGGAACTACTGGTTGTTTAATCCATTACCTGTGAACTTATTAAGTATTTTTTTCAGATTCAAAACATTCCCAGTATGAATACAAGTATGAGAGAGGGGGGAAATATTTCAATCAGAAAAAAATCACGATCTCCACATGAAAGCTGTGAAAGTTGAGAAGTGTGCAACTGCCTGAAATGACTTAAGGGATAACTGTCACTGGAATTAATACAGTTTGAACGTTAAAAATTACAACAGATTCCTTTACATTTCGAAGGCTGTCTGATTCCTGCTGTGAAAGCTTAATGTCTTTCCGTTTGATGGAGAGTTGTGGCTGTTTCAATATACAGTTGACTAATGCTTGTTTAATGGATTGGAATGGTCAGCAAGTGTCAGAGATATAAGCACAAAAGGTTAAGTTAGGAGTAGGGTATTTATTTCCTTTTCTGTTGATATGCTGTCAGTTACCCCTCAGAAAGAATGGTGAAAGGCAATGAGATGAAAACTTTTAAATACGCAATCTACAGAAAATAATAATAAAGTAAAATACAATGCAAAAAGAAAACTCCTAGGATATTCTAGCAGAAAAAGACAGAGTTGCAGCTGGAGTTCACAGCTCAAAATTTCTTGCTGTTTCATTTGTGTAAGAGCCCACCTGGGCTCATAAGAAAAAATTAAGTGTTAGGGAGTAAACCAAAATATAAGCTGGTAAAAACTACTGCAAATAGGGCATACTTCATTATGCAGCTGCCATTAAGCTTCAAGAATTCACAGGAAAACACCAGCAGAAGGTACCTATCTTGACTAACATCCTACACCGACTTTCAGATAAGCCTCTCCAGTGCAACCGCAAAACAAAGCAGAGCTAGAAACCAGCTATTTAATCATGTGAATAGGAGGATTCTATGCAATACCAAATAAAAAAAAAAGCAAACAGATGGCTTTCTCACCCCCATGCTTTTTTCCTAGAATCCGTTCACCTTCAAGACTTACACTTCTAAATGCTTCACCCGCTACAGCTTTCAAATACAATGTTCCTGGAAAGACAGGGCAGCATCTAATAACATTATGCTTCTGTTTAAATTAGTATTTATTTATTTACTGAAGACTATATTTATTGGAATACATATTCAAGAATTCTGGCTGAATTGATAGAACTACTTATGTTCTCTAACAAAGTGATTTTAAAATTGTATACAGAGGAAATAAATGTTCCGCAAATTCTAACAGCCATTCAATATGGCCCACTCTCTAGCCAGTCACAACTCTGTGTGTGTGAGTGTGTGTGTTATAGAGACACAGGATATAAAACAAAGTTCTCCACTTCTCACTTACTCCAGTGCCTACAGTGGGGATACCAAGTCTTCAGCACCAATTACTTCGCTCTACATACCCTGTTACACTGGGGTACTTACCAACATGGACACAGCATGCCAACTTCATTACTGGAAGAGAAACTCAGGTATTCTACTGTGATACACACTTTGATGTTCTTTGAAGATAAAAATCCATAAACATTGCTTTCCTTTTAACACTTCATGATCAAACAGCTACAAAAGTAAAATTCCTTCCACACAGGCACCAATATGAAACAAGCAAAACCACGTTTCTCTTGTCCCTCTTTCTTTAACTGAGGACTTCCTATGTCAAGTATTACTTCACTAGAAAACTATCAAGTCATCATCAGCGGTGGTTAAACCAGAATGAACACTTCATTTAGAATAAAGATGACAATAAAATGAACTTAATAGGGCAAACTTTTGAAGCCAGCCTTGGCAGAAATACAGTTTTCATTTACAGTCTGAGATTAATAGCTAAGAAATAAAACTACAAAGATAGGAGCTTGTTGGCCTTCCAACTTTTAAGACTTTTAATGGGTGAATTTTAAAAAGAAAGAAGAGAATAAAGAAAACCAAAACGTTAAAATCTGTCTTGGCAAAGCTTGAAGTACAGGGTCTTTTTTTTAAAGCTTGTGATATAATCAAACCAAAGAAAAACAAGGAAGCCAATGAATCTCTGTAGTCAATAACATAGCCAAAACATGGATTATATATTCACAATATGGAGCAAGTAAAATCTAAACCTCAGCTCTTATTTTTATTGCTTGAATTAGAAGTCCTCCAACCAAACTCAGGCTCCACATCTGAATTTAAACTCAAGCTTTGACAAACTTAAGAAGAGTGGAACACGCACAGAGGATGGCTGCTCAGATGCAAACAAGATAGCCTAGAGAGAGATGGGTTTTGTGAAATTTCCATTTCTTTACATCATCACCACACAAAATATTGGGATGTTCACATTTGACTTCAGGTTTATACCTAATCTGGTAATCATTTCTATCAGTCATCTCAATTGTTTATATATTCAAAATATACAGAAAACCAGGATACAGGAATCATTGTTACCCAGCATATGGAGAGGAAGACAGAAAGAGAGCGCACAAGCAAGAGGCACAACCGGGTGCAAGAAAGAATGGGCATGTGAGTGAGAGGGTGTGAAAGGTGGGGAGAGAGAGGATGAGAAAAGGTGAAAGAGAGAAGGTGTGCCTGCAAGTGAAAGAGCACCTGAGAACAAGAAAGAGCATGTGCAAGAGGGTGAAAGGAAGGGAGAAGAAGAGGGAAGGGGGCAAGGAGGGAAATAAAGGGGGGAAGAGAGAGAGGAAGGGTAAGAGAAGGAGGGATAAAAAAAAACTTGAGAGAGAAAGTTATTTTGATAAAATCAAATGAAACATTTGTCTGGTAGAGCCAGATATGAATCATACATCTTCTTTATCCAAAACCCAGTACCTTAATGATCTTCTCTGCTTGTGGCATGCAGCCAAAATGATGAAATGAGTCATGTGACTCTGATGGACTAGTACCCAGAGTTTTGCTGAGCTTTGCACACTGCATATTTTCTTTATTTCAACTCATCACTGTTTAGATCCAGTCTTTTTGTTGTAGTAATTTCAATATAGTTCAATCTGTTATATTTTTATTTGATTCAATCCATAATATTGTTATGTTTTATTCAGTTCAGTACACTTCTAATCAATTCTCTTATCTGCTTTATTCAATTCATTACAATGTATATATTATGCTATGTTTTATTTATTTCAACACAAGGAATATCAATTTTGCTGTATGTTACATTAAGCCCTCAGCATGTTGTATCCATTTCTTCATCTGTTACATCCATTTTGTCATGTGTTCTAGCACACATCATATCTATTTTGATATGGTTTGACATCCTGCTTCTAATTTTTTTTAGAGCATTTGTGTGGTATTAATGCAATTTGTTTTTCATCTGTTTCTGCATTAATTTTCTGTAAGCTACCTCATATTTAAAGAGCAGTGAGGTAAAATTTAATGCGGTTGCTGTTAATAACCATGAACATGTACAATTTAGTCTTTAACTTTATAAAGAATGATTCTTAGAAGACACCATGGTGTGCTGTTGAATTCATTTGAATTGTGTCTGAATTTCTAAATGTGATATTCAGTGGGAGTTAAGACTATAATGTTCCTTTTGAAAACTATAGGAGACTATAATAGTCTCCTATATATTCTATTTCACCTTCGCATTTTCTATGCTCTTCTCTTTCATGAATTTAAGGAATAAGAAGCAGAATTCCATTTCAAAAGGAAATAAAACAGCAAACTCCAAGCATTTAAAGAACCATAACTCTTCATTTAGAGAACATAATCCCTGCAAATCAGGATGTATGATTTTGAAATGGTTCTATGTTTTTTAGCTTTTAGATTTGAAATACTGGTGAAATGTAGATTCCTTCTCTTTTTCTATATTTTTTTAGGTTTGGGGGGAAAATTTGGCCATATTTGAGGGATCTTCTGCACACATGAGAAGAAATTTTAAATCTCTGCCTCTTTTTTGCTAAAAAGCACTTGAAATTCTAACAAGAATTTGACTCAGAAGACAGGGTCTTAACTACCAACATGATTATTAAAAACTGTGATGTTGATGATGAAAATCCACATGAAGTCAAAATTAATTTGCCATATAAGCAGAATATTATCTTTGGCCTTATCTGCAGCTATGTCCCTCGTGTTGGAAATAAAGAGATGGACTGCAAGACTCTTAAAGCAGACGTTGTTTTTTCCTATGTCTTTGCTTAAATATAAACACTTGCAGATATTACCTCTAACAAATGCTAAAGTACTTCCTGCTATGTATCCATCTGCCTTGCCATTAATTATCCTGGTCAATGCCACAAAGTGGGCTCCACACTGCTCCTTCTCTATCCAAAATCATGTTCTTCCATATTTAGCGCATGCTGGTTCCCTTTTCCTAGGAACTGACTGCTCTGCCCATCAAATTGGAGCAATTTAAGTTACCATTTTTGGCACAGCCTGTCCTTTTATCTCTTTTTAATTTAGGATATCATCCAAAAAGTTTCCTTTAATTACTCATCACAGATAGGTTGGTGAAGCATGTTGCCCTGAGGACAGACATCATTAAATGTGCTAGAAACTGCTGTAGGAAGGCCCCCTGCTCCACCCATACCTCCACAGAGGTTCCTATTCCCTGGTTGCTCAGCAGCATCTGAAAAGTCACCTTACTGTAGAGACCCATACACATCTGCGTGTCACTGTGCAAAGAAGTATGTTCACCTTCAGAGCTGCTGACCTGGATCATCCAGAGAATTTTCAGCTTCCCGACAGGGAGGGGATGACTTGAGCCTCTTTCCTTTCCTCACTGTGCATTATACCTTTCCTCTCCTATTTCAGAGAACTACTGTATGATCTAGCTGTCAAAAGAAATGGAGAAAGGGCAAGTCCTTAAAGAATATATATGGAGTTTCAATTTCCGTTTTTATACCTGTGCAAAGGCTCAGAATGAGGACCATGTACTACACAAAATTGGGTTTGGCTTTTGCTTGAGGGTTTAAATAATGCTCAGGTCTTGTGCTTGTGGGATCTTCACAGAAATTAACATTTTCTATATAACATGAGTAAGATTACACTTCCTAAGTTTTCATATTTCTGAAAGGTGGAGAGGTGAGGGAACAGAACTACATTCTTTTTACAAGAGACACACATAAAAGCACCCTAAATAATACTTGATGCCCCAGCTATTTGTTCTAATAATATGAAAAACATGGGTTTGGCTTGATCAACATATTTTACAGCTACATATTTACATGTTTATCACATCTTAGGTGTGTGTATAAGAGTACTATTCAGAATGTAGATTACATTGCACTGGTTGGAAATTTTGGCATTCAGTTATACTACGATACATCTGGAGATACTCCACTGAATTTACTCCAGTTTTGCAGTGAGCAATGCACAACCAAGAGCTGGGGCTGTGCATGTTATTTACGTGCCTCCGATATTAGAATGTAATGTGCAGCGTTGATGAGACACATTTGGGACTGTATAACATGATACCCATGTTCTGGGATAACATTAATGAATCTAATTTTAAATATTATTTTTCTTGATTAAAAATGTGTGCATGTGCTTGCATAAACATATAATCTGCATGCTCTGATTCTGTGCATCAGTTTTCAAAGCAGGGCAAAAAATTTTACAGCTGACATCCAAACCACTCAAGCATAATTTATCATGGAAATGCTGACACCAAGCTAACTGTGGTGGCACGAACAATGTTCACATAAAATAAAAAGCAAAGGTTCCTCAAAATAAACTACATGAAGTTCAAAACCCAGATTAAAAGCATACAAACCTGAAATAATTGTATCGATGACTATATTCTGTGAACTCAAACAATTCAGAGAGCAACACTTTAAGAGTCGTAACTTTAAATATTTTCTTTGGAAAATTCAGATTCTGTAGGGTGTCTAGCCCAACAGCTTTTATTTGTATTTGCAAAACCTATATGCCTTTTTTATAGCATGCATTGTGGCTATTGGTATGCACGAACACATTCTAATATTGTCCCCCAGAACAAAAGCCATCATTCTGGCAAAAGGAGACAGGAAAATCTAACACTCTCCTACCATGACCAAGATGGTAAGAGCTGCTGCAGTTGCCAAATACGATACACAAAACATTTAATTTATAATAGTTAGAACTTGGCCCTTGACCAAGCCCAAAGAACTATGTCTTATTTCACTTGCTCTTGAATATGTCTCTTTCGGAGATAAATGACTGTGCTGTTTGCCAGTTCTCTCCTCTGTTTGGCGTTTTGTTTAGCTCCGCTTGTGACAAGCCAAGAGTTGATGCATCTGCTTGAATGTGTAATATACATCTTTGGTCAACTTAGCTTTTTTCCTTGACAATATTATGTCAAACAATCACATCACAACTGGCTCTGATCTCTTTGTTGTTAGCTAATAAATTAAAGAGTATTTATTATCTGCAATCCTTTTTTCCCTTTTAATGGTGACACATTTGTGGTGAATTACAGGGCAGCTTTATAAACTAGGCTGTGGGCCAGTATCAGCCCCTGCGTTCATGTGAATGTTCCCTCTCCCACTTGGCCTCCCAGCCTGGTGGTAAATCAAGGCAGCTGTCACAGCACACTAAGTTAGTGTGCGTCATTGGGGAGAGCAGGAAGCGTTGGGGGTATAATTCTGTCCATCAAACTAATATGTTATATCAGTAGCTTTGTAATCTTCTGCTATAAGTTATGGGAAGTGACACCTAAGAATTCACTTTGAAAGCAATGTGTTCCTCAGACTTTAAGCCAAAACAGACCCAATCTGCAGCAAGAGTTCCTCTGTTTATACGAGCGGATTTGTAGCAGCTAGCCGCCCCATCGCTATCAATGTGGCAGTATTTTACACATTGCACTGCAAGTCTCTCTCTGTTTACAGTCATTGCAGCAGAATTTGTAAACTTTTAAAACATGATTTCTTCCCTTCTCCTTTTTTTACCCTTACTTTAACCTCCAGTAGCAGGATAGATAAATATACTCCTTGAATGTTATCATGACAAAGTGAACTCCTGACAGATAGGAATGAATGGGAGACCTATTTCCCTTGTCCATACCCCCTTCAACCTTTCCCTTGACAAATGTGGGAAATGGCCGCATAGGACAGGAGAAGAATACACACAGCACTATGATAGGAATGTCAGCTTTTTTGTTAAATGTTCACATGATACTGAAAGAAATGAGTGAAGATAACCCTAAATAGGAAGCATGTTTTCTAAACAGCTTCACAGAGATCCAATTCACAATGTATCTCCCCTAAAAGGATGGCTTATTTTCAGTGACTATTTTTAATGCTTTTGAAGACCAACAAAAGAGGAACTTGGACTCAATTAAGTGTTTTTGTGAGGTGTGATTTGATCTGAAAGAAGCCTATGGGGCATCTTCAAAGAGTTTAAAGCAGACAAGCATGTCCCACAACCCTAACACACTGAAAACAAAGATGTATGCTAAAGACATTAAATATCTGTACACTCTGCCAAACTATTTTAAAGAAGATTTAGTATTAAACCCCACAGAAGTTTGCTTTGATAATCTTTGTAATCAATAGTAAATGTTAAAAAAAAGCACTAGAAAACAGTACTCTTTTCATCCTCAGTTCCAGAGGTTACTACAATATAGAAAACACTTCTTGGGAAAATCTAACTACTCTTAGTCTTAACACACACAGTACTATCATTGTCTCATCAAACATTGATCCAGTTTTCTATCAATGAATGCAGTTTATGGTAGATTTTAAAACATGTTCAGGACAGTTAGAGATACTTCTGATTCCATTAATCTGCACAATATACAAATGCTGTTTTAACTTACATTTAAAAGTCAGCTTAAAAATCATGACTAATATTTCACAGGATCACATGGCATACCACATTGCCTAAAACCCTAAGAAATCTTGTGTTTAATAGTATCAAGTCTTGTTCACATGCCTTAAAAATTTCAAAATGTATATCACAGAATCATAGAATGGTTTGAGTTGGAAGGACTTGGTTAAACATTAATAAAATGAAATGTTTTATCTTGAAAGTAATCTACTTAGAAACCACTTTTCTTTCATCTGTTCATCCCAGATAATTAAAGCAGCACTGATTTGGGGTATTTCCTCTTTAATAACATTTCAAAACTATATTTCAAAATTTTCTTCTGGTTGTAACCACCACGATCTGAACAAAACTGTCTAGTTTAAAAAAAGTCTAATTAAATCCACAGTTGATGAGATTTAAAATAAAAAAGATTCTTATCACACCAGATGTGGGAATTTGTAACTAACGTGTTTGCACCAATCTTCAGGCCATACAGCTGTGCAGTTGATGGCAAGACAGTAGGGTTTTCCACTGCTACGCTTTTCATGTGGGATTTACTCACTTGGCCCTTGTCCTTTTCTCTTGCCTGCTGCACTTCCATTTCGCTTTTTTTTTTTCCTAAGGTAAAAGGTCCCTCTCTCACTGTACAACCTCACACCTCAGAGTGCCAAAAAAAAAAATTTCTACTTCACTATTTAGGTGTGACTGGAGGGGGAAAAAACAGAGCTTTGTAGAGATTCCAGGGCTAGATTTCAACAAAATCTCCATTATTTAGAGGGCTTCTGCACTGACAGCTATTTTACAAGAAAACATGTGTCCATGATACCTTCTATCACATCTCTCCTTTACATGGCCCATTCAACACACAGGTGTATGCCAGCATTAAAATACTATTTATTAGGTCTTGTTTCGTGCTACAAAGCTCTCAAATATTCACCATCACAAAGTTATTTTCATTTGGGAAATGGACTTGTAGCTATAATACATTGGCCATAACCAACCATTCCCTCAATAAAGTATCCAGTGATTTAATAGAGCCTGAAGAAACAAGGCCTTGTACTTCATGGTTTTTCTGCAGAAGCAGCTAAAAATTTTAGTAGTTTTAGCCCCTCTTCCAGGAATAAATCTCTCACAAAGACATTCTGCAAATACCTCTGCTTAAGATAGACCATGAAATCCCAGATCCTGCAAACACCAGGCATTAAGAGTGCAGGGAAAATATCTCTGATGTCTTGATTGATCAAGAACAACTCCTTACAAAGAGAAAGGTAATGGTTAGAGTTTGGTAACCATGCTCAAAGGTTCAGTAGACTTTCCTTCTTCCCTCTACACCAGTTCAGCCTTCTCTGAACAAACCTTCTTGCGGCTACTGAGGACAGGTAAAGTTATTTGATGAAGTACTGTAAAAAACTGAATCAAGCATTTCTGATATTTTTCACAGTCAAAGGTATTTTTTCCCATCTGTGACTGCTGACTAAGGTGTTTATTCTGAATACCACAAGTGCAGCCCTGACAGTCTAGCCATTAACACATTCATTGTTCCCCACTGCTGGATAATAACTATATTTCTCAAGTCACCTACAAAAATTATAGCAGTTGCACCAGGTTGGCCACCTGAGATTTGGCAATGAAATAACTTGCTCCTGTTTTCATGAGTACTCATGTAAAGCCATATAAAAATTCAGCCAGAGTTCAAAGTATATCAGAGAGACAGACTGTCAGTACACAAAGCTAACATTTGGACTGAATCATCTATCACTAGCTAAGCACTCAGAAAACAAGTAAAGCACATTTTATATAGACAGGGCAGAGTCCTGTGACTTCCCCACTACATGACCTCCTAAACCCAAATGTCACTGTATTCATCAGAAAGTTGTTGGTTTTTTTCTTCCTCTATGCATACACTTTGACTGGAATTTTTAAAGGGCATAGGGGAACTGAACAGTCAAATTTCACTGAAAATGAGCACAAAGTAGACAATTTATCCATGCAGCCTCTTCTGGAATTCCTTGCTTTCACTTCTATTTAGTATTTGGGACATTCAGAAATGAACGCCAACCAAAAGAGAGTATTTTCAAATTAATTAAATATATCAAGTAAGACTACATCCGACACCAATATGCACAAATCCGATCCACCTTTTTAGAAATAAAGCATTAATATGCTTCCAGCTGATGCAGACGCCAAAGTCATATTCTTTGAACAAGCCTTTTGACCATGCAGACTTGGTCACATGGGCTATACTTGAAAGGATTTCTCCAGCTTTCTGTATTAAACAAGTCTTAAAATTCTGCCATCTCATGTGAGAACGCACTAAACCTTTTCCTAGGAAATATTACAAATTTAAGTTATTTGTAAGGCATTTGGCTTTTCTAAATTAGTGCTTATTGCTTTTTCTTGTCCTGTGTTAAGAAAGAGGAGAAATAAAAGGAAGAGAAATAATGGAATAGCCAGTCATATTTTTTAGCAGTAATACAGGACTACTATCTGGTTTTGAGACAGATGCAAGAATGTTAATTAAAAGCACTTTTTTTTCCCTTTTTTCCCCCCAAATACAAGCAAAAAATTATCACCTGAGCCAAATTTTCATTACATTTTGGATAGTTAGTTAACAATGGCAGTTGCTCTAGTTAATATATGTATATTTAATAAATCTGAAGTCAGTAATACTTAATTACATAAGACACTGTAAAACAAACATGCAGTGAAAAATATTATATCAAACATTTTTAAAAAAAGAATCTCACATGAATAAGTATGTTTTCATTTTACAGCTGCCTTTAACAGCTCTTTCACAATTATACTAATTTGCAGAAGAAGTTGTCAATGAAAATTTCTTCAGCAGTTCTAATGTTTGAATGAGAGATGAAAGTTTATAGTACAAATTCACAAAAAGAGATAACAATGTTCAGTACCACCAGTGAATAATTTTCAAGGCACATTTCACTATAATTTTCTAAATCTAAGTGGGATTTTTTTCTACTATTCACCAGGCTGAATAAATAGTTTACTTATTCTATATTGATTACAATTACTCTCTCTTTAGCTATATGCATAGGCATTTAGTGATTTTCTTTTCCAAATCAATTAGAAGCTCTACTGGGTCCAGTTTCTGTTTCTTCTCTATTCTAAGTGAGAAAAAATAACAAAACTGAAGTTATATCTCTGTTGTAAATTATTGTCTTTTTCTCATTTAAACCCGTCTTGTTTCAATCTTACACAGTCTTTGAGACTGTAATACAAATGACAACCTCCTTTCCTTAATATAAACACAAAGTATTAGAAAGAACAAACATCAGCTGAGCTAATCCTTCGTTCCACAGATCTTTAGTAGACTGAGTGATCCTAAGCTAGCTGTTCTGATTTGTAAAAAAAGCATAGCAGCATCAACAAGGCTAACAGTGCATACTGGATCACAAGTCCATAGTGAGTTTGGGGATTTTGATCACTTCTGCTTCACTCTTTTGTGCAAATTTCAGTCCTAGAAAAGCAAAACACAATCCCATGGTTCCACCCCAGTCAAACAGACAACAGGCTTCCAAGACAGTTTGTTTGAAAAAGTTCTCCCCAGTAAGTGTGGAATTAAGACTTCAAATACCATTCAGTTTTGGATATGAGGGCCATTTTCTTCCACATATCTCCAAATCTCACCACTGTAAGAAATGGCATATGAATATAAACAGAGCTACAGGTTGCACTTGTAAACAGTTTCTTTGGAAGTGTTTAATTAGGACACTGCCATTTTTCGTTTTCTGAATCTTTACTGTTGTTTTAAATGGGACATAAGCAGTCATGACCTTTTGTGTCTGATGTCAGAGAAATGAAAAGGCCCAGCAATAACTGGAGTTTACATTGGCTTCATTTTCCAGTCCAGAATTAAATACACACTACATCCAGCGCACCATACATTCTTGAAGGCTTAAGATGTGATTCAAGCCCTCCTTGTGTGAAGGAAACAGATAACAGCTGGGAAACTGTGGAGTAGTTCCAACAGGGACTTCTGCTTCCTCATAGAGCCCTGCTCAATGAATTACAATTATAATATCTCTATGGTTGTCAAACAACTACTTACTTTAAAAACACCAGCTGTACTATGCCGCCTTTTCTTCTTTACTTGTTGCAAGACTTATCAAACAAGTACAATATTGTATATTCTTCAGTGAAAGGCTGGCCTGGAAACTTTGAAGAAGATTAGAAGAAAACAAAACAAGTCAACTTGTAGTTGCTCTATATACACTAGCTAAAATTACCTAATTCTTCTATGCTCAATAGAATAGGTCAGCAACTCAATAAAATGGCCTGTATATGAGAGGATTTAAGTACCCATTTGACGTTTTGGGGGATTGTGTGGATTTATCTATGCAATTATATCATTGTCAAACTTACCAAAGATTTGATTATCATGACAGCTTTTCACATGCTAGCTATGTGCCAGTTTTAATAAACTTGTATAAAGAATGCTTACTTCCCCCCACCCTTGTTTAATGTCTCTAGAGTATGTAAACTACCAATAAAGGATCTAAATCCAAATGAATAGCAGGAATTTGAATAAAGCAATAACAATAATGACTTATTTTTTAAGGTTCAATTCTGTATTATTAAAAGCAGAAGAACCAGGAGTCTTTTCACGTATACCTTCCACAGGATTCCTAAGAGTAAAAATAATGTAATATGCAAATTACTGGTCCATTGCAACTGGGATCCTGATAATAAGCACCACTATTACCAGGTACCTGAAAGAAGACACAAATTCTAGGAAGAAAATTGAAAACTGTATGGAAGGTGGTCTACCAATATTATTACATTTTTTTGAAAACCAAAACCTTCAGGAGTTCATAAGGAACAGTATTTAATACAATCATCCCTGGGGGTGGCCAATTCCAGCTGTTTCTTAGAAACAATCTTGAGCTGTTTCCATACAAATTTGATCTGAAACCCAATTTTTCCCCCATGAGCTCTGGGATTCTGTGAATTGCCTACAAGTGGCTATTTTGATTCCTTGACACCCATTCAAAACTTACCCTGTGCACTTTTTCACAGGGAAAACAAAGCATGTTTTACTATCATAAAGGGACAAAATCTAAATAGGATGACACAGTCTCTACCAACCTGCATTTGTTTCTTCAAATATATTTCTAATATGTAGGTTTCTCAAACTCAGCTTTAGACTGTATTTTTCTACATTTCTGTTTTGCCTTCAACTCCATTCTTGGAGGCTTCCCTCTTTCTTTTCTCATTCCACCTTTTTGTTAATACCTCCCTTTGCACTACTTCAGAAGGCAAGCAGGTGACAGAGTTGTTCGAGAATGACAACTTATTTTTCAGCATAGTCAAATTGACAGCCCTGGGACAGAGTGCTGGTGAAAACTGATAATGCTAAAACTTGCCAACAGATTTATACAAAGCATTAAAAAATTCTATTTTCCCCATAGAGTTTAAAAAAATATATAATAATACTTTCTCTAGGAAAGTGAAATCAAATTTTGGGAGTGACTTATTAATCACTTGTGATTAAAGTCTGCTTCATCCCATATCCCATCAAGTCAGTTTTGATCAAAAGGCTCTCTTCACTTGCTGTGCAAGACTCAAAACTAGCAGACCCTTTCTGTGGAAACTCTCCATGAACATGTCCAGAGTCTCTCTAAGACTATTTTGGGCCATTATTAATCCTTCCTGAGTCATATCTATGAAGAGCATTTAAACTTTTCACATTCCCACCCACTCATCTGACAGTGACAGCATTTTGTGTAAGGAACCTGTAGATCAAGCATTTGTCCTGTTTGTTATTTTTGAACCTCAGGATTTCAACATTTCTTCTAAGTATCTTTTTAGTAATCAAACATTTTATATAAATTAACCTATTCCAAATCTCTTCTTCCAACAAAGAAATTCCACCAAGCAGAATGAAAATAACCCACACTTTTTTCAGTACTAAAATACTTAAGTAACTTTTGGATGCGGGTAACAACATGACTGTAGACCTGTCATCTTTGCTAACTGTGAAGAGTATCATGTATCTGAGCACAGAGCACACAGCTAGCAGAGCAGCACAACAGTAATTGCACAGCCCAGTGGGAGCCCTTTCTAACCACAGGGCAAGAACTTTTCATTTCCCATTATAAATATTATAAGGGTTTCAAGTCTCAGCTGAGCACAGAAATGCTTTGTGGTCACTTGGAGACAGATACTGATAGGTGCTAGGCAAGCACTGATCTCAAGATACTTCATTTGAGACTCAGCACCTATCAGGATAAGAGCATTTATGCATAGCCTGAGGGTTCACAATCTGGCAGTCTGTAGCTGAAGCAACTTCAGAAGACACTAAGTCTTCAAGCACTCAGGAAATAGAAGGTGAGAACTGTGTTCCTCCATGCATAAAGAATCTGACAATGAGGAGCGGAAATTAAGGTTCTAAAAAAAAAAAATAATCCTGGTGTTATAGTCCCTGTTAATATTATTTCACCATTATGATGCCATTGCATTTTCAAACAGTTTGCAATGCCTGCTGCTAGAATGATGTTTACATTACAGCTGCAAGTTCTGTCTGTATCTCTTCCCAATCTACACTAAAATACAATTAAAATATTCACCTATTCTTGTTCACACTAGATTTACATTACATTTGCACCCACAGCTACAAATGGGCCAAAGAGCCTCTCCATGCTAAACTTACTCTGGAACATAACAGATAATCTTTATAGAGCTCTAGCCAATTTGGACTAGCTTCATGAAATACTATACAGTGTTCCAAAATGGGTGGAGAGGGGTGGAGATAGATCTACATTTTGAAATGCTTCAAGCCATCCCACTTGAGCTTCTGTTGTTCATGCTTCCATGAAAATCAAAACATCAAAATCTCCATAAGATTGTCATTAGATTCCCACAGAAGTCTTACTTTCACTTCCATTAAATAGAATTATGCAAAAGAGTTACCAGGCTCAGCAAATGAAGAAGCTTAATACTATTTTCTTGAATTAAGTTTGGTTAACCTATCATCAAAATTAAAGTTGGAATTCATCCCATGTTAAAATGGAAAGCAAATATGTTTTTCTTTTGTTACAATAATATTTTTTAGACTTTTCAATAGAAATAATACTCATGCATAGAGCATAATATTGCAATTTAACCAATGAGTATAGAGCCATTTTAATATCTGGAGGATACAGTAAACAGTGTAGGCTGGGGTTCTACTTAACCCATACACCCTGCTAATATATTTTAGATAACAGGCCAGTGCATTTAAATAAAGTCCAGATTCAATTTAATAGTATTTGTTACAAAGCTTTATCTAATTATATTAGTCAATCTTTATTACTGGCCTCACAAGTGCAGAGAACCCGATTATAATCCTTCTTTCTAATGATCTCTTCACTATCATAGTAATAATACTCAGCTATAAATTAATCATCTGTTTGCAATCATGAGTAAACATCAACTCAATTAACAATTGATAAATAAACATTTGTCTCTGGAGGCTATTTCTGTTACAAATGTGAGTACTGAAGGATTCAGCGCAGCTTTGCTATTTAAATCAAAAGAGCATTTCTGTGTATTGAGAGATTTTTGTTCTGCACAGTTTAAATGAAACCTGTTACATGAGCTGAGCAGGTTTCCCACCATAATGGTGCCACTCATCATCTGTGCTGCTAAGTGTGTGGGAGGATATTGTCTGTCTTTTCCAGGGATTGCTTTGCTCCTCTCAGACTAAACACAAGGTGCAGTTAACATATAGAAGAACTGTTTGTTTCTTTTGTTAGAACTGCTTAGTAAGCTTTTTCCTTTCTAAACATTCAGCTCATTTTTGAGCCCAACGCTAGATCACCGTTTTCCCTCTTTTACTCGTTTTTCTTCATTTCAGGTTTGGTTGGTTGGGGGTTTTTTCCCCCCTTGGTGCAGGTGAACAGACGTTACTAGAGTGACTGTGAAAAGTGGGAAATACATTTCTTTTGCTTACCTACCTTGACCTGAAAGCAGAAGCTCAGTTATCATGCCCCTTTGTTTCAGTTTTCAGATTTTGTCTTTTATAATGCAATGAAAACTGAATCATCCCACAAGCTCAAGGACATCAAACTATCTCAATGACCAAAGATTCTGGCCTGGGGTGGAACTAGAGGACTTCTAGCCAACTGCCTCCTGTCTAGCCACTGTTCCACATCTCCATTTCTCCCATAACATTCCTGCTAAATTTCTACCTCACATTTTCTTCTCCTTTCTTCTAGCTGCCATGTATAAACTTGAAACACTGACAGTTCTCTGGAACATGACACAAATTCTTGGTTCTGCCTCTATTGGTCAAGGCATAGCAACCACAGACAGACTGGATCAGCTAAAAGGCCCTAAACTCCCATTCAACTGCTATAAAGCCCACTAACTCCCATCAAAGAGTGGGATTACCCCCATTTTTGCATCTGTACTGCATATTTCTGTCTCAGCACTACAGCTTGCCTTAGGTTTCTGGAAGCTCAAATAAACTGCAATCCTATAGCAGACTCAGAAACAACCGTGTGAAGGAAAAACCACTATCTGAAAACTAGTACACAGCAGCTGGGCCTACATCATCAGATCCAACGCCAAGGGCTGTTCTGGCACAAAGGTGCCTCAGACACACGCCTGCTACAGCTTGGGCCACTATTACCCCAGGAACAGGTTACTGTTTTGACAACAAAGACCATTTTATGCTGTCCTTAATTCTCTTAATTCTCTGTGTTTCTTGTGGACAGACAACTAGCCCACAAAGGAAAAAAAAAACACCCTAAAGACCAACTACTTGCAAAAGGAAATTACAATTCTTACTGGAAAGAGGTAGCAGTACACATGGAATCTTGCAGGACAAACACAGACTAGAAGAGCAGAATTTGGAGGAAGCACAAGAAAACCCATCTGCTCATGGCTGGGATATGTGATACATAGTTGATATATCATTAAAAAAAACCTTAATTTTTAGAAATGACTACTCTCTTCTGGTTATTATCCTTTCCCAATACATAAAATATTCCAGTCTTGGTGACCATCTATTTTCAGCTGTAGACCCAGTGCCCGAACATACTTCATATTTGTCCTGCCCTGGAAACAGTCTCTTGAATGGAAGACTAGTTTCTTTTGGAACTCTCTAGCTTGACTAGTGACAACTGAGTTACCAAAGAGACTTGTCTTGAGTAAACACATGCTTTGACTGTAATGCATAAAGAATTCTTAATGTTGCTTTGAAGGAAAGAGACAGTGATTATTCCTATTTTCACATGCAGGTTTGTGATGAGTGTAGCATCTGTGATGCCTTTGACTTCATGACTGCATATTCTCATAAACTGTGGAATACTATGTAAGCCTATGTGTGGTCAGTCCTCCAGCAATTCTTTCCCCAGCCAGCATCACTACAGTCACTCCCAATAGTTGTCCTAGTTCCTGCTTTCAATTTCAGACTCTGTTGGAGCAATTTTAAAGCTTGTTTTTTGCAACCCTTTCAATCTCCTGTACCAAAAAGACCAGCATTTTTCAAAATACCTAAAAGTAGAAACCTAGAGTCACATAAGAAAAAAAAAAAAAACAGATGATGAAGGTTCATAAAATTTTTGAGGAAGAAAACTAGGCCTGAAAAATTGCAGAATACCGTAAAAATCATGCAATCCATGACAAGCCTTGATTGCA
This sequence comes from Elanus axillaris, assembly GCA_026212715.1. Lineage (NCBI taxonomy): Eukaryota > Metazoa > Chordata > Aves > Accipitriformes > Accipitridae > Elanus > Elanus axillaris. The sequence continues at coordinate 17,130,161 of JANZLQ010000100.1, forward strand.
GTTCTTCTATGGTTGCAACTGTTTCACAATATACAGGAGGAAGAATGTCTTTTTAACCAAAGGAAAAAAAGGGTCATTGTGTCTACTAACTATTCTGTTAAAGTTGCATTGCTGCATGAACATTGCAAGAAAAAAAAAAAAAAAAAGCTGAGATTAATAAGAAACTCACCAGCATTAAAAAGTAAGAGTAGAAGTAATAAATAAAGTATAGGATTTTTTGTTGTTTCTTTGGGTGGGCTTTTTTTTTTTTCCACTTTAATGAAGTTAGCACTCACTTGTGCTGCTAGATAACAAATCCCCGTGTCAGTACTACGTAAAATGTCCATTAGTAACCCTGAATGATCTTATATTTCTGACATTCTAACTTGTAAAATAAATTGATAGCCCATAGTAATACATGGTAGTTAGCAAGCCATTCAGGTAAAATATTTTTTAAAACTTATTTCTAAGCTGACACTCTGCAAAGCTCAGAAAAGTGAAGCAAAACTTGGACAGAAAACCAATGGCCTGTTGATTCAGGATCTAGTGCTGTAAATCCTCCAAGCTCACTACTCCCAGTGAATGAGAGTTCAGTACCACTGAAGAATTCCTTCCATAGGATGCTCTAATGCTTGGGGAACTAAAAGTGTTCAGTCCTAAAATGGAAATTATCAGTAAGGACAACTCATAGGGTCAGATCCCTGCAAAAGAAGCTTATCTGATGTATTCCAGAAATGCAGTCAACTTGAAGCCAGTTCTGAGCAAAAGTTTGATCCAGAGTTGAGAGATAGGCAGAAACTTAAGCACATACCTAAACTTAAGAAGGTAGTTTCCCTGAAGGTAATGAATCAATACCACACTTAAAATCACAGCCTCCCCACCACCCTCTTTTTTTTTTATTCCACTGCAGCTTTCTGAAGATAAAGGTGTTCTAATGTGAGTTTATCTGTACTGCTTTCCATAGTGAAATAGGAGTCATTACGGATTATGACCTTCCATTGTCCCCGATATAGGAGATATATAGCGTATGACTTGATCCACATAAACTGAGCTGTTCAATGATGCAGGAATTGCATAACCTCTAAGGAACTCATGTTCTTTCTGCAACACTGAATGAACTGGAATTATACTAATCTTCCACTGTCTTAATCTACATCTTCAACAACTGCTAAAGATGGCAGTGGCCATTTTATTAATCCATTAGGTTTTTTCCTTACAATAACTTGGAAGACAGTTATTACTAAGTGTGCAGTTATAAAGTCTATATATTAATATGAGAGTTTCAGATTTCAGAGCAGTGACATGACAATAATAAGCAAGCATTAAGCACAAGCACAGAGGGCCGTTGACCAAAGCACTGAACACATGCTCTTCCCATCAGTTATAAGGAAGAAAGAAACTTCAGCAAAACGACTGTAGTCCCAGTGAAGTAACAGTGTCTTCAGCAGCAGAATTCCTCATTAGAAAATTTAAGAGCAAATCAATGCTGTGTTTGAAAAAAAACACCAAGCCTGAGACATTTGGGAGTGAATCCAGTATGTTCCACTAAAGACACTAACAAAACCACAGAAAATTTCATCAGGAGAGGGTAACAGAGGAAGACACTTTCATAGAAGAGTTTGGTTTAACTGAGAAACAACTAAGCCAAAAGGAGAGCTGTGTCCATGGGAGACCAACAAAGGCCTTAGATGAGAAGTAATGCCTGAAAAGGAACAGATCTTTGACTCCAGGTTAAGTGTAATGAAAATTCAAGACTGGGAGACATCCAAAGCCAGAAGTTACAGGCAGACAGTATTACTTAACTAGAACTTTAGCACTCAGACAAAAGGAGATTACTCTTGGAATGCTTTCAAAATGTGCATCCTTTTCTGTCAATTATCATATATACATAACCCTAATGAGAGGCAATGTAAACCCCCTTATTTTTTTTCCTCAGAGGTCTAGTCCTGTGACAGACTCAAGCTACTGGCAAGTTCCTAGTCATTACACAGTAGGAAACCTAGGGCACTTGCCTTCCAAGAACTCCTTTTCCTGTAGAGTAATACACAGATCACATACATTTCCAGTTATACTAAAAATGGTCTCTTGAAAATAAACAAAAAAGAAATCTACAAAGCCCTCTTCAGAGACCTCTGCAGATGCTTTAAAGATCTTGCTGATACAGATTTCACTACATTGCTAAATACTTTTAATGCAGTTAACAGCTTTTAAAACGCTTTTCTTTATTATTACTATTTTTTTCAGAATCAAGGAATTCTTTTTAGAAATAATCTCATTCTGTGCAAAGAGGTTACATCATTTCTTTAAGCAGATGAACTTTCCTAAAATGCTTTTATGCTATCTGCTGTGCCTTCTTAGACAGTATTATCCTATAATCTTCCCTGCTTAAAAAGTAAATATTGAAAACAGCCACAAATGGCTATAGATGAATCTACCACAATGTAACTAGACATATCTTTATCTTCTGTCTGACTTTTCATACTGAACTAAGAGCCAGATTCAGTAAGAAGGTATCCTACCTTAAAGTCCTCTGTAATTAGATGAGAAGAAGCCTACAAATATGGGAGCTTGCAAGAGTAAAGATTAAACCTCAGTAAGATTGAATAAAGTCTATATAACAGCTACAAAAAATTTCTATCTTGCAAAAAAGCCACACTGGAAATTCTTACACAATCTACGGCAAAACATCCACAAGATTTTTTTAATTCTCCTCAGACTTTTTCTGAATACTTCAGGCAGGAAGTACCTACTCCATTAAACATTTGGAGGTGGGAGGGTGTAGTAAGGAAGCTTATGCAAATGTATCTGTATGATTCTTCCATTCAGGGCTGGATTTAAAGTAATGATATAACAATCCCAAAATCTAAAGTCTTTATACATTAATAATATCGCACAGATTAATTTCAACAGTCTATATACACATACATAAATATAAATAAATAGGGACCCCAGTGTATTCCTAAACGCTCATCAAGATATGCTATATGGATAACATCAGCTGAATGAGCAAATTTTACACAGCTTTGAAAGGAGCAAGATTTGTGGTCATTCTATCCTCCTCCTGAACTAGGCTCCACAGCCTTGAGCCAGCTGCTGAGAAAGCTCTGTTGCTCTCACAAGCATCATCCTCAAGGTTGACAGTTTCATAGTTCCTGTGAAACGTAGCTGTCAAGGAAATCTGTCACTACAGTTGGAGAAAAGCAATTTCTTACATAGTTTGAGCCAGTTCCATGGAGGGCTTTGAAAATTAGCGGGGGGGGGGATGATGTGAATTTAACCCAATATCCTAGCAGCAATAAGGGTGGGGACCAGCAGTGGATGGTAATCCCAGAGACAAAGTGTTACTAGTCTTTACTGATTATAATTACAATACAATGGTTTCTCTTGTGACATACTGGCTCCTACTTCAAACCCAAATTAGGAAATGTGTAGGTCTACTGATAGAAAGCCAGACTTTCTGTATATTTGAGTTTCTCAGAAAGGCTCCAAGGGAATTTGGGATAGTTCTTATTATGTGAGACCCTGCACTATTTTAATCCCTATTTTGGTTCTGTTAAGGAAAGAGAAAACACACACATTTACTATTCACATCTTGGCTATAATAGAAAGACTGTAGACACTTCAAGTATAGTGGTACAATGAAAAATGATGCAATTCCTCTTGCATGCATGTAGTTATATATTGAGTTAACTTCTTCCACATCAGAGAGGAAATAGGCTACATTGACATGTCATATTGAGTTAACTCCTTCCATACCAGAGAGGAAATAAGCTACACTGATATAAGTCTTTTTCAAATTGATCACCTAGGTTCAGTCCAGTTTATTCCCATGTCAGCCCCTTGTCCTTGCCTGTTCCAAGCATGTAACTCCCTGCTAGCATGAGCAGACAGGACAGCTACATATGCCAGTTCAGAATCTAGCCTGATGTATTTATTTTGATTATTCATTTTCTACTGTTACTATAGTGATTGGGGAAAAAAAAAGTTACCCCTTCCCAATCTAACACTGTGGAGACTACAGCCACAAACATAATGTAAATAAAATCTAACATCCAATTCCCCACAGCACTTCCCTTTTGTTACAGTGGCATTTCTGATAACAGGAATTACAGCCACATGGAGACTTCTTGTTCCCCACTAAAAGTGTGATATCTCTGAGAGCAGATGATGATTTTATTACAAAAACTTTTGTAGTTTGGAAAGAGCAGTAGTAAAAGTTAGTTCAAGGGTTTTACGACTTCTTTTGTTCACAGAAAACTAAGGGAGGAAAAACACTGGTGATGTATGAAAAGATTGCTTGTTTACAATCAGTACACAGATCCTTGCCTTTTTCATGAAAGGAAAGGAAACCAGCAGGAGAATTACAATACGGAGCACCTCCCAGGATCTCTTTCACCATTCTCCCCAATTGTGTATTAAGCAACAAGGCAGCTGTTGAACAAGTACTATCAACAAAGCAATCTTCTAGCCCTTTGATTTAGGCTATTCATATCTTCTGCCCTGAAATAAAATGACTTTCACAATTAAAACACCGAAATCAATGCTGTATCTATTGTCATGTCTGCAGGAGAAAAGCTTTAATTACAACCCTAGTTAGATAACACAATCATTACACCTCCTTAATCTCAAATAGAAAACCAGTACCCTTTGAGTGCTATGCCACCCTTTCTTTGATTTTTTTTTTTATGTGAATGGCTTTTTATCTGAGCACTTTAATTTGCATGCCTTTGCTGCGAGGCAGCTCCCCGTGATATGTTAATTGCAGAGTGCTTTAAGTACTAAAAGATTAACATAAAACCCTTTGCAAACAAGCTAATAGTTTATGATAATTTTTGCATGGCCTTTGTCTGTCTATCACTGGATTGCCTCTAGCTGTAATTTTATAAAGAAGCTGTAAAATATCATTTAAACAAGTTCATTTACACATAATTATTACCAGAATCACATTATTCAATTTAGATACTCCAGCCTATTAACAATCCATGAACTAAAATGTAATTAAACTATTTTCCTTTTATGAACCTATTCATTACAATGTGTGGGAGATGGATCTCTCAGTTTCACTGAAATTTCAGCACTTTGTTGTTGGAATTGACAAGTCTGGCACTCATTCTGTGCTTTTAATTATATTAAAAGTATTTCAAGACAGCTAAGATAAAGAATATATTTAGAAAAGAATGTGTAGAAATGCCAGGATGGTGTCATCCAGAAACATATTTATTTCACCCCACGCAGTTTGCACCTTCTTATCAGAGAAAATAAACCCAGGATATATAATTTAAATTAAAAGGTTTCAAGTTTTTCAAGAAATATTTGTAAAAAAAAAATGTTTATCCCTGACAAGATTGTTTCAGTATTTCAATAACAGTTCTAGTCTAAAACCTTACAGTGCAGGGACTTACGTTATGCAGCTTTGGATATTCCCCTTTGATAAAGATCATCTTAGCTCAAAAATTGATTACGTTTCAACAAAGACTAAAATTTATGTAAGCTGCTCATTTGTCCACCACTATCTGTAAGAGTTGCCTTAATGGGCCCAGAAATTAACTGGCATTCAGTCACTCAGATTGTTAAAACACCCTTGTAACAATCAAAAGATGCTATACTTAGCTTTTCACAAGGCAGGGGTATCAGGCCCTGTTCACTTATTGTATTTTTATGTCAATTATCCCAACTTATCAAAGGAAGAATCTCATCTGGATAAGGAAAGCCTCACTCTTTGCTCAATTACACAAACTGCAGACCCTCCTACGTAAACCACACCTTAGAATCACTTCTGGAATAAATGCAATGGAAACCTAACACAGGGGTAATTTGCCCTGATGATGAAAAATATTTTTATTGGAAACATACAAATCAGCCTAACACTAAGCATTTCCTTATATCATCAAGGATAGTATCCAACATGTACAAATCTCACTCATGAGGAGGACAAAAAAGAAGGTGGATGGACCCCATAATGACTACAAATACTAGCTACCTCCGAGTTTCAATTCTTTCACACCTGTGTTAGCATAGGGAACCTATTCAAAATTTAAACTGGGAATTAGAAGGTGCCATTCCTAAGACAAAGACAGGTCAGAAGTATGCTGCAGATGAGGAATGAAGCAAAAATCAGGTCATTTCTGTAACAGGCATGAAGCTCAAGTATCTCTCTCACTTTTGGCGACCCCATACAAAATCCATCCTTTACAAATTCACTATACCTAATGTCTGATGCCTACCTTTTCAGCTGAATTAAGAAGCTGCAACTTAATTGCATTATGGATACTTCTCTTAAGCACAGGTAAAATTACTGGCCTTAAAAAACTTGTTAATATTCTAATGATTGAAGTTTCTTATCCAAAAAATGAAGATAAGCTTTTGCTCAAAGCGCAGAATAATCACATAGTAACACTAATTAAAAAAATGCCAACAGAAATTACTATGGGAGCAGGATGCTCTGTAGAGAAATTCTGTTGCAAAACAGGGGATGGATAAGAAAACTCAGATATTTTAGTCTAAATGGCTTGGGATCTGTGAATCATTGAGGCTCATATGCTTAATTATTTGCAGCAGTCTTTGACAGCAAATACTTCATTCAAATGTTTATCTGAATTCTACCATTTAGATCAGTTCCTAGAGAAGTTAATGACTATAAACTCAGTGAGTAACTCTGACAGAAGAATGATAATGAAACCCAAAACCTTTTAGTTCTGTCTGAACTCCTGGTCTGTATGACAGAACTACTGTTTCTCTCCATTAGTACCTCACAACTGTTTGTAGTGGACTTTGCAGAAGTTGTGAGTTACTACAGTCAAAAAACTCCCAAAACAATTCTGGTGTAAACTTTTTCCTTTTTTTTTTTTTTTAGTTTCAGTTAGCAAGGGTACAACTTCAACAGGGAAATGGCAGATTTTAAATAAATTCAAATTTGATTGTCATTCCAGAGCGCAGTCTAGCTCTACCAGAACTTCTTCTAGCTCTCTAATACATCTAGAGAAGCAAAGTGAATTGCAGCCTCTAGTATTCTTCATATTACATATTTCAAAGTCATTAAGAGTTCTAATATTTTTTTTCCAAGCATCAAAAGACTATAAATAATGTTTGCTCTTTGGAGTGGCAGCATCTGCAATTTGTCTTCAATGTCAGAGATCTGTAAGTACTTTAAAATACAGCTGACACCACTCCTTTTATATACCTACTCAGAAGTTAATCATTCATTGGTGGAGTAAGATTAAAACAGTTTCACTAAGAAAAGGTGTTAGAAAGGGTAGGTCAGGGACAGCTGCGCCATGTCCTAGATGCTTGCACTTGCACAGAAGATCCTTTATTCAATTCCTAAAGAATCCATATGGTTGAGATAGAATTGACAACACTTGCAGTGTTATTTAACAACAAAAACAAACCCAGAAAAACCTCTAACAGAACACTTTAGCATTCCTGTTTACATTAGTAGCTTCACACTGGTTTAGATAATGGTCTAGGAATAAAATCACTGCATTTCCTTTTCACAACAGTAGGCTTCAACCTCAAAACAAGTTATAAACAGTTGTGAAAACGTGTGGGGTTTTTTACTCTTATGCTGTTTTAAATCAAACTGTTCCTTATGTAGCAATAAATTTATGAAGGAACCACAGTGTATGAAGAGAAGCATTTTTTCATTTTAGTATCTCCCAGTTCATTCCAAACTCCCATTATTTGGACTGTCACCCTGACACTGCCTGAGGTGCATTCCAGCTCTCTGCAAGAGAATCTGCTTTCTCACTAATGGGGCTGTTCTTGCAATGGCAAATGTAATTTTCCACTCCATTACAAATAGTGTGCAAAAGGACCTATTTCTCACTGCACACAGATCAGTTCCCAGTGAAATCCTATTCACCAAATATTACAATAGCAGAATCTACTTCAAATACAGGTGCTTTTTCAGGGCTGGACAAACAGCTCTTATCCAACCATGGACACACCTAAACATGCACTGCCCCAATATTCATCAGTGTTAGAGAAAAATAGCCAACAGGTTCAGTGAAGGAGCAAGTTAAGAGGAAACTGAGAAAGCAAATATTGTCATGATACTTTCTTGATATACAATTTTTCCTACTATTTTCCTTTAACAGCCAGCCATAATGCAGGTTTATACAATGACTGTTACTCTCTGGTGTAATGCATCTAGATTCACAAATCCATTAAAGCACAAAACAGTGGCCTAACCACATTTTGAATGTCTTAAAAAGTTCTAAATTGGATGCTTTTGCAGCAAAATAAAACTCAAGTAAAAGAAACTCAACATTGTTCAATAAAAAATAGTTATGTCCAGCTATATTTTACATTTATTAGCCTATATTTATTTCTCTGTATCATTACATCATCAAGGCAATCTTACAAAAAGGAATGAAATTCATCACAGAAGAACTCACACGTGGTGTGTCTCATAATTTCGTATAAATTGTTCTCATGCAACACTTTTCAGGAAACAGTAACTCTGTACCCATTGATTAAAAGAAATAGAGACTAGGCCTCTGTAAAAAACACTGCATAAAGAACTGCCTTTGGGTATTCTATGCCTAGAGTTCTAAACTGGGTATGAAGTTTATAAAAAAAGGTAGCAGTTTTCAATTAAAATTGACAGCATCAAAGTGCAAGTTTCCTAGAGTTTTCCTCTTTCAACCATGTTCCAAAAATAACAATACTAAAGTAACTCAAATGAATTTTAAGAATCTATCATGAAAGGAATAGAAAAGATACCTCTTATAGAGTCTACAGTATGTATTGTAGCACCATTCACTAGGCAGAACAATTAACAAATCACCCAATTGTATTCACCCATACACACTTCCAGGACTGAGGCTACAGAAGACTAAGAAAAGATATTCTAAAATCAAACAAAAAAAATAGAAATTGTGTTTGCATTAATCAGGGATCAATAAAAGAAGTATAAAGATAATGCTGCACTATTCAGGACAGTATTCACTCTTCCTAGTTCATACAGTTGTGCTAGTTCAAGATTTCCAATGGGACAATACAGAAATATTCTCAGACATGCATCTGCTTTTCCTAAAGACAAACACAACTAAGCTAAGCAAACAATAGTTTTCCTTTTCAGGAAAGTTAATTTTAAAAGTAACAGGCTTTCCTTTTTTTCTTTCTCTTTTTAATGTGATAATATTTTCATTTTTCAGTTTCAAAATAAATTTATAAAAAGTATTTGAATTAAAATCTAGGAAAACTAGTGCTAGAGTTTTGGGGTACAAATAAGCAAAGAACATTTCTTTATTTCTGGCCATCACCGTTGAATTACTCCTAGACAAATAAGCAGTCTATGTAGCATGCCTTTGACTTCTTCCATCCCAAACATGCTACCTTGGATAGCATGTTTTCATCTAACAGTTCTACCATGAACGATATTTTCATTATAATTTTGAAGGTATGCAGAATCACCATTGTGACAATATGGAGACATTTATGTAGATACCTACCAGTGTTGACATCTTTTTAACTAGGTATTCAAAAGTTCAGAAGTATTAAAGAATATAAAAGTAGTATATCTGGGGAATCTTCAAAGACTAAGCAACAAATCACTGATCCGATAAAGGCAGATGACAGGTGGAAAGAAAAGTAAAAGAAAGAATGATAATAAAGTGACTACAATGGACACTTCCATAATTTATCACGGCAAGAATAAGAAAAGCACCTTTCTGTAGCTCATGCAGGGTATATCATAGAGCTATTTAGCTTCTTTAGATGGTAAGTAGAACAATAGTCAAACACTTCAGGCAGGCACTTCAGCGATGTAGTTACCAATGTCTCCCAGGCAGACACACTGACATGCTCAGTGAAGTAGCATGGAATGACAAAGCACCAAAACCCTTGTCAAACTGCAAGTGCAACTGACTCTTTAACTTTGAATGACTATTCAAGCAAGCCCAAATATTAATGCTTTAAATACCTTTCCATTTTGTTGTATCTCTACATTTTAAAAAGTTAGTTAGCAGGATCTCTCAAATTGTCCCTGTCGGTTCCAGCCAGGAGGTACAGTAACATTTCCCTGGTGAATAACACTTGTTTCTAAATTTTAATAAGGGCAAACCTTATTCTGGAGACAATAGAAATAATTTCAATAATTTTGCATCTTGAAATAATTTACAAAAGTTTACAGGTATATTCTTATAGGAATGTGTATTTGCAGTCATCAGAGTAATTCACTGTAAAAGAATCACTTGAAAGGGATATCAGCTTTCTTTCCAAAGATAATGCCTCAAAGAAAAGAACTTCTTAAAGACATTTTAAAGTTAGAAACCTGACTTAAGAAGCAAATTCTAACTTGATTAGAAAAGATGCTTAACCAAATATTCCGACTATAACTTAGCCATTAAGGAGGTGCCACCCCTTTGATTTTAAGCAGTTCACAACTCAGAAATAATTACTTTTCATACTTAAACTAAACATACTCCAATTTTATTCCAAGGATTCAAATAAGTTCTTTAGTTAAATGACAGAGAAAGCAAACACCCTGACAATTCAGTATTGTCAGATGTGCACAGTAATATAGATGAAATAGAGAGGTCATATTTATAAATATCTCTTAATCGTGATTATTACAGGCTATATGACTACACTCAGCCTGCTTCCATAAGAAGGTAAAATGTAGATGTAACTACCAGGAAAGAGTGCTTATAATTCCCAAGTCTCATAAAGTTTACTGGCAAATTACTATTTTCTATAGTCTTGCTTGGTCCAACAGGTTCGAATGGACATAACCTCTCTGAAGAACTGTCCATGTATTTATACTGTTCAAGGGGAGCATTACCTAGACAAGAGGCTAAAGGCCAGTAAACCTGATCCACTACATGGATCTACCACATTATCTTTAGACATGAGTTCATATATAAAGGCTTCAGTACTTTAGTGCAAGACAGTTGCATTGCCTCATGGAATGGAACAGAATAAGGATAATTTTGGTTATTTTAGTGCTACAGACAGTTGCTGAAGACAGGGCTAAAAAACCCCTCTAAACAGCAACAGCAACATCCCAAAGAAGTGAAAATGTAGTGGAAATATAAGTTATTCAGCTACCCACTCAGTCTGAGAATAGTCTTCTCTTCATAATGCTTCTGGCATGTTTGCTTTGACCTCCAAAATTATGTCTGCTGGAGTTTGCTAAAGAAAAGTATTATGGGGTGGAACAACAGGAATTATAAACTCTGGAGTATATATTTACAAATTACTGCTACTTTGCATTTTGCTAATAGTCTTAATTCTAACCGAATTGCTATGCAGCTCATTATTTAGGGGAGGCTATCATTTTTCCCCCTCTTGTACTAGCAATACTTTAAACCATGGTGTAATTAATGTAATTAAGTTATTAATAAAGATTGAAGGGGCTGGACACTGTGTGAAATACTTAATTTTGTATATCTTTAGCTGACTGACTGTTTAGGTTTGTATTATTTCAACTGTCAGCCAAATTATGTGTAATTAAGACAAAGCAGAGATCTGTCTTTCCGATCTCAGACAGATTCACAGTTCTGGGTGGTGAGTGGTAAATCTGCCTACTCTTTTCTATCTGTTGTATTTTCCTATTACGATTTGTTCATCTACTGCATGTATCAGTGTATTCATACTTTGAATTTCTCTATTAGTCTGAAATACAGAATAGATGGTTATGCTGCAGAAATGCTCTGAATTTATCTAGTAACAAAATGGATGAATGCTTGTCCTTATGCAATTTATTCTGTTGCTGTGGCAATTGGAGCACCAGTGTGAAACTGCTTGCTGTCTTGTTGCTCTACTTTCTCACTCAACATCTATACAAAACTACTTCTAGAAAAAAAATTTACTTGTGCCTTACTCTCGTTCAGGGCGTGTAATGCACTGAAGCATATCGATCTTGGAAGGGGCTGGCATTATTTGATTTACACACAAACCTGGAGATGGAAACTGATGCCAAATCTACCTGAGAATCCTGGATCAAGTTTTGGCTGGGGCACAACAGCTAAGGTAATCTGTTGGTGTAATGAAGACATTTCTTGAACTCCCCAGCTGCTCTAACACTCTCCTGAGAAGGCCTGCTGTTATGTTAATGCGTGGAAGGTAATACTACTGAAATGCACACACATGCTTCACATTGTCAGCAGCCCTGGCCCACATCAGTATCTCACCTGGAAGACGTGCCATATTTTGTTAAATTAATAGTTGTAATTGATTTCAGGCCTGAAGTTGTTCTTATGCTTGCTTAAAAATGCTGCAATTTCAAGATTCTAGGGGACGCAGATATTTGGCTGTATCTTCTTGTACCATAACTCATGGATTCTAATGATAGGTTTTTTTGTTTCTTTTATCCTGAGCATCCTTTCAAAAGCAACTGAAGCAAAATAACAGAAATATATGGATCAAGTCAATAATAGTTAACAGGTCTTAAAATCATTTAAGGTATATCTTCTGCAATCAAGCCTTGAAGGCGCCTGACATTAGGCCAAGCTCTTGCTTCTGAATAGTCGGGGTCATAAAGCTCTATATATTGATCAGCTGCATCAAGATGTCATAGGGCAGACAGGGTATACAGACATTTCAGAGAAGTAGAAAAGCAAGGGGCTCATATTATGAATGAAACAACTGAAGATTTATATTTGTGATCTTTCTATTGAGCCCTGATTTATAACTATATTCTTATAAGTCATTTACTCCAGGGAACAAGCCTTCATCTAGTCAAAAGACAAAGAAGCTCCTAAATATGGGAGCACCGTCTTGGGCACCTTGCAAAAAATAACAAAGATAAAGAGCTTTACTATTCCTATTCTTCCACCTATAGCATTTTTTTTTTACTGCTATAACATTAAATGCCATTTTCCAATCCACAAATAAAATCTTTCTACACAGTTGCAAAATGCTGTCAAGAACAGCCATCAATATCCCAATTCTTCTCTGCTAAATGATATTGAAAGTAAAATTGAGACTAGAGAGTAAGCTAACCTAGCCACTTATAATAGACTTGTAATAAGCCAATGATTTTAAATGGAGCAATACTGTCAGTGACTGCACAGTTCCGCGGACTGCTAAAACTTCTTCACAGGTTTTGTCTTTTATAAACACAAGGAGCATTTTATACCTAAATTTACCGTGACAGACACAAGGTATAAACACATGAAAAAAAGACTTAGCCAACCACCATTATATTTTGACTCCTAGACAGATTTTTTGTTTCTCTTTCATTTCAAGTCGTTAAAGACTGGGTCATTTCAATTCAAAGTGACTGTAGTACAAATATAACACGGAGATCGTGAAGAACTTTTTAAAATAAAGAAATGTGTATCAAATTTTCAGAATATACTTTTTATTCAGTGAGAATCTATATTGGGTCTGGCTGAGATGGAATTAATTCTCCCCATAGCAGCCCTCATAGTGCTGTGTTCTGCATTGGTGGCTAGAAAGCTGTTTGTAACACACCAGTGTTTTGCCTACTGCTGAGCAGTGCTGGCACAGCATCAAGGCTG
>JANZLQ010000100.1:17143708-17167420 GCA_026212715.1 Elanus axillaris
TGTCCTTATCTTGACCCACGAGCCTGTTGTTATATTTTCTCCCCCCTGTCCAGCTGAGGAGGGGGAGTGATAGAGCGACTTCGGTGGGCACCTGGCATCCAGCCAGGGTCAACTCATCACAGAAACACAGTGGACCTTTACCTTGTTTACACTCTTGTAGTCATAAAAGGTTTATGAAACACAGTGTAGAAAGCTGACTTCACTTCTGAGGCCCATCAGTAAGAGCACTTTAAGCTAAGAAAACCAAACTTTCTGCCCACCCTCACTATTCCCATTAAAGGCTCATGAGGTGCTCTGGTCAATAAAAGCAGTTGGAGATGTCCTTGATCTTTCTGTGGCTTTTATAGAAGCCAGATGGCTTGGCTCTGGAACATCTCATAATTTAGTGACATAAACAATTAAAGAAAGAGCTCATAATTAGCAAAATTAAACTGCATGATAGAGAGTTACCAAAAAGCAAACACACTGTTTTTTTCTGATAGAATGTTATATATAGTGCAGGCTCTCAAATAAGCTCAGAGAAAAATAATAATGGGCTGAAATAGTATATTTCAATAGTTCTGAGTGATAGATTTGAAAGCTAGAAAAAAAAATCCAAAACTATTTTTTTCCAGTTAGGTATACTCTCTCCAATATTCCTACCAAGCACAACAGCATACATTTTGTATTAGTTTGGTTCAGTCATCCCTTACACTCAAGACTGAAGTGCTGCTGATATCACAGCAGAATCATCAATATCATGATAATGAGACAGTTAGTTAGATTACACTATGTGCTAATAGAAATGAAATACTGTGTATAGGACTAGAGCAAGGAAAGTCACCATTATCTAAATAAATAATAAATCAAAATAAACCTTTGCACATACAAATCTTTTTACCAAGAAATCTGACAATGTTTCTTATGCACTAACTATGATTCTGGCTCTCCAACAACCTGGGAAATAGGTATTTAAGTTGCAAAACTCCTCAGCCAGAAGCTCAAATACAATTCTTATTTCATCATATGTCTGTTTAGCTCATAAGCTCTTCCAGGTACTGTATTTTCTTGATATTTGTTCAGCATCACATTAACAAACAATAACATGCCTTTCTCATGCTATCAAAAATTATTTAATAACTATTCCCAAGATGGAGAGCTTGTTTTGATTTTTTTACTTATCCTACAGTTCTGTTATATGTCATACATTGGTGTCATGTTTGAATCTCATTCCTGCCCTTCAGCAATATCCCATGTGATTTTCTCTAAGATCTTGTGATGGTTATTGAAGACTTTGTTTTCAGAGAACACATTAGCCCTCAGTTTTGAAGAACTACTTGAGGTGGAAAAAGAATTTGAATTACACCCTGCTAAAAATGTCATCAAAGTGAATTATTACTGTTTACAGTTGTGTTCATTAATTTACCTGTATCCATCCATCTAAATAATACACATGAAGATAGAATGCACATAGAAAGACTTTCTATAAGAGGCTGCAAAATAAAATAAAATATAAAAAACCCAACCCTCAGCAATTAGAAATGCCAGTATTAATGTTGCTTGTGCAAGTCTAATTGAAACCTCTTTTGTACAACTACTCTTCACATGACAGCAATATTAGCAAATCTAATAGCAGACCACAGAGTATAAGCCTTTTCTCTCAGGTTAATACCTGAAATACAAGAAGACAGTGTCCTTGTTTCTGTAGTAATCTATTCTATTTACTTCCTATTCCCAAATACATCATGCTTACACCTAGCAAGACAAGAAGAATGTAGCTGTATAATTATAAATTGGACATCAGGTGCAACGCACACAAAGAGGAAAAAGTTGAAGGAAGCTATTTCTAATATTGCACGAACATTGAGTGCTTAATTTCATCACCTAAAAGATATTTTCTTATATGCAATTTCCTAGATCAAAAGAAGTTAAGCTACATACTATTACATTGATACCTTGCAAAGGTAAAAAATAACCCTGATTATCAGTACCTTGATATGCACAGCCAAGAGGTATATCATGAAAGCAAAACTGTACCTATTTCAATTTTTTGAACCAGACAAAGGACTACTGAGTGGCTTACACTTGCCCCTGTAGGACATAAGGAAATGTCTGAGACTCAGAAAAGATAGGGTCTATTAGTAAGTTTGAAGGGGAATTTTTAGCAAATGTCAACATAAAAGCAAATTCTTAGATGCAGTAAAGCTGCATTTACATTTTCCAATCAGCATGGTCAATGCTCGCCCTAGCTGAAGGCACTGAAAACAGTCTTTTAACAAAAAGTAGAAAGTACATTTTGTTGTAGACCTCACACTCCATTTTATCTGCACAAAGAGATATATGTGTTACTGTTTGCTAATTATTACCTTGCTATTTTGTATAGTGCTTGATACTGCCAAGAGGCAGTATGATCTCCATCACTATTATAGTACCTCAATTGTATCCAGTCACATTAAGAATTTGTAAGAAAACATACAGAAGCGCTCTGGTACCCCCAAATAACATGTGTCACAATTCAATCAGCTGATAAAAATACAAAGTCTCTATCTAAGAATAAATCAAAGAATAAACTCTTTGTCAAGCTTTGTCACACAGGAATCCAACAATAAAATTCCAACACGAATATGCTGTGACTGAAACTGCAGGTTTTGCCATTCTGAAGCGGTATCTCCAACATACATAATTAAAATACACATTAAAGCAATCCAATGGAAAATACAATTATACAAATTTGCTTTTTTTTTTTTTCCTATGATCCCAATATCTAAGCAGTCCAGGGGCAAACAATCCTTACAAAGTATTATTTAGCAGATTTCTCTAGACCACAACCTAAGGAATATTTCTTCTAGGTTAAATGAAGCAAGCTACATCTTTTCCAGAAGTAAAAATGTACTCAGCTCTGAAAATTCTGACTCATATTTACCCAAGAAAAGAACATAAACTGATATAATTTGGGGTATACGTAAACCCAAATCCCCCTACTGCACAGCACCGATATGTCATTGTGACCAATGAGAGAATAGGATGCTCAATGCTCCACGTGACATGGATCCTGAAAAATCAGAACTGTAAAGACAGCTTGTTGTGCTTTCTGAAACAACTTGTCTCTTGGTGGTCTCATTAGGCATTCTCAAGACTGGTCAATTTTATTCCATCTACTGGTGTTAATTTTTGATTGTGCAAAACCTGAGAGTGCAGAAGAGCAAGCTCTGTCTGCAAAAGCTATCAGGAGGGCAGGGCATGCATGCTGTACTACATATAAAACATGGGATGGACTGATGAATCACATGTAAAAACCCTTCTTCAACATTCACAATCCACAACTCTCAACGTGCTTCACTGTGTAAATCCAGCATTATGTAATAAGGATCCTCTGTTCCAAATCCAAAACCCAGTCACCTATGTCCTAACAATACTACACATACATTTCTTCAGTTGATAATACCTGCACTTCTAAACAATAATGACTTAGAAAGGAGGAGAGATTTCATCTTCAGTCATTAAAAAGTTGTAGCAATGTTTGAAGATAGTTTTGGGAAAACACGACAAGCTATTCTGGCAAAATTATCTGATGAAGTGAATTATTTTCCCTTAGGTATTAAAGGTTAGAGCTGCCATCTATTAGTACTATCCAAAAACTTCACATGCACCTGAAGAACTTAAAGTATTCTTTTTCATCTGTTAATGAATAGTCTACTGATACACTGCTCATTTTCCAGATTTCACATCACTAACAGTTGTCTCATATAAGCCTAAACCCTCAATACAGGCTTCAGGTAAGAATTAAGAAGTCATTAAGTGGGCTTAGCTATAGTTTTTGAGTGATTCTTGACCCACAAGCTAGCTTTCTTTTTTTTATAAAAGCCATCTTCTAAAAAAAACTTACTTGTCATGTCATTGTTTCCTCATATGACCAAGCACATTTCTAAACAGGAAAACTGATAAAAAGGAAATAAAACCACACTACTAAGAGTAATGCTATGGAAAAAAACATCAAGAAAACCAAGAATAAAAATAATACATTTAAATTACTTAGATTACTTGCTCTGATATTGTGCTTTTCATAAAATATGTTTGGTTCTATCCTGTAAGGTGTTTTTGCTGCTTTTTTGATCTCATAAGTTAACAGTAAAACAACGTAAGTTCATAGTAATAACACTTTGAAATACTGCAAATAAGGACTATGATGGAGTTACAAGAAATGCAGATGTATACTACTGTAATCAGCAAATTCAATAAAACATTTTCAAAACCCTCCGTGCAAAACTATGTGGGTGTACTCCCATTTCTGACAGATATATTTAGATATTTGAAAGCCTGTTCCTAACTTTCAATAAGACTGAAGTTTGGAAATAATTTTTTAACATGCAATTTTAATCTTGTCTATGCTGGAAAGCAACACAAGAACTTAGGTCAGTGATTTGCTGTGAGACTGCTACACTCCTGGAATATGCACACTGCTGACTTCTTTGCTCTCACCATACATTCTCACAGAATGCACCATCAGCCTTGGCCTCACAGCTTCTGATACTGTCCTGCTTCTGGACATTACCCTTCTTGATATTTTTCAGCACTACATATTGATTAACAGGCTAGGATGTTCCAGGATACCTAATATGTCACATGTCAAGGCTTTAATTTTAAAAGTAAAGTTACGGAACACTCCTGCATGAATCCTCACTTTTAATCATTTTACTCAAGCTCACTTAAAAGAATATTTAAAGGATAGGAAAGGGAAAAAGTATATTGAAGAGGAAATAATTGTGATAAGAGAAAATACAGATGCTATTTCTCAGCTTCAGACCTTCAGCTCCTACAAATAAAAAACCAGCTAAAAATAGCCTACATATTTACAAGGTGGATGTTTACACTATGGACCAGTGCCTGTGGGAGCTACGAAAAACAAACCAATAAAAAAGAGATTGAATTATTTCCTGTGGAAATATGATTTTCATAAAACATACTTGCTTCTGTTTTGTACATTTTTCCCCATCTCTGAAATTTTATATGGAATTTAGCATATTCACATTCACAGCAAAAGATTAACATGATAAAAATCCACCATGCTGAAGCAGGCACTATAGTCTTAGAGGTTAATAATTCATCAAATATACAGCATAATATCCAGACAAGTTTGGGGGTTTGTTTGTTTTTTGGGTTTGTTTTTTTTTCTTAAAAAAAACCCTACACATGTTTTATTTTCAAGCTTTTGTCTGTCTTAGCTTAAAAAATATCCAAGCTCAGCTACCAATACTTTTACAGAAAAGTTCCCTCCCATGTGCCAGGGAGAGGAAGCTTTACTTAAATGGAGAATTAAAAAAAAAAAACACAAACCAAATAACAGTTACCAACCCCAACCCCCTAAAGCACCAAAAAGAACAAGAAAAAAGCTTAATATAAAATTGACAAACCTTAGAAAAGAACTGAAATCGAAACACTGCAAAATCATTAATTATCATTACAAAATCATTACAAAAAAATAGACAACACCTTTGCTGTGGACTTCCCCTTTCTATAAGGTCCAGATTAATGAAAAGTGTTTATGTTTTTGTACTTCTAATGGATAACCTGTTACATTTTATACTGAAAAGTCTGGTTTGAATTGATAATAAACAAACAATAAAATGATAG
This sequence comes from Elanus axillaris, assembly GCA_026212715.1. Lineage (NCBI taxonomy): Eukaryota > Metazoa > Chordata > Aves > Accipitriformes > Accipitridae > Elanus > Elanus axillaris. The sequence goes on from JANZLQ010000100.1 coordinate 17,149,319, forward strand.
GTATAAGAATAGAGCTATTTGATTCCACTAACTCAAAGAAATCATTAGACAGTTTTGATACACAATGGTACAAACTGGCCTGATTTATTACCTCATCCATGAAATTCGTAACGGGAGAGGGGCAGAAGGGATTTAATACTACATTCCACACAGGATGATTCTATAGTCAAAGGTTATAAAATCAACACCTAGAATAATTTATAAATAGAAAGAATGTGTCACACTGAAAAACAAACAAGTGAAAATTACACTCCATTACTTGTGATCAGAGTATTTTCCTTTAGTTTTCATTATGGAAATGTTTTTCAGTTATAGTTCCCACACAAAACCAGAGGTTTAGTTTAAGTTTGGGTCTTTTGGTTTTGTTTTTGGTTTTGTTTTAATTTGCAAGTACCACATTATAATTAAATAAAATTGTCTGTTGACTGTGTGACATTGTGGGCTGAGCATCACTGCACCAGTCCATTAGGAGCTGTGTTTCTTTGGCTGCACTAATGCATAAATGACTCTCCATGTTAATACCCCATGACTTAAGGGTTATTGTGACAGTGATTCAACTCAAAGGCGCATTACTTTTCTTAAAAAAATAGCTTCTATTGTTATTGTGATATTAGGAAAGTTACTTTCTTAAAAAGATTTTGAAGAGTAAGACAATATAACTCCAAGGCTTGAACTGAATGACGGACAAAATATGTGACCAAAACCATTTCAACTAATTATTAAAACAAAATTATTCATTGCTGAATATCCTGACCTTCAAGCATGGTCAGAAGCAGGAATATTGGGTACTTACTGAATTTCCAGGCCAGTATCCATCTTCAAGAGTTCCAAAACATTTTTCATATTGAAATTAACAACTGAGCTGTATTGAAAAGTTTGAGTTACCAGTATGCCTCCATGATAGGGAAGGGGCGGGTGGCTTTAGAAATCTTTCCCAATTTCTGTTTTTCTTTAATGTAAGCACAAGACAACACTGTAAGAATAATTTCTGTAGGTTATTTTAGTTATGCATAATGAACCTCACAAGCTACAGAGGCACAGACCCTGTCAGTATTCTGCTGATACAATGCTGGAAAACCAAACTGTAAAACTCAGTGCTCTGTAATAGCAATAAACAAATGATTCAGCACAACAAAGCAGTCCTGGAAGACAAGTTATTTGTAGGAGATATAAAAGCTATGTGACAATCAAGGTGACGACAAGATAACCTTTCACTTTTCACAACAGTTGTTTCCTATTAGACCACTCTGACAGGGATCAAAAGTTAAATTCCAGCAACCAAGTCAAGCTTTCAAACCAAAACATTCAGTAGTCTTCATGGGAACATGGCTAGGAGAGCAACTTAATGAAACTAACCACCACCCTAATGATCACAGCTCCCAAGAATCAAATCAAGCACAGCTTACATCTCTTCCTACTCAACCACATCTATCTAATTGATATCCCACTGCAGTGAATTCAGGGTTTTATAAGCCTCACCTGTCCCAGATCTTCATAAAGTTTCCTTACCAATTCAAAATTCAACCACTGTTCAAAATTTGCATGCCTTTTCTGAGATTCTGCTTATTATGCACCTATAACTGAGGCCATTAGAATGATTACTTTGGTCAGATTATTTTTTACTTCTATCTTATTGCAGAACATTCCCCTTTGCAGGAAAATATCATTGCCTTCACATAGAAAGCTGACAAAAGGAAATCTGTGTTTCTTTGGTAATGATGGTATCCCTCATGAGTATCACAGTCCTAAACTGAGACCTCAGATGTCTTTTATCTCTAGATTCAATTCATGTCTTTAGAGAAGCAGCCACTGAACACTCAAAACCTTCTTTTAATAAGTTTTTCAAGTAGTCTTTTGGTTTTAGGGGTTTCGTTTGTGTGGGTTTTGGAAAAAAAAACAACCCTCAGATGACAAAAATGAGATTGTTAAATTTTGAAAAAAAACAACCAAAAAAACCAACCAAAAAACCCACCCAACATTTTCTCCACTATTATGAGGATATGTTCTTGGATTTATACTTCTCAGGCTCTTCTCAGTGTAAGGAAATGCCTTTTCAAATGTGACAAGTGACAAAAGCAAGATACTCAAAATTATAGGAGGTAGTTGCAAACCATGTGGAAATAACTTCTTTTGTAGAAATTATTTATGTAGGCTTTTTTTTTTTTTTGTAACTCAATAATGGTATTGTTACCAGTTCATGTTAACCCTTTCAGTTACATCTGAATAAAACAGAAAAAAAACCTGTTCTAGTTGCAAACCTCTCTTGAGCTGAGGAATATATCTAACCTAACTGTATGGTTATTTCAGTAACCAGAAAAGATACTCAGTTCAAAGTATACTTCCAATGATTTTTTCATGCAAGTAATTAATCTAAAATTAGATGATGGGAGATGGGAGAGGGGGAGGGAGAAGGGAAGTGTGGGAGGGAGGGAGAGACACTGAGGGAGAGAGAAGATGTCTCTGGCACAGAAGACATAACAGAACAGGGAGAGATTCCAAAATTGTTGAATTAATTCTGCTCTTCAATGTTGTAAAGCTAGTTAGCCTGTCAGTTCAAAGACCCATCCTCCCAATTCTTTAAGTCCCTGGGATGGGTAAACCAAAAGCTGGATAATAGCTACTGACAGGGATGTGGTCACGGGATTAGACCCTGCTAGTACCACAGAGGAAAAGCGCTACTTCCACAATGCTCCAGTGTCTCTTGAGAAACAGATGTTGAGTACATTTAATTCAGTGTTCTCATTTCCCCAATAAAGGTACAGCCTTCACCAAAGCATGAAAGTAACAGGCAGAGAACTAATATCACTTTCCTTAAGTTTATTTTTCAATCATCTTCTATTCATTTTGTCTCAAGGCAAACAGCGTTAAAAGTTATTAGCTACTGAGAGGTTCACATGAGGAAAACAACAACATCAGAAAATATTCAGATTGGAATACAAGAAAAGCCTATTTGGCATCTGGTAGAGAATAAAGGTAGAGTTCCCAAAGACAGGTATGAATAGTTTTCTGCAGAAGGATGACCCTCAATTAGTAATGTCAGGTGAAATGAGCAAAAGACTGAGATTCCTGGCATTCAGCACTGGTCTTGTTACCATCTCAGAAGGAAAACTTCTTCCTACTCTGAACCAGTTCTGAACTAAGAAGCTGAACTTAAGGAAAATGCAGCTGTCAAAACACACCTACAACTGACTTACAGAATAAAGAGAAATGTGCAAAACTAGAGATGCCCAACATACAAATCTAGAATAAAACATATAAAGAAGAATATTTCCCTTAAGTCTCAGCATATTTTCTTTATTAAGAAACATGTCATTGAATAACCATCTGTACGTCAATATTATAATATATGCACACATTATACTCCATAATCTCTTACATACATCCATATGGTGGCCACTTGTAACAATGTCACTTTTACAGACAATTACACCAGATACCACAGTAGCTTCACATGGTAGAGGCAGAAAACAGTTGGAGTCTATACCACCTTTGTGTAGTAACTGATAATGTAAAGCAGTGGGCTGTCTACCCAACTTTGTCTAGATGTTAAAAGTAACTGTTCATTGAACCACTGATCTTTTCTGCTAATTGTCTAAATGCACCTCTCTTGTCATTCCCAGTATGGGTGTAGGGCTGCTACCGAGTTGAATACCTGGGCAGAACATCAAGCCTGCAACCTCATACACCAGTGATGAATATTCAGTGTGCTCAGTGAGTCCCTTAGGTCTTCCCTTGAAACACTTGGGATTGTGGCTTAGACTGGTGACCACAGTTCTCTCAGTTGTTACTGTTGAATTACAGAAGCATTAAGGGTTGTAGAATTTTAAATATTACAGTAAATAATGTCTCAGTTTCCATGTGCATCTAAAGCTGTGGTACTCACAGCAGCTACCTAAATAAGAATGCAGCAGAAGAGTGAGAGAAGCATGCTTATCCTGTGCAGAGAAAAGTCTCCCTAGAGGGGAGATGAGAAACATTCTGTGCATGTTATAAGATTCATAGATTATCACTTTGGCAGTCTTTCTTGCCCAAGTTACAGATTTCTCATCCCAGACATCCTTCTAGCCAGAAGGACTCAAAAGGCAGAAGCTGAACACTTGTTTAGAGAAAGTGGTTCAGTAACAGTCATTTTCATCCAACACAACTTCTCTTTAACAGCCTACAACTACTTCTGAATGGGATAACCACTGCTTGTGCAGGGTTCATTATCTAAACCCATTGCCATGTTTTTCCTACAGGCTGCTCAATAGCCTTGCATAATTCAACATATGAATACCACAAGCCTGTCAATGAGTCATTATACTATAGCTATTTTAAAAAGATAATATATGGCATTCAGAAGTGTCATCTTAATTCAATGTTAAATAAGTTCCCCCACATCCAGCCCAATGGATCTTGATTCCCTTATCCTGGACCCCCATTGTCTCTATAGAGTGAGGCCTCTCTCCTTTCCTATTATCAAGACCAGCAGCATCAATGGTTCTCTAGGCCAAACAAGTTCCTCTCTCGGAAGAAGCCTCCCTCTTTCCACCACTTATAAACACTGGCTTTTTGTCTGTTCCTTGCAACAGCCTCCCATGCCTCTATTCCTGCTGCAAACTCCCAGTTTGCTGGTTCTTTTGCTCCTTGCCTGCTTCAGCTCATGCATAGATGGGTTTTCTGATGACCAAGCTCAGTTGCTTTCAAGCAAGAACTGATCTCTCACTACCTCCAGAGGGTCCCACCTAACCAAAAGCGAGTGCGGCACTACGGAGTATAAACAAAGAGCTTTCCTCTCTCTCTGTTCAGCCACACAGGGGTTTTTTGTTGTTTTGTTTTTTTGTGGGTTTGGTTTTGGTTTGGTTGGGGGTTTTATCAGAATATATAGTCCACATAGATCAAATTAAAAACAAACTAATTAAACAGCTCAACCATGCACCAGATGGGTCACATTTTCAAAAAAAGAAAACAAACTTTAGTTCATGAACTTCAGGTGTGTTGGTATTATTCTGCTTCTTACGGTAAATGCCTAGTGTCCTCAGAAGATGCAACTCTTGCTGTCCTGAAAGTCGTGCTCATAGAGCTTTTAAAACTTCACAAACCCCACTTTTTTATAGTCACAAGTCACATGGAAATATAAATCTTCTCTCATCTCTTGGCTAACACTCATGGGAAGCATTTTATTTTGCCTTTAATGCTAATGCCCAAAAGATATCAAGATCCTGGTATGAAATGCTTATATACAAAATGGCCATACAGCACAGGCAAAAATATAGTGCTTTAACTTTGTGGACTGATGCTTATAACAGAAGGGGAAAAAAAAGAAGGAAAAAAAAAGAAAAGTATTGGTATAAATATGTGTGTATACCCACTAAACAATGCAGCAAAATGATATATTTATGATGAAACAAAACCCAAGAAAAAGGGGTTTGGAAGCAAGTAGACACAGGTCCAAATCCAGATGTATGGAGGTCATTAGCAGTACTTCTATGTACTTTATCATCCACTGGATTGACCTTATAGCTCTTCTTTATAGATGAGTGTCTAACACTTTGCTGTAATTTTGAATTCAAACTAAAGGTGAATAGTAAGAAAAATTCTTGAGGCATTATGAAAAGATACTGTGGTCCTGCTTCTGTATTTTGAGAGGGCAGGAGAGGAGGAAAGGAAGAAGGACAAATCATCCACAAAGATAGAGCACAGATCTTTGCAACTGGTAATTGTAGTTTGCTGCATCAGCTGTACTCACCCTGAAGGCCCACTTTGCTAACAGTCTTAACCACATCCACCACTTGACTAACTCTTATAATTTACACCTCAGGGCACAGATCACAAGATTTCCTCAGCAAAACACTAACTGACGTCACATGAACATGTTTAGTATGTTCTCATCAACATTCTGGATGGCATTTTCCTGTAGTGAAACACTGATAGTGATATTAAAACAAATTTCCTATCCCAGTTTATTTAGTGACATCTTTGAAAAAGTTGTATTAAACTCTACAGGAAACGGGTCACATATATCTACCAAGCAGGTATTAAAAGAAGGGGTTGATTCACAAAATAGTCCTTTAACTTGCATGCTTGTTCTTCAGATTCTGTACCATTTTGGTTCTGTATTTTGAATAACTGAATTTCTTAAATGAATCAATGAACATTAAACTGGTTTCTCCTGCATCAAAGTTTTTGCTGGTTTATAATATCACCTTGGTCTTATTTCAGAGAAGAATGACAGACTTACAACTCCAGAGTGAGAATTTAAGACAAAACGCATAGCAAAAATTGCAGGTAACAGAACTGAGAAAATGGATGAAAATTAGGAGGCAAGCATAGGAATTGGAAGTATCTTATAATAGGTATACATAAAGGCCTAAGTTCTAATGTCAGATGCTTGACATGACAGTTCAAAAAAGTAAGATCCCTGGACTTCATTTAAAAGGCCCAAGATCACTCTGAAGTTTGTGAGATGAGCTGATCACTCAATTATGATAAACACCAGAGCTTCAACTGAGTAAATTTTAAGATCAAGAAATATATTTGAGTAATATTTGCAGTGACTTGTCCCAGCCAGTTCATACATACCTATATGAATGAAGAAAACTGCAACAAAATCTATTTAATCCCCCAGAAGGTGATACAATTGGTTTGTGAAGCTTGCTAAGTACCACTAAACAGATGCCTGAGAATGACACAAAATTCTGAAAACCTGTAATTTGTTTCTCTAACTAAGCATATAAGTTTTAGTGGGGACTCTAACATTAGTTCCTTTCTATCAAATTACTGTTAAACTATGGTCTCTCTTACACATTCAAACGCTGAGTACATCATTCATTTCCAGCTATCCCAACAGACTTGAATACATGCACAGTTAGATCAGACTCCAAGGGAACATAAGCTTTTATGCATCAGTCAACAACTAACTGATGAGGTTAAGTAGAAACTTTACCCAGGGGCAGGTGATTTCAATAACTGCCCTCTGTGGAGTTTCTTTGAGTCTCTGGTCTGGAACAGGCTGGGATCTGATAACATAAAAGGACTGTGCAAGGCAAACATCTTAACAAGGCTGCACTAACCACATATCCACCTCCACTGACTGACATGTCTGCAAATTCTCCAGTACCAATTTTGTGAAGACATATTCAAATCAGACCAGTTTTAAACAACTTAGAATCTACAAGAATAAAAAAAACAGTGGAAATAATATAGTGTAAATGAAATAGATGCTGGAACTGCAAATGAGGCCAAGACTGAGGCCCCTCTTCAAAAACACAATTAAGGTATTTAAAAATTAAAATGTTCTGTCTGTGTTTAAATTTTTAAAAGTAACTCTTACTGTTTCCAGTTTATATTTAAAAATAAAGCAAACTTAAAATATTGCTAATGTAACCCAGACATGTTGGATTTCAATAAACACAGTCTTATCTACAGCTAAATATTTATGCAATGTATCTAAGACTGACAATGAGCAGCCTACAAGGCTTTTTATAAAACATGCTGAGCAGCAATAAATGTTAAAAAGTAAACCTCAGTTTTAAATATTTTTCACAGCACTTGATTTACTTTTAAATACAAGTTCCAATAGAGACAGTCACAAATAAACATCTACACCCAGTTTTCATACTTGTTTTTCAAAATAAGCATTCCTTTTTCATTAACACACACACACACACACACACACACACTCAAAATTTAGTTATGTATAAATTACTTATCAATTTCAGTTTAGAGTGAACATACACTGATCCAAATTATTGTTCCATTTATGATTTTGTCAATGAATGTAATTTGCAGAAATAAATTTTGGAGGTTTCCTGACTACAGTTAACTACCACACAACTATTTAATACTGTTAAAATACATAAGACTACAGTAATAAAGTAGTAACAAAAATTGATTTTTTTTCATTAGTGCCAAACTGGATCAACTTTTTTCTTTTGTATAATTTTTAAACAAAACATAAATTTAAAGAATATACAACAAAGAAAGGATTATAACAATATGGCTAAAACAAGTATACAATACATTACTAATCTCACATGAAAAGCATTTATTACATTTTAGAGTGCAGACCTCTAGATCTGATTCAAGATCTCATGGAACAGATCTGTTCTATGCATTAGATCTTGTCCTCCTAAATGCCATTTAAATTGTTACTTCATGAATATCAAAAAGATGGAAGAAGGATGAATTAAATACATAAAAATCCCCCCCCCAAAAAAAAAATTTACATGATACAAAAGACTCTATGTCTTCAGGAACCAAGATATGAATCAACTGTTTTCACCTCCTGCTGGAGTCTGAACTGAAGAAAAGTCTGGCATCTTCTACACACAAGTATGAGAAAGATTACTACTGTGTTCAGTGAACCCTTGCCCACACATATACTGAGACTCTCAAGGGGAAAGTGGGTCACAGTCTAATCATAAAAACACACTGACTTGTACAAGAAAACATTTTATTACCCTTTAAACTTTTGTTTTTGCAGCTGCAAAACAGCTTTATTAAGAGAGATAACACATATGTGATCATCTGCCATCATGGTAGCGCCTGTGCACTATTACACTGTTAACACAGCGTCTTTTCAATGATATATTACCAAAATGGAAATATACTTCTAGGGACCTCCTATCTCACACTATTAGTCAAAAGAGAACAGTCAGTAATCAGTAAAATAGGTACATCAGATGAACTCACTGATTCACTAACAGTTTAATGCTTTCAGCGGTATACACAGGATACTGAAGGATATTGTTAGGTTTAGTTGTTACTGCACACTAGAAAAAAAAACTGGACAAAATGGGTACATTTAATAAAATTATCTATAAATCAATCACAGAATGCAAACTCACACAGATAGGCATGGCTCTTGATATCATTCTTCCTGAAGAGAAAAGGACCACTTTTTTAATAAGAACCTTCACATGATATAAGAAGTATAGCAGCATACTTTAAATATGTCCTTTACCTTGCAAAAAAAAAAAAAAAAAGAATTCTTTTTAGAAGAGAACAAATATATTTACATAGACCAGAATGTTCCAAAAGGCCTAAAGGCCTTAGGTGAACAATTTCATCCTCCCTTTAAATCACTGCCTTGCATTCCACAGTGAAATTAAAACTGATTCTCATCCAAAACACTAGATATCTCCAACACGATTCAAGAGTAAAAATTAATAGCAGGTAGCCCCTTCGCACTTGTCATGCAACCTCAAAGCTGTATACCTGCAAAACACAGAACATTCCTTTCTGCCATACAGCACCATCTCCTTTAACAGCGAACAAAAATACGTTCGCCTTGCCACATGTTTAAAAGAGGTCAATTGACCAGGCATATTTTAGACAAGGATGAGGAACTGAAAGGTCCCTCCTTGTCTTTCTCCCCTCTCCCCTTTTTAAATGAAGGTCAATCTAACAAATATAACTCATGCAAGGTTTCTACTTTTCCAGTATCACTTCCAGTGTTAAATCAATTGTTAATCTTGTGTGTTTTGTCTGCACTTTGTTCACTTAATCCATAACTTTAATTGAAATTAGTATGTGACTGAGAACAAGAGCTTATCTGAGAAAAAAAAAAAAAAGAGAAAGAGAATTTGAGTTCAGATGTTTAGGATATGTCAGAGAACACATCTAACTGCGAAGTACTGTTCCATTGTAAGCAGGCTGAATTTTCTCTTCAAAGCTAGGGATCCCCAAAGAAAAAACATTCTGGCTATGCAGGGAAAAATATAAGTACACAAAACACCATAAAGGATATATGTATTCTGCCTGATTTATTTAAATTGAAAAAGACATAAGTGCATTTATAAGAATTGCTTTTGTATTTATCAGTGTCCTCAATCTTGCCTCCGTTACAGTCCTGACAGAATAATTAATTTCAGTCAATCAATCATTTAACAAAAACTCACAGGTGACCTCAAAATAACACATAATCCACCAAGAACCAGTCACAACAACAATCTTTAAATTCCCTTGGAAAGGAAAATTAAGTCAGCTATGTGTGGCTTGGGGCAACCTAAGCTGTAAATCTCTCTTTTCTGATCTCTTCATATAGATGAAAGAGTAGTGCCGCTCTGGATTACATAGAACAATTATGTGTTCTAAAAACTCAGGGAATTGGGTTTCAGACAGCTTTAATCATTACCAATTAACTGCATCTTTTGCCACCCTGTAATAGTTCCACCAATGCCCATGAACACGCAAGAATCACTTTAAGAAGCCAATCCTTTACATTTAGGTTTACGGATATTAAAAGGCCTGCTCATATTTGTCAACAAATCCAAATAGAGGTCATTTGCCTGATGGAAAAAATCTTCTCACCTTCTCCCTCTGCTGTATACCTTAAAAAAGGTGGAGCAGACTTTGAACACTTGTGTAGGCTGCTACTAGTGTGAACACACAGTCAGAACAGTAAATGTGGATTTCATGGTTTGCTCTGGCAACCACACAGAGAATACAGTTATTTAAATTAGTTTCCTGTTTTAAGGATATAAACTTCTTGTACTGTCCTTAAAACTAGGACTCATTCTCTCTAGCGGTACTGTCTTTGTTATTCTGGAGATTGACAGTATGCTTTTTCTAGCTTGCTTACAACAGTCTTTCCTTCGAAATTTCCCACCAGCACACCACTCCTAACAGGAACAACTGTGTGGATACTAAAAAGGACAAGACACCATCAGCTGCCAGAATATTACCACTGTGGGGTCAGTCTGTGAAACAGTAGATGACACAGTGGTAAAAATGCTGATGCCTTTCCTATACTACAACTCTCATCATTGCTACCCATTGCAGTGCTTCACCAAGGAGAAATTTTATGAAAACCTTGGTGTAGATAGCCACTCAGGGTTGCAATAAGATATATATAAAGTCATAATAGTCCAGAAAATGTGAAGCCCCTGAAATACAAAACTCTCAGCAGTGTAAATCCAGGAAGATAAACTGACTACAGTTTGTAATTCAACCAAGCAATGCAGTTGTTAGCTAGACAAAAAACCTTAGTAAAATTTACTTTTGTTTTTAATTACTCAAACAAAGCACCTTGTGCCCAAGGGCACCACGCTTTGATTTAGGAACACTAAATTCTTGTCCTCGTATTCCCTAGCAGGCAAAAACTACTAGGTAGCAAAGCTTTCAGAGCAAACCTAAACCCAAGGAAACCACTCTCAAATAGACAGCAGCAGAGGAAATCAATCCAACAAAAAAGATGAACCCCACCTCTTCAAGGCTGCTACTATAACAAGAGGCAACTGAGCTGTAAACTCAAGGATGCACAATAGGCAAGAATACATTATAAGAAGAGCAAAGAATGGTAGAGGTAGTAACTTATTAGACCAAGGGATATAGTTATGAAAACTGGACAAGCCTTTTGACATGCATATCATTCTTCACACCTGAAGCAGAATCAGCAACATTTGATCTAAATACTAGTTGAGAAAAACTGCTAGGAATTTAGCCAGATTGTGCTAATCAGTGAGATAATCTAAGAGAAAAAACAGTTAATATCTGGGGCACAGAGAGGAGTTCAACTAGGAGTGTGTGCCTTGCTCACACACACCTAAAGCCATTATTTTACCTTCCCTATTTGTCCGCTGCTCTAGGCAACTACTTACAGCTCAAGGAAGCCTGATGAGACAGCTGAACTAAAAACTGAGAAAAGGTTCTTTATACCTTCATTATGAACATACTGGAACTTCAGCAGAATGGGCACGTTTTGAATTGGCAGCAAGTATTTCAGGATTCAGTTTTGTACTTCCAGAGAGACTGTGCCATGGTAAATAAATACTATGGCTTTGACTGTACAACTTCACAGCTTTAAACTGGCTTCTACCTGTTACTGTGTTCATAGAAAGATGAAGTAAAGTCTCACAAAAGGTTAATTGTTTGAAGCCATTTGTTCTGAAACAAAAGAGTTGATTACAGCAGCTCCAAGGGAAATTTGAAGCATATATGGGGTGTAGAACACAGCATAACCATATGCTACCTGTAAAGCAAGGGTTGTTTTTTTCAAAAGCACCCTAGAAGCACTTTCTCCCAGCAGAAGCACACCTGTGGAAGGATGTTATTTTCCTAAAGAAGTCTCCAAGGAGTTCTGTCTTGGAGCACGAAGCAGCATGATGTGGAGCTCCATTATCACCTGCACAGTTTTCAACCACCAATGTAAAATTAATCCAAAACCATGAATTCAGTAAGCTTTATCATCAACACACACACAAAAAATTATTAAATAGTTAATAAGCTACACAAGCACATTTCAGAAACCACATGTGGAGGTTACTCAGAAAGTTTCTTTTGAAGCATCAAGTCTCTGTTACCTCCTGGACAATCAAGAACCAACCAGTTGAGTACTAGACTGAAAAGCTCAGTGATCTTGTCCTCCTCTTGTGGATGAGGAAAAGACAGAGACAAGGACAGACGGATATTTTGATCAGTCTGAACACAAGACAGCTTTGAATGTAAGGCAACTACCATTTCTTAAGAACAAAAAAAAAATTGAGAAATTGCATATGCTAACACTGATCCACATCACACACACACTTGTCTCACACAGATTTGCTACAGAACTAATTGCTCACAGTTTTGATTCCTTTGCACCACAGCCAGAGCTCCTACCACCACATCTGATGGTCTTTATTCAGGCCAGTCACTCAGAAGCTGTGAGAAGTTGCAGTCCAAATTTTAACAGAGCTATGCCAGAAACCCAGCCCTATATGCTACACAGACCTTCAAGATTTTTATTGGGTTTCCTACTTCTGTTTTTGCTTTTTATTTTGATCTGAAAGACAACAGTACAGCCCTTTTCCAGGATGCTCTTCAAATGTGCTTTAACTTTTTCCTACAGCAACTCAACCTAGAAAGGATGAGGTAGACAATTACATGTAAAAGTTGAGAAATCTCACATACCCTGTTGGTGCAGAAAAGTAACGTTCATACTGACCAAGAGCTCCGTATCTGAGTTTACTGGTGTTTACTTGACAGAAACAGGTGATTCTATTTAAATTAGACAGGTTGCAATAAAACATTTGAGCTACCAATTGCTGACTGCTTACTTCTACATTCCAGCCACAAAATGTTGGTACCTTGATAGTCATTAACCACTTCTAATGCCTCAATGAATCAGCCATGCTGCGACAAAAAGTGAAAACTACCACTTTGTTTCCCTATAAATGTAGATTGCAATACCCAAGACAGAAATAAACTACATAGTGCTTCTGGGCTGCACTTCTGAAATTAAGTACTTCTGAGATGACTGAAAATTCCTGCAACCTGTGTTTTAGCTAGGCTATCACACTTCTCTTTCCATGTTACAAAAGACTTCTGGGTTTTTGCAGTTTTGATATTTGTCAGTGGGTTTTTCCAATATAGCTAGAACTTTTTCAAAGAAAAATTCTTGTTTTGAATTAGTCCAGGACATGATTAACCTTTGCTCTTTCAGAGTGATACTTCAACCAAAAAATATGAAATATATATATATACTAAAGGCCCTGCTAACAGCAGCACAAGGGATACTATGTTGTCAAGACCAAGTGCAAAAACCAAAAGAATTATGAGGACTGAGCTCTCTGGGCACTTAAAGAAGCATTCCTACCCCAGATCTGGACCAAGTTACATGGGAGTGAAGATCTAGTAATACCTTTTCAGTGGCTAAAGACAACAGCTGCCAGAAGCTTGTCCTGCCCATCTGAATCACAATAAAAACAGTCTCAGTGTAGTAGACAATATTCCATACGTCACACTACAGATAATTTTTGATTTACAAAATTTCTCCTGGTTATGACAAATGAGACCATACTAGTACTTCATAATAATACAAGAGAGATCTGTTTAATAAATAGCACATTACCTGCAGGCATTTTTAACAAGATGCACATTGTTTTTGTAAAAGCTATACAAAGCATAAGATTAAACAATGTATTTTGTTAAGTTGACAATAAAGTCCATTTTAATAAGTCATACTACACAGGAGCCATTGGTATTATTGGTATTATTGGATTGTACATATTTTAGTATTCCTGGCAGAAAGGAAGCAATAATTTTTTTTTTCTTTAAGGGTGAAGGAGGAGACTAAGGATGTTAAATGCTTAGAATTTAAATTAGAAACAAAGTTGACTTTCATAAGACTTGAGAATGCAGATATTGTTCATGGAAGTAGGTATATGTGAGGTCTGTACAGGAATAACACAAATGCAAAAAGAGAACAGAAGTAACTTGGTGTGTTTGTAGACCTCTATTCCCTTTCTCTGTGCCCAAATTTTCATTAATGTGAATATAAATTTATTATTCTAAATGCAAAATTCAGAAAATACGAAAATTAAGGATACCTTGTCTACAGTGCATAGTTAGGATCTAACTTGCCTTCAAGTTAGATTTACTCCTGTGCAGCAAATTTTATTTTTGTACTTTAATGCACAAAAGTTCTTAGGCATAGACCATGCAGTATACAAACATACATCAATATAGTGTACCATAGTTCTATTGTACAATAACATAGATCCAGACAAGTCTGGCCTTATCATGACTGATTATTCTTTAAAATAAAAAATTTAAAAAATGCTCCCTCTAAGCATAACTAATTGTGACTACACTGCAAAGGCAAAAGGTGACTTTCTCCTAAGTTAAATAGTTTTGTAGGTTGCTACTATAAAAGCATAATATATCTGTGAAAACATATGTTGGCCCTAGGAACTGTACTAGGACCTTTACCCAGTGCTCATTTAAAAGAAAAAAAAAAAAAAGAACAGCAAAAACTTTGTATATTTGAATGACTTATTTATGGATTCCCTTGAACATTTTGTCTGCTCCTTTATAGATATTAACACAGTCTTGTGATATATGCAATAATTGCCCACATTTTTGAGAATTAACTCGGGGAAGAGAGAGGGCTGACATTAACAAGTCCACAGGTTTAGAGCATTTCAATCCTTAGCCTAATGTGAAATAAAATATTACTGGATTTTTAAAGGTACTGAGTATCCATAATTCCATGTAGTTCTTGAAAGATACAGATGCACAAAGAAAGAAAAATAACCCTACAAATCTCAAAGTCAGGTAGCCAAAAAATAAGTCACCAAAATTAGTAGACACTTTAAAATGTAGGCCTCTGTGATTTGATTCTAATTAAATGGAAGTTGAAGTCAGAGCCAGGATTAGAAGCCACAGGGGATCCTTTGATCTCAGTTTCTCAGACTAGGCTGCTTTTTGCACTACCGCACTTTCCCTTCACTTCAGCAACTCTTATGCTGCTTCTTTAGCAGGAGAGCCAAATCAACCACAGGCATGTGGTTGGGAAGGAATTTTTGGCATCTCTACAAACATCCACAAATGGCATTATCTTCAGCAGATGAAGACTGATATTTCCAAAGTCACAAGTCCTCCTAAAGCTTTGGTCCCCTGCATCCTCACAGTCTGTGTTAAGTATTTTATACAGGTCAAGCATACTTAAAATTGTTTACAATTACACAGTGGTACATCCGAAATACATGCAATATAGCATCGCAGTAGACAAAAAATAAAACTAAGCTAACACTCTATATAAATATACTTGTTGGGCATTTCATACTTTGCCTTTATAAATAACCATTTCTCTTTCTGCCACAAAGCTCTTTTCCAAAATTAGTACAGACATTAGGCTCCTGAGAAATAGCATGAGGAATGTTTAGCTTGTGAACTTCAGATATGTATTTTGATAACTTTGAAGGGGTGAGTGTAAAAGTAGTCTTTAATGCTCACAGAGCAAAAAGGATTCATATTTTGCCTTCATATGCTGAAAAATAAACATGCAAAAATCGAAAATTTTACCTAAAGAGAGAAATATAAATGGGTTGTCAGGGAACTGTAACATAGTAATACATAAAAATTTAGCAGAACATTTATACTTACTATAAAGGCCCAAATCCATTGGTTGGCAAATTTTGTGTCACCTCCACTATCAGAAATTGAAATGGAGCTTCACTGGGCGGATAAGGCTACATGAGGGTGCTATGGCAGCACAGAATTGATACAGACATCCCCAGATCACCTGCTTTCCAAAAAAAGTGCAACTGTAAAAGAGGGCTGAAGAGGTGGCTTTCAGGTACCTTAGCTCTCACATACCTGAAAGCAGATGTAATTTAAAACCTAATTTAGCAGCTCTAAACTACACAGGAACATTTGTTTGTGTTACAATAGGCCCAGAATTATTCACTTTGTCTCTCCACCACTGTCAAAGATCATGAAGGCCATCTTAAAAAGTTGTCTTTTTTTGAATATCTGACCATTCATTATTCCCAATCTACAAATATAACTGAACTTTAGTACATAATAATCATCTAATTAAATTACTTTCTGAGCATATTTTGTTTTCCACATAAAGGTATTTTTGAAGCTACTGAACAATGTATACAAAGATTGAACATGTATTAAATTGTAAGCTATTTACTTTGGAATGGATCTGTACAGGCTATTTAAAGACTTCAGCGAATGACTCCCTGATTTTCAAACCATTACTACATGATATGGACAATTCAAGAAGTTGTCTTCTCAGTGGACAGTGATCTAATACTGAATTAGTGCTCTTTATTTTCTTTATTATGGAAATCTCACTTTAGTGCAAGTATTATAACTTGCTAGGAACATACAAGAGTGACTAACAGCACAATTAATTTACAAGATTTTTCTGCTACTTATTGTGCTGGTTCTATACATTCGATTATGAAAAACACCAACAGATTTCCGTCTCAAGAAGTACACTAGGCAGTCAACATTCCTTTTTCTTAACTTAAAAGAGATATCTTTTAAAGATATAGGAAAGACTAAACACTTTGAGTGCCAATTTTTGATAGCATTGCAACTTCTACTGTGGCTAAGCAGTAGTAGCAGTATCTTAAATTCAAGAAATGTGGATTAGCTTTTTTTCTGAACAGTATTGATTGTCCAGCTTCCAAAAGTTTTGTTGCACATACAGGTGACAAAAGCGTTTTTTCAGATCAACAACATTTTACAATGTCAGGAACTTCTTATGCAGTTTAAGTGGAGAGGAACACACACACAGAATATTCATGTGTACTTTTGTAGACATGCTTTAGACTGTTTGCTTACTGTGTACAATACTTAGAAATCTGTTCCAACTCACTTCACCCTGAAAACTCAGTAACACCTGCGTTTGCAGATTTAGGTTATACAAATAGTAAAAAAATGGTATTCAGGTGCAAAATAAGTTGACTTCTGCCTTTAAAAATTTGGAGATGTCTTCTCTCTCAGAAAGCTAAGTCAAAGCTCAGCTACCTAATCTTGCAGAGGTCAATGTTTAAATCTGTACTAGCTCCACTTTCTGACAATCTGTACTGTAAATCTCTCCTTAACCAAATGACACTCAGTTTGAAATACTAATTTTGTGGGCATGAAAAGGGCAACAAAAATTAAGATACTGCTAGCCTGCTGTGTCCTTTTCTCTGGACCATAAGCTGTTGCTATGGGTTTGGTGATTTTAAATAACTATCCTTAAAAGAGTGACCATTGTATCAGATGAAATGTCTTAAAACTCATTCCAACCAGCCCAGTCCACTTGCTAATTATGTGTATTTTCCTTATGTGAAATTAAGAACATGAGTCTAAATGGTATTGAAAGTTGTGCCAAAAACATACCATAATAAAACTCAAAATGCCTGATGCAATAGACACAGACATTCGCCATAGCCAGTGGTACATGGGCTTATGATACAAGATGGCTGTAGCCATCATTAGCCAGGGTAAGTTGTTCAATCAGCCGACATAGAAAGAGGGAGTCACCTTACAGTCATTCTGTTTGGAATAACTTAAGAGCAAAAAGGAGAATTTATCAAAGTCTCCTGGCTTGTTTTGGGTTGTGCTCATTTTTGCCATCACTTTTAAGACAGTCTTACTATCAAGGGTCACCTCTCTGAAAATTGACCTCTCTAAAGAGAGGTTTTCTTGACTTTGACAGCAATACAAAGAAAGGAATGCTGCCTGAGAGAGAATGAGAGAAACCACAATAAACAGAGTTTAAGTCTGGTATTCTAACAGCTGTATTTCACAGTAAGAAATAAACTGAAAAAAAGAAAAGGAAAGGGAAAGGGAAAGGGAAAGGGAAAGGGAAAGGGAAAGGGAAAGGGAAAGGGAAAGGGAAAGGGAAAG
>JANZLQ010000100.1:17167520-17179249 GCA_026212715.1 Elanus axillaris
GGGAAAGGGAAAGGGAAAGGGAAAGGGAAAGGGAAAGGGAAAGGGAAAGGGAAAGGGAAAGGGAAAGGGAAAGGAAATGCTCTGATGTGGCCAGCATTCATTAGAACACACTAGTAGGTGTCTAATGAAACAGAAATTTTATAGAGCATTTTAGCACTTTACACGAGCACATTTCTAATTACATTTTGGATGTTCATTCTGGGATGCACCATATCCCTTAGAAAGCCCTTACTTACTTTTGAATGACGTAAGACCTGACAAAAAAGCAGTAGTTTCACTTATTATGCAAGAGAGTATTTTTTTAAAATACTAACTGGTGGGCAAAATATATTGCTATAAGTAGTAGTAAGCCTTATGTTCATGCAGAATAGAATTTTGAGGACAGAAGCCAGACCTTGCAAAGATATTAGGACTGCTAAGCTGCTTTTCTGGATTTAGTTAAAATTTCATCAGTGCTGTGGGTAACATTTCTAGTTTTGTAGCTGTGATTTCAAACAATGAAATGTTCTTGTTTCACACAAGTCAAGGACCTAAATCGCTTATAAAACTCTTAGCAAAAATAAGTGTTTTGAGTCAATGGTGCTCCAGGTAACACTCTGCTTTGGGACTAAAAATAAAACCGTTCATTCAGAATATAAGTGGGGAAAAAAGCAAGCTCTGCAGATTTTTCAAAAATTCTTCTTCCTTCTGGGTTTGAAGCTAAGCTCATTATTTATGAAAAATCTTGGCAGAACATAAAAATTTGAAACAACACAGTTGCAAAGAGTGTCAATTCTTCACCTTGTGTAAAATGGCAGGTCTTTCATTACAAAGACACTGGCAAGTTATACATGTATGAAAAAAAATCTGTTTAGTACTCAATCGCACAAGACTTCTTGAGCCATGTAAAAGGTGCTTAGCATAAAGTTCCCTAAATTTGATAGGATTGTTTAGCACAACTAAAACTAGCCAATGAATGGTTTCAATACTCAACTCAGGAATTTGGGAAAGACACGGTGAAGTCAGTGAAAATTCGTTTGAATAGGCTTTAAATCAGAACAGGAGTCAAAAGGATAGATGACTAAACTTGATTAATTTCTTAATTTATATGCAACTAACAGTACTAAACAGTCTCTTTGCTAATATTTAAACTTAAATGAGTGACTTATTCTGTGTGTGATCCCCAGGAGATTAATCAAGAAAACAATAGAAGAATTGAAAACAGTCATCTCTCCTACAATCTTATCAGAAGTTACAAATTTACAAAACTTTCACATTATGCCCATACTACAGTAAAGAAGGCTTTATAAAAGGATGCGATCAGACTCTCCCAAATTAGAATGGTGGCTTCATGTCACTTTTGTGTCTTAATATGTCATATGATATCGAAGCAAGCAGCTGTGTAGTTTTCCTCATTTATTCTTATGAAATAGTGTCTGTGATTTTATCTACAACTTCTCCTTTGTGCATGCAAGTGTGTGTGTTGTCATGCCCCAAGCAGTTCTGTGGAGTTCTCAGGGTTGAAGCAGCTCTTTTATTGTAATCAGTTTTCATTACAGTCCTTTGATCTCTCTCCATTCTTTGTATACAACACTTCATCACCTTTATTTTCTGTCATAATTGCATGTGAAAGATTTCTCCTTTGATAGACCCTGAATGCCAAATCAGTATCGAAAAGAGTGTTGAAAAGTGTCATGTGCTCTGTCTGCTTTAGAAAGCATCCCATACACCTGTGGAAGACAAACAATTTTTCAGTGATATGACATATCTATCATCCGTCCACAGGATATGAGCTGTTCTGTCTGCTTAATAGCAAGGGGCTATGCATAGCAAAATAGTAACTGCTGAAAGAAATGTGTAGCACATTGCAAACTGTCTGGCAGCCCTCCCTAAGCCTCATCTCATTCTGGCCTGCTGATAATTCACAGACTGTGTTCCTGTGCGCTCATCACTCCGGCAGTAAGAGTGGCTAGATGGGGCCCCCTGTCTCTGCTCCCTGTCACGCTGTCATTCAGGTGTGTCTGTCTGCCATCACCTGCTGACAGAGCCACATGCATCTCAATTACAGAACAGGCCTCTGTTCGCACTGCTGATGAAGATGTTCAATCCGTGCTAGCTAATAGTGTTCTCCCTTAAAGATGTGTCTTTTGGGGCTTGTGAAAACAGACACCCGGTGAAGTCTGTTGGCTGCTACAGAATAATATTTCTCACCATAGTTCTGGTAACAAACTATCAGTGGCCAGTCCTTTTCTCTGCAGTTCCTAGCCTCTGTGCCATCCCCTGCAACAGTAAAATACGATGAAGGGGTACAAAGATTTCTTTGCCCCTCTCTACTTCAGTGTGAAGACAAGAGATTAAGCAGCAAAACTGGAAAGCCTGATATGATACAATGTCAAAGTAATTTATTCCTCCTTTATATTAAAAACTCCGTTCATGTTTATACCAAGGAAGTTTTTAACACTGCCAACACAGTTGGGATGACATCCATATTCAGCTTATTGGGGGATAAAAAAAAGTACAAAGAGGGATAACTGTTGGAAGATGATAATGGTAGATATATTATTGTTATGTATGTACTCCCATATAACCAAGGAGGGTAAAACTCACTGGTCTTTGACTAGCAATGCTATATGAATTATTATTGTCTATACACCAGATTTGCCTTTTGGTGTTTTAGATTCCTCAGGGATTCAAGTTTTAATATCTATATGGGAATCAGGAAACATCGTGTTACAAGGATTTATATTTAGAAGTGATCTCTGCACTAGGATTACGCAGAATGTGAAGGAATAAATATACAACCATACTCTGCAGGACCAAGGTTTAGAACGACAGTATAGCATCAATGTTATTACAGTTATCATTACTAATACTAGTAGTAATAAGGTGTTATGCAGTTTATAAGTGCTCAGAATAAAATGTGAGGTTTCATTCTCATACAAGGTAGGTTATTAAGTAAGATCTTTCATGCATCTGTGAAATACTGTAGCATGTAAGCAGAAATTATTTGCATGGAGTCTTGGCTAAAAACCTAGGAATGAGAAATGAGGGCTATGGAAAGAAAGGAATTCGCAAGCAGCAATTTCTATTGTCAGGAAAGTTAAGCCTAGATCTCTTGAAGAAAAACAAACAAAAAAATCAATAAAAAAAACCCCAAACATGATCATATATTGTGATGATAACATCAGGCTGTAAAACCTAATAAATAAATTGCTAGTTTTGCCGGGGTTCTCAGTTACCATTTAGAGGTTTCCATGTGGAGTAACAGGTATCTACTTCACAGACTGAAGCAACTATTATCCACTTCTTTATAGAGCGCATATAGAAAAATAGGAATCCTGTCTGGAGTCCTCACTCTGTCCCAGCTTAAGATCTTGACATTTGTCTTTTTCTCTGGTAACTGACAGATCAAGCAAATTAAGCCAATAATTTGTTCTGAGAAACATCAACTTTACAGACATAATCTTAGCTCGCATAAGCCTTTTTAAAAAGGAGATTCTTTTGCTGTGCAGCTCAACACACTTATGACATTTTCCATCTTTCTCTCTATAATTAAAAAGTACTATATTCAATGCTTTTCAGACCTACCAGTTACTCCTCTTAACCAACAGCACTCTCTCCTTCCCTCCTGGCCATCAACTACCCTTAAATGGGGAATTGTCTTCAGTTCTAGAAACATGCTTTCATTCAATAGGCTTTAAAACCAACAGTGCTTCATGGTTAAATCCAGATCCACATATTGGAACTTTACAGTAAAACTAAAGAAACTGGAATTAGTATTAAATAGAATTAATGCATTGTTTTTACTTTTGCACAAACAGATACATTTTTGGTTAGATTTTTTGGTTTCCAAGCACTCACAAATGATAAATGAGATCTATAGCATTTAAACTAAACAGCTCACTTCTCTGACATTGCATACTGGAATTAAAAATTATAATATCCATCAACAAGCCGCCCACCACAAGTAACACATATTGAAAATAAAGCTACAGTTATCTTTCTCCAACAGTATTACAAGGAGACATAGATCTACCTGCCATGTATGTACAAATAACAGTCCTTGATACTAACATCAGGGCACCACTTAGCACATGTTCAGTTCTACTCCTCTGTCAGCAATCTCATTTATGTACTTTTCCTAAACATGAACAAACTGATTGAATGAAAGAATAATTACCATAAACTACAGAATATTGATGCCTAGGTTATCCCTCCTTGAACTCAGATGAGTTACTTGCACAAACTCCTTCTAGATGATGACCCTTAAAACACCAAAAAGCATGGTTATTATTCAATGACAAGGAACATTTGCAAGACTGAATATAGAAACTCAAGGAGAGTCATGTAGTCCCTGCCTGGATTTAATCTTTTCAAGATTCAAGATATTAAATTAAGCTCAAAAGCATCCATATACAACTAGCAAAAATGAATAATTATAATTGGGTGTGACAAGTGAAAAAGGAAAGTAGACCCAGTCCTCTGTCCTCCTTTTTCATTTTTTAAAAAAGCATGGTTTGTGACCTCAGCTCAACAAATAAGAAATCTTAAAGCTGAAATTATGTTGCAGTTAGATTTCTTGCTTCTTTACTTCTTCCCTGACCCAATGTGGCCATAAATGGTGACCTGTTAATTTGTTTTATACTTACTCCTATTCCGAGTTTTGTCAAAGATAACTGGGCTAAACAGCGAGGCAAATAAAAATATCCATACCATAAAGGCAAAGTCACAGTAACAGGCTGTGTAGCTGCCTGAATTGTGAACGTATACAAAGAAGTAAAGATTCACATAAATGGAAAAGACGTTAAATCCCAGCTGGCAACCTTTGTGCATAGATACAATTCACTCTGTGCAGTTCTGCAAATGTTAGAAGTAGCTTGAGTTAAAAAAAAAATTTAAAAAAATTAAAAAAATTACACAGGGAAGGAAAGGAAACCCTCAAGTAAGGTCAATGCTTAGGGCCTTCCTACCTCATAAAGTAGGATTAGACTCAGCAAGAACCAGATAAGGAAGAAACTTTTCAAAGAAAAGGAAACTTACAATTTCTTTGTCAGTTTTATTCATTTGAATGGAAATACATGTGTCTTGGATAGAATCTTCCTCCCTTCTATATTTCTCCAATTAATCTTCTCATACATACTCTCTTTTTAGAGACAAACATTTGAGAAGTGTCTCAATTTTCCTTTCCCCCCCCCCATATCTCATACATGTGTCTGCTTCCATCTCAACAGTTTCTCAGGATGGGAAGATGAACCCCCATTTTCTTGATAGTCTAGTCCAGTCTAGTATCTTTAAGGCACAAAATCTTCTGCCTATACCTTTTAGTAACTTTAAAGCACCAAAGAAGATCTAACAGTTTCTAGTTTTGATCTCTGTAAGCTATTTTTATATCAAAAAGTATTATAGAAAAAGCAATTGTCAGAAATATTTATAATGGCAATTGGGAAGATTTAATATTTTACATAAAATTATTTTTTAGTCATATTAGTGATTACAACCCTTAGTAGAATACAGAAGTGTAATAGAAAACAGTTCTGGACTTTTAAAAGTTAAGAGCTGAGCAGACAAGACAAAAAAGGAGAAAGAAAACAGACAAACAGAGGTAGACAGTGATTAAATCATTTGCCCAAGGCTACATACCAGGTCAAAGGCAGAAATGTGAACTCGAAACAATTCCCCTAGCTTTCCAACACAGTTCCTGAACACCAGACTAACCTGAGTTTTTAAGTCTAACATAAAAAAGCTCTCCAGTGAAAAACTAGTATTAAACTCATTGCCAAAAAATCTATGGAACTCCTAGTTCTGGCACTTTGCAATTATTTTAAATACTCTGCATGTACATGTGTGTGCATGTAGCTGTAATCTGGTGCCTCTTGGCTAATCATGAGTGTTGCCTCACACTTCCATAAGATGAGAGAACTGTAAAGCAAAGCTGATCAAAACTGTCACCCTTGGGTCACAGAAGTCAACACTCTTGATTATGCCAGAGGATGCCCAGGGTGCATCTGCTGACATTGTGTAAATCATTGTTATTTATTTTTTAAAAACACTTCATAAATAATTTTAACATGAAAAATGTTCTCTATGAGAGAAACACTTCAGGAAAGAGTTGACAAGTTAGAATGATTGCATTTTTTAAAAAATTTATTCACCACAGCACTGAGTATTCAGTGTGATGTAACTTGAGTTATGGACTCATCTCTCTCTTATTACAGCTTTCTCAGTGTACAGAAATGCCAATATTGTGTAGTGGTGTTGATGCAATAAACACAACTAAGAAAATGCAGTCTGTAAGAAATGAAGGGATCCATAACTGCATAGCACATTTAAATGAATAAGCATAATAAATCTGTGAATACAGACATCATCTACCTTGACTCAAAAGCAAAACCAGCAGAGATGTCAGCAGAACAGAACAATGTATAAAAAACTCTCAGTATAACATACTGCTCCTTCAACTCAATGTTTATGGTCATTTTCATTTATTATATCATTACAGTTTTTCTCTATCTGAGAAAATCAGACCCACAATTGACCATCTCCACATTCCTTACAATCAAATTCTGATGCCAGAAGTCCAGTAGCATTTCACAAGAGCCTTCTAGCTGTTAAAATACTGTATGTTTCCACAAGATTGTTATCAACAAACATCTTCTGGTAACTGACATGCAGAAAAAAAATTTGTAAGATTATTTCAAACTGTTAACCTTGCTAAATCTAACAGCTCTCTGTTAATGAAACAAGTTATCACAAAGTTGGTGTGACTTCATCTAAGAGACTGCCTGTGCATGCCATAGACTGAGATACTGCATATTTATATCTTCAGGTTTGATGAATTAATTGTACTTACCTCCCTTTTTGCAGAGATTTTATCTCTTACTTTTAGTACATTAAAATATCAAAGACTCTAACCTCATTTTTGTTACTGGGCTGCTGACAGCCTACCTGAAAGACAGGCCCAGTCTTTTATAAACTACACACTCAAAACCTTAATGAAAAGTCAATAAGCTTTGCTTTCTTGCAGCAGAAGACTTACCTACCCGAAGACCAATTTGATTCATCAAACCAGGAAAAATTCCTTAAATAAGAATTCTTATATTCAGAATCTTGCTACTAAAAATAGATATGAAATATATCAGCATTCAAGGCTGGCAAAATAATAAGAAATTAAGTGCTGGAAGCTTACTCTGGAAAAGTAAATGTTCTTCCATAATACCATAGCAAAACTCATTTTGTTTAGCTCATTCAAGCTGACTTACAATGCAGAGGAAGAGAGAGTTGTACCTAGTGCACATGAAAACAAAATAGCATGAGGTACAGAAGCAAATTTCATTCTTTAAAAAAAAAAACCAAACCCAAACAACAAAACCCCCACAACATTCTAAAGTGATCTATTTTTAAATGTTAAAACCTATTCAGTTACACAGCACAGAAAACAAACATATTTGCAGAAGTCTACTGTATTGCCATACTTTTCTAAACCAGAAAATTTTCCCACCACTCACAATTTCATCCCAGGTAAGGATTCTCTGTGTTCAACATACCGATTTCCTAACTGAAACATGCAGAAAGCAATCTGTAACTATTGATCTACTGCTTTAGCTGGAGCTGTAACCTGCCCAAGTTAGCCAGAAGCAGACTGCCCTGTCATACCCTCACAAGATTATGGCTTGTTTGAAATTTTTTGAGATACATTCAATTTGGCAATAACAATAGAATGAAGTAATAGCTTTATTCATTCATATACAGGCTTGAATAAGAGAGCATAACCTCTTCCTAGCTCTGTTATCAAAGACCTATCTCAATGGATATTATGCTTTATGTTCACTCAGTAGGATCTTTGCTCATGCTGACAGCCAGAAAAATGTCAGCTATAACACAAGCCAGGAACGCTCGAACTCTGTTCAGTGGATCACTACTGGACCATATTCTTTCACCTATTAAAAGTATTAGCTGTAACTTGAACTTCAGGCCTCATCTACATGTTATATTCATGATTATGAATCATGAACACATGGCTCTAGTCACAACATCAGTCAGCAAAAAAGTCACTTATACTTCCAAGTTAACAGAGCTGATTGCGATATTACTCAAATCTCTCTGAACCCACCTACAAGAGCAGCACTTTAATTTCAAGGCACAGAAAAAATTGAAAATCTTGTTTCAAACCTATAGCAAGTGATGGAATTAGGTGGGCACTACAGTACAAACTAAATACAAATAAAAATGGCTACTGCACCAAAACTCTTGTGACATCTTGAGTTCCCTCAAACAGCTAGAACATAACATATTTTCTAAATATCACCTTGTCAAAAAAGTCTTTCCAGAATAATTGTCATGCTGATATCATGAAATCATGACTAAGGAAAAGGGTCAGAAAGACTTTGGAAAAGCAAGAAAGGTGTGATCAGTGCCAGTGTTCTAAAAAAACAAAGATCAAACTTCTAATTTTAGGACAACCTCATAAATAGAAGGGAGCTGGAAAGAAAACGCTGAAAACTCTCACATCATAAGAAATCAAAACAAAAACCACATTCCAAGACTTATGTATACAGAATACTAATAAACACAGAAATGGGACCTTTAAAGAGAAGAGGAACTGCCTTCAACTAAATAGCAGCAATTTAAATCCCTGCTTCTGCCTGATAAGGTACAAACTATCCGGCTAAGCTGTCCAGAGATGAACCTAAAAAACCTGACACTGGCAGACTCTCTGGATTTAAGAGCTTCTTCATTAATTATCTAGACATTGGCACTGCTACTGTGAACTCCCAACCATACAGAGCAAGAAAAATTCATTTCGCCACAAGCACTTGAAGGTTTAAAAAAAAAAAAAAAGCTGCATTTCACTGGATGCAGCATTTGTATGCTTATCTACGGGTTTTTAATGTCACTTTACAGTTAATAATTAGCCCTCCTCTGGCCTGCACAAAGAGTGCCTCTGAGACAAAGGAAAACGTTAAGTGTGTTAGCTATACTTGCCACTGGTATAAATAGTCAAAGGGATGATTAATGAATGAGGGGGAGAATTAAACAGAGCAGTGAACAAAGACAAAGCCCGTTTGCTTGGCTGCCCACAAACCAAGACAAGCTGCATCCATAAAGAAACTACAGAAAGTGACAAACAAAAAATCAGCCTAATAGACAGCTCATGAAGACTTTATTTAACCCCACATTATGACAGCCTCAGTGCTTTATTAACACTCTGACATGTTAAGATGCCAGGGTCACTTGAGGCTAAAACACACATTTGTTGGGGGGAAAGGCGGAGAAAAAAATGCACATTTTTGTGCCACAGAAAGAAAAACAGAGAAGGCCCAAATAACTTAAACAACACCCTTCAGTTCTCCTTTGTGGAGCATGCCAAAATCGACATTTTTAAAGAGTTGTTTAGAGATGTCAAACAAAGCAGATGAAGCACTAACACAAGAGGCCCTGGAGAAGTAGCTTGACAGGCCTTATCCTACTCTTCAAATGGCTACATTTTAGACAGACACCTTTAAGATTAAAAGAAAAATGTGATGGCTTTTAAATTTAAAGCAAGTTCTACTCATTTTTTTCCCTTTAAATGAGCTAATGAACATTCCCAGCTACTCTCCACAGATTACTACAGGTACTTAATATTCTACATTAACGTCTATGATTTCTGAATTAAAAACCCTGCAATAAAGTTGAGAAACACTATAGTCCAGCAACTTTATTGCACAGGCTATTTTCACACTTTGACTTTAACATAGGCAATTTATATAAATACTTAAATTTGAGTTATCTTGCCTTTTCTTTTGTTAGGTAGTTTTTTGTTTGTTTGTTTTTTAAATAAAAGTCGTAACTTTCACAAATAGTCTATTTCCCTTCACCAGCTGCCCAATGCACTGGACAAATCTAATAAACCTCTAATAAAATGGGATATAGAGCAAAGTACAGAAAATGTTAAAAAGAAAACCACAAGGAAAACCCCACAACACATGAACAATTACCATAATAAGATAAAGAACTTTTTCTCTAGCTTATAATGCTGTAAGTGCATAATCACATAAGTAGTGCCACAAGTAGCCACATCTTCCAACAAGACAGTACAGTATGTAAATATTTTGTAGTTACTGACAACTGAGAATAAAATATTCCTGTTGCTATTGATTCAATGTTGTATATCCCTGCCATGTAAAAAAAGATCCTTACTCTTTCCATACTATTATACAAACTTCTTCATTAGATAAATACAACTGATCTACATTGCTTTTTAAACTGAATTTTACATTTTTAGTAGGGACAGTCTTATCCTCTCAAATCATCATTAATATTCCTTTAAGCTTCCTGTCCATGTTTTTTTCACCATCCAATACCATCCTCTCATCCATCCTCCTACTGCATAGCTTCTTTTTCTCAGCTTCACTGCTTGATTTACTCACTGCAACGTCTATGAAAATAAGCTGGAGCAGAAAGCCATTCTATATTACTTAAACTCTTCTCCCTACCATAGTGCAACACACCCCAAACTGATACTTTTATGAATGGTAAAGACGTAATAAACAGCTTGATGATCTGAAAACTGAACATGCTCAAAACTTAAGGTGATATCATGCACAAAAAGCCTTCATTTTCTGCTGAAGACCCTCATCCTCCTCTGTCCTGTGAGGACAGACTTGTTCAGGTTTCTGCTTTCACTTCCATCAAATATATGCCACCTCTGCAGTACTAAAATTTTATCCATCACCTGCATAATATCTCGTAAGTCACAAAGAAAAACTTTGCTTCAAACTCCATTCACAGAGAACTGTAACTGTTTTGAAAAGTGTCAACATCAGATGTATTTTCACCAAATAAGGCAATCCAAAGTTATCAGGGCAACTTGTAGAGAAAACAATGTAAAATTTCCATTTTGAAGTATTCATTTTTATTTCCAAATCTTAGTAAAGTTAGGTCAAGTAATACAAGAACTACCACAATACAATTTGCACTTTTCCACTATGCATTCAAGGTGGTGCTTTTTGAATACTCATAAGAAGGCCTAGAGAAAGATATTTAGTATGTGAAGTAAGCAGAGAAGCGTATGACAGCACCCTTTCCCCTTCCATTTCTAAGGTAGGGCAAAACTCTTTATACCAACGCTGCTCTCATTTTGTGAGGAATCTTCAGATATTTGTTTATTGCAAAAAACTTCAGCTAGCAACTGAATATGCATTGGTGAGTCCAGATCATATGCTGATGTTATCTGGACCAGCTTACACACTGTAAGAACTTTTTTAATTTACTGAGGGCATTCAAAGGAGACTAAAGAGAACTTTCCCTTACCGTGCCCAAATTCTCCCAAGTTTCAACAGTGGTTTTTTTAATGTTATTTCCTGTATCAAAAATAAATAAATAAATAAGTAAATTGCAATCACATTTTGGACAGTTAGAATAAATAGTTTTTTAATATGTTATATTTTTAGAAATAATTCCAATTCTAAGTCAAATCTCCGAATAAACTTGAGTAACTAACTGCTCTAGATTCCTCTGAAAGCTCTACATGGGTTATATATACTCTGAGCTACAACCTCTCGGTATATAGCTCAAAATACAAATTGTGCTATATAAAAAAATAACTGTAGAATTTGCCTGAGCCTTTCCAAGTTTTGAGTTCTTAGCCCAATTCTGGTTGAATATCAAAGCTCGGCAGATCTTATTTTAATGTATAATACCTTTCAGAAATAGTTTCTTCTCTTGCCCATTGCCATTTCTTTAAAAAGCTTTGATAGAACATTTGAAGG
>JANZLQ010000100.1:17179349-17210612 GCA_026212715.1 Elanus axillaris
GGGGGGGCAGGGGGGAGGTAAGGGTTCTCCTCCAGATGTCCTAAGACGTGAGAGACAAGGAATCATTCTGTATCTGTTCTCACACATGCCAACATACAGTTTTTACTTTAGGAATGCAATGAAAACTGATCATCTGAGTAACTAAGAGGTATCAGCTTCAATAGGGAAAGCCATATTTTCCTGGGCAACTGGCAGAAGGAGGAAAATAAGTAATCTCCCAGTCTTCAAGTGTGATCTCTACAGGTAACTGCCACATGCAATCGTATATCCACATCTAGGATGTGCAGGCATTTTTAGTGCCTTGTCTTTCTGCAACTGCCAATAAACTCACTGTTGATCTCCTGTACTGCCCCATCACTCATAGAATCACAGAAGGTGGAGGCAGAGGAAACATATTAGGTCATCTAGTCCATATCTCTGCTAGTAGGTGAGATGAACTTAAATGAATAATGACTGGAAAAGCCTCTCTGGATTTTTCATGCTGTGACATCATTCTCACACCAGTATCATTCGCTCACAGCTGAAGCTTTAAAAATTATAACCAACCGTGACACACACTCTAAGAGCAAATAAAATAAAGTGAAAACCAAGACATTTATGCCACATCTACACTGTCAAGCATTCAAATCTCTGGAACAACTGAAACCTTTTCTTAGCTACACACATTTATTCTTGTTAACTCAGGCATGCATCTCACAAATAGCAAGTTACAAGGGTAAAAGATCTTGTGAGAAGAGTCACTGTGTCCAGTGAAGGGAGTTGTCATGATTTTAAGAAAAGTGCCCAAAGGATGTTGCTGCTAATTTACTCTATCACAGTGCTGTCTTATATATGTGTGCCTACACACATGTATAAACCAAATAATGCCCTTCTTAAAACAGCTAGGCAATACTAGTATCAAAGATACAAGCATCAATCCTCAGTACTTAAAATAGTTCTATATTAAATTAGCATGTAGTTGAAAATAACAGGAAAAGTGAATAAAAAGTGTTTATTTAGTAATCCCTTAACACTCTCTATTAATCTATAACCTTCATTTTGAGTACGCTAATCTCAGAATAAGCAATTTGTGTTA
Organism: Elanus axillaris; assembly: GCA_026212715.1. Lineage (NCBI taxonomy): Eukaryota > Metazoa > Chordata > Aves > Accipitriformes > Accipitridae > Elanus > Elanus axillaris. The sequence continues at coordinate 17,180,425 of JANZLQ010000100.1, forward strand.
ACTTGAGTCACTCTAAAGACAAAGAAAAGAGTAAGGTAAAGTAATAAGGTAATACAAGGCAAGTTCCATAAACCAAAATAAAAACACTGAACTTTCTTTTTTTCTGATGTACCACCTGCAAAGTAAACATTACTTTAGAAAAGATTCAATTTGAACTAATACCACATGCTTAGGAAAAGTGCATGTGCAAGGAATTTATAGATTTAACTTTGTTTTTCTGGTGGAATTACAATATCTCTTCACAGTTTTAAAATCCAATTAATTAGATTAATTGATGTTACTGATTTCATTATAAAGTTTAGTTCCACCTATGTCCCCTCCAACCCCTTGCACACTCCCAGCCTGCTTGTCTGGCAAAGATAGAAAGCCTTGGTGCTGTGCAAGCACTTTTCAGCAACAGCCAAAACACTGGTGTGCTATCAACACTGCTTCAGCCACAAATCCAAAAAAAACCCTAACTCCATCCCAGCCACACCAAGTACAAGTTTATATACTTAGAGAAATTAGTCAGTCAGTTTATACAGCATAGCTGGCTTTCAAAAGGAAGGTATACAAAACTGCTGGGCAATAGGAGGGAGAAATCAGTCACTTGAAACTTGGCAGACAAATAGTGACAGTATAGACTCTTACAGTGCCCAGATTAAATTTAAATCTGTCAAAGTCCCGTTAAAATTTAAGATCTAAACAAGAAGCTGTATTCATAGCAGCTTATTTATTAGAAAAGACAGTAAGAGTAAAGCAGTTCTTCAAGTCCTTCAGCAAGGCTAGGCACTCATTTTTGAATTTATTTTAAATTCAGTTATGTACACCGAGCAATTTAAACATGCAAAGGAAAACATATTTTACATCATTATTTATCATTCCATAAAACAGAACAGTAGCCTATAAAATGATCTACTTCTCTATGCATCATTTTCATTCCACTTTGAATGTGCAATCCAATTTTTTTATACTTTAGATTGGAAGGTTAAAACTGCTTTCCTTGCATGCATCACAATAAGGAGACAATGGATTCAGGATGCAGGGTTCTGCAACTCTCTAAAGTAGAAAGTGGAGAGACTGAAAATGAAAATCAAATGAAAGAACTGCTATACTGACAGAAATACAGAGTTACTTCCATGAAAGTGATCATGCTAAATAAGGGTACCTATGTTCAATCCAAATTTTCTTGAAAGAACAGAGAAAAATGTCTCTATTGACCAGTTAACAGAAAACAGTAGTCTGAATATATTTTTACTCATATTTGCAAAATAATGAAACAGAAAATGCTGTTTACGTGTTCCATTTTTCTCATGCATCATTCATTCAGGCTTTCTTTTTCCTTTTTTTTTTTAAAAACTGTTGTTGATATGCATGCAAAAATAAGCCATTTGCCTCTGAAGCTACATGGTGAAGGAGAATTGTTTTTATATATTCTATTACACATATATTTAAAAAAAGGTATCTCTTTATTAGTTACAATGTGGCCAAGCAAAGCAGTACATTTTATTAGGAATTAGTGCATTTTGCTCCTGTGATTTTTTGCCAGTGGCTACTTCCAGAAATATATTCTAACCTGGCAACTTCAATTTTTTAGGAATATTCTATGGCCACAGGGCACTAATTGAGGTTCTTGGCCTGGAACTCAAAACTACATTTCAAATTCTGTTACATATTGGAAAATAAATGGGAGCTCAGGTTCTGAATTGCTGTGTCCACCATTTGCTCCAGGATTAAAAGGAAAAAAGGGAAGATGATTCCTCCCCTTCTCTACATAACAAGCTCAGCCTAGATGATGTGCTGTTTTTCTCAGCCTAAAGTTATTTCTTATGGAAAAGAAATGAACTTATTTTTACAAATGCAAAGCCAAAGCCTATCAGCAAAATTTCTGTAAGATTGGATATAACACTTATGCAACCACTGAATCCCAAGGAGACTGAAGGTATGCATGAAAACTTCCTTGTAAAGGGTTAATGCTTAAAAACATAAATCAGGGTTAACTAAACAGGAATCCATTGACTCACACACATGCAAGAGTCTGAAATCACCAATCCCGTCTTTCATTTCAAGATCATAATAGAACTTGTATAGATCTATTATCACAGTAGATTTCACTGTATCCACATTCTGCGTTTTGATGTCCTTGAGAGAAATTATGCACAAAACAAGTAGAGTGAAGAAGCATTACACATCTGTTTCCTCTTCACATCAGCTTTACTGACTTGTAAAGAAACTGGGCCAAAAGTAGGTGGGTTTATCTTTTCTTCCCTCCAAAGAGCATTGTAAAGAAGCTGGTATTACCAGCAGGTTTCTTGAGACAGAAGGAGATAACTTCTTATCCTCAATATTAAGGAAGATGTGGAAGCTAGAAGGCCCATGGAGAGCTTAGTGTTTAAAGGCAAAGGTTTAGGGGAAAAAAATGGTGGAACATGGTGAAAGTAAGGACTTGTTATAAGAAAAGTTTAATAAAGGAAAAGCTAAAAAGAAAATGCCAAAAGGCCCTGTGATATTCACATAGTTATTTCAGGTCACTCTCCCTCCAGACTTTTTAGTAGGTAGCCATGGAAGCAGTTTGGATTTAATTTGCTGTGGTGCCCACAGGACAGCTGTTTTCCCTTCAATAGCAATTAATTTTTAATCAATAGAAGACATCTTAACAAAACTGTTGCTGTAGCAAGTAGCACACATGAGATTCTTCATGAAGTAAAAAAGAATTGTCAAACCATAGATCTATCTATGGATCAACCCTAAAGTACAAGGTAGTAGAATCACTTATGTACAGTTAGGTATCATTTTGATTTCTTTATGGAACAAAGAAGTTTAAAGGAGTCGTCATCAAACAAGCAGAATGTCCACTCTTGGTTTCTGGCATCCAATGTCATTTGTTTTCAGCCTCAATCTAAGAAATTCAACAAGACCAAGTGTCAAAAGATTTTTTATTGTATTTTTTTTTAAATATATTCCAGTGGCTGTAAGGTAGGAGTGAGACTTAACATTAAACCTGTAGCTCACATTCTTCCAAATTTTAACTAAAATATAGACTTCAAGGCAGAGGATTACTTAACAGCAAAACCGAGATGCTGCTGACATCACTTCAGCAAACTTTAATAGTGCTACATGAAAACTAGATCCATAAAGCAAAATAGCCTTTTTCTTTTCCCCAAGAAATGCATTTCTGAAATACAACAATTAATTCTGTGCCACTCTCACATAGAAGGCAAGGACTGCCCTAGACAGCAGGAAATTGCTCACTGCTCAATCACAACATTTTGATTAGCAGTCTAGTTCAACACAGCTACAATTTCGGCTTTTTTAGCTTTCTTAATTTGTTTTAATGGTTTTTGTCTTAATTTGATCATTACTGTTATCTTTCCACCAAGATATTTACTTCTCTAATTTCTTCATGTCAATCTGTAGAAAGCTACAACTTTGAAAGAATGTAGCCACCTCATCTAGGTGGCAACTCAGAGTGATTTAATAATCTTGTGTCTGTTAACAGCGATGAGTATGGCTTCATAACCTACCATTTACATTACCTTCAGTATTCTTGGACTTCAGATGAATACTCAATAAGAATGCTGCATTTCTATTGTAATGTCAGCTTTACCACTACTACATTTCATCCAATAGCTCACCTAAAATAAATTAAGATCAGTAACAACTCCATTTGAAACCATTTTAATACATATGGCTATTGGGACTGGAAAAGCGCGAGAAACATTGGGGAAACACACCATCTTTTATAACAACTATCTAATCATCAGTTTTTTCACCTATCAACACAGTGAACTTCAAATATATTTCCCGAGTAATTGGCAATCTCGTATCCTCTGAAACCAGGAGACGAAAAAAAATTATCAAGACTCTAGTTCATCCAGTATGATGACTAAAGTATTTAAGATATTGCTGTAAATGAAATAAGTTGTTCCATTTCGATGCTTATAGAATGTATTAAGTTCTGGGTCAATAATATGTAAATAACTTTTTCCCCCTTTGAGATCCGATTTAGGCGCAATATTAAAATGACAGAAAAATAAAGACGTATTCTCTTAGGAACATCTGCTCTAGTTTCTCATAATTATAGTTTGGGAAATATTTTCATTTCAAAACAGCTTTGTTCTTGCTGACGAGGGGAGAGCAGTTTAAAAGCATTTCTACTCTTTTACAAATACCGGAATGACTTTAATTGCATATATTTCTAGTAAGTTTTTTCTTAGATACATTTAAAGTTTGAAGACATTGAAATTTTATATAATTTTGTGACAAAGGGATATTACATCTTTATCTCTTCTTGATGTTTGTAGGTTGAGATGAACACACCAAGCTAAAGGGCATTGTGAAGATAAGTTTCCATGACATTTACTATAACTCTTTTATATTACCATCTGGCTATTTTATATGTAGCATTCAGAGAGAAATATAAAAAAAAGATGTAAAGCTGAAATTATTTCCTTGATAACACTTGTTTTAAACACTGTGCCACTAAATAGCTAAAAAGTCTCACAAGTGAATGCATAAAGCATATAAAAGCTACAAGCCTACTTACATAAATTCTTAAGATTAAAGTAATAACTTCTAGAAAAAGGTGGGAGAAAACATACTACAATAAATCTATTTGTAATGCTCTTTGGGTTCCAGCAACTGCTTTCATTGTTCTCAAGTGGCTTACATATAAAACAAAACATTTGATGTATGATTTCAATCCTTTATGGAAAACTGTTCTATCTACAAGCAGCCTGTCAAACAAAACAACGAAAACAAAAAAGCAGTTCAGCACTAGGAAGCAATAAAATACTTAAAAACAAAGTATGGACACAATGTTTTGGGTTTGGTTTTAAGGCCATTTCTGACATCTGTGAGGACCGGCTTACTACAGAGAATGGGATATGGACTTGGGAAGCAGGTAGGAGGGGCAGGAGTACAGGAAAGTGGAGAGCTAACTAGGGGAAGGTGTACCACACATCTCTAAAACACCATTCACAGAAGCTGGATATAAACACATGCTTTTATAAAAAGTCATAAGCATGGTATAACCTGGCAAGGAATATTAGCTTCCTTGGAACTTAGACTACCCCCAAAATGAAGGACTGCTGCATAGAAGGACGAAAGAGCAGAGAAATGAAACCAAGGTGCTATTTTCATAGCGTAGCAGCTATAATCCTAGTAATTGGACAAGATTTTTACAAAGCTGGTTGACCTTTTTTGTTTTTTTAAATGATTGCTACTGATCTGCTGTCTTACATGACAGCAACAGTGCAGTTCCTGTTACCCAAAGACACTGTTACTGTTATTCATTCGTATTAGAACAGCACCTACATGGCTTTATCCAAGGTCAGATACTACCAGTGCTGGGCTCTTCACAATCACAGAATAGCATGCAGGCCCTTGTATGAACAGCATACAATCTAACTTGACAAGACAGACAAAAAATAGCGTAAAGCACAGATACAAGTATCATGTTCAAGGTCATATAGCAGGCTGAATGCAAAGGATGAAACCAGTGTTTCTCCCACATTGAAATCTCTTGCCCCCACTGGCTGGAAATTGCTGGCTCTTTAAACTGCCTTTGTAATATACATTCTTGTCTCTCAAAACAATATTGCATGGAAGTTTTTTTCATATTTATCAGTGCATGATTTTCAGTAGTTTCCTTCTCTAAACATGACTCTAATGTGCTTACACACTGCATTACAGACAGAAAGGAACTTTTGCTGTCCACACCAAACGAAAAAATGTCATATACCTGTTTTGTGCTATACTCAAGCTAATAAATCCTGCTGAGAAGCTGGATTCACAGGATGAGGCTCATACTGACTACATTTATTAGCTTTTTCTCAGCTTGAACCACAAGCAAAGCAAGCTTACAACTGCTCAGAACTTGGGCAGAAGTAAGTTTCTGTCTCACCACTTATTATTTTCATGGGTTTAACAAGTTGAGTAATCAATTCCTATTTTATTTTTACCAAAAAGGCTGCAGCAATGTTACAATGCTACTTGCAATCATCAAAATGACCTATCTGATCAAAACTTTAATCTGCTTTCTTCAGTCCCAGTTTCTGATATTCTGTAGCTAAACCTGTTTGGCTGTTGCTCTATGCAAGGTCACAGTGCCAGTCTCAGAATACAGCCTCTTTCTTGTTTGCTTCTGCATTTACCAATTCTGAATTTTAGGTCTATTTTGGTAACAAGGAAGAACAAACATATATATGCTGTTACCAGGAAAGAGAAGTCTTCTATTTAGTTAGGGTACAAATAGTCACATTTTTCTAGCAGCTCTACTGAGACAAATAAATAGCATTTTGAACAGTATATGAAAAGTGATGTGGGAATTAAACAACCAGCAGCTATTGTGTGTACTTAATTGTTACTAAAGTCCATGCATGACTGCAGGTTTGGGCTTGTGGTAATTAATTTAATTCTTTGCGACTTGGTAATCTGATCCACTGTTGGATGTGTAACATGATAGAAGGAAGAAAGCTGTATTGGAGCACCACAGACAAAATAGATCTATTTGGTTGAAAGCTTTTCTCATGCTTTCACTGTGTAAAGTAAAACTATGACTGAGAAAATGATGTCTATATCCAGAAGCATTCTTTGCTACACCATCTAATTCTTCAAATGCTGAGCTACAGACCAACAGCTTCTATAGTGAACTGGTCTCAATATGCCTCATAACCCTATTCAATCCAGACATGCTGAAACAACGTGTCAGAAAAAATGTACAAATAAATTGAATATTTCTCAGAAATCTGGAAAACATCCTGACGTGCCTGGGCAATTGCCTCTAAAAATAGCAAGATGACAACAGAGGACAGGAGTAGCACCTGAAAATATGACTACACAAACTAAACTTACCAGTATACTAGCACTGGACTTAATATACCACAGGACTGTACAGTGAATTACATTAACTAAAACTTCCAATAGTCTAAAACACTGTATCATGAAATTTTCAACTCAGGTTGCTTTTGTATTAACCTTTTTTTTTTTTTAATCCTTCACTATTACCTTGTGGGTTCAGAACACAGATGCTTACAATCATACGTTAGGATAAATATGACTTGTAGACAACCTCAGTACAACTTTCCAGAGAATAATACCCCTAAAAGGCTCATTTTGTTCCCAATGTAGTAGACACTGAAGAGGTAGTACACTATTTTATCCAGGTGGAGAAATGATCACATTAAATTTCATTAATATATTAAACTAGAAAATAAAATTTTCAGAACTCATAAGAGATTTTTGCTTTTCAATTTGAGACACTTGAACAACACTAATTACCAGGTATTTTGGAAGTTAGCTTTGTTCCCACTCTTAGGTTGGCACTCAAACAAGGCCCCTTCCTCCCCTTAAATTAATAGCTATCCCTGAAAAGTTAGACTAGAATATGAGGCTTATCTGCATGTTCTTAGCAAGTACTGAATAAAGACTGTGATTGAAAGTGCTTCAAGAGCCTCAAAGAAATACAAATAATATTTTATCCCCCTATAAAATATTTTAAAATATTATTTTGGGTTTGATTACAGTTTGACATCAAAGTTCAAATTTGGTTTCTATGTTACTGTAAGTCTCACCTATCTGAAGTACATATTAAAATTATGTCTGAATGCAAAAGTATCTGATTTCTGTAATGGTTCTAAATGAAAGCATCTTAAGAAGACCCCACTGTATAAATTATCAATCTCTGTCAGTGGTGTTTAACAGCATGCTTTGAGAATGCTGATTAAAACAAAAGGTCAGAGCAAACATCAGTGCTCCAGAGACTCTTGTAGATAGTAGTGTAATTAAAATGTAACTCTAGACTGCTCTATGCTTTCTATGTCAGCATTTTTCCAGCAGGGAATGGCCAGATAGCCTGGCAAACCCAAGCAGCCACTGTAGAAAGTGGCAGGAGATGTCTGATGAGGGAGCAAATAGATAGCCATCAATGTTATCAACTCATGCTACTACTGGCACCCAAACAGCCTTTTTTCTTTCTTTCTTTCTTTCTCTCTTCCTCCCCCCCCCCCCCTACCCCCCGTTTCCTTTCAGTGTGCATGCTGTCCTGTCTTTTGTTCTGGCAGAGATAAGATGTATAAATTATGAGTGGTTGACAAAGTATACTCCAGTGCCTGAGGCAGCTCATCAATCATTTTCCACATGTCGACAGGTAATTGATGCGAGCCCTGCAGGCGCATCTCCATCAGGTAAAAGGAGGAAGGAATTAAATCTGCTGTCATGGTTTGAGCAGATGATCTGTATTTAACATTCTTTTTAATTTATAAGTTGTTTATTTTAAACTGTATTTGGCTGCTCTACCTCCCTCCCATTCTCTCTCTCTATCTTCCTCTCTCTCCCCAAGACCTCGTAGAGAAAGTGGTGCGTAACTGTCTGTATTCAGTGTGTCACATGGAAAAAAATGCCTTCAGCAGGGTGAGAGGGTGCTCCAGCATCGGACAGCAAGAGACCACCCAAAGACTGTCAGCGAGCAGCTGAGGAACCTACTTTCTACTTCACTGAAGCTTAACATCAAAGACACTGCTTGTCAGGTAATAATAATCTGTCAAGAGAGTTAGGTTCTGACCAGTCTAGGATACTAAATATACAGACTTCTTCCTTTGATTATTATTGTTATTCCATTTAACTACACCTCTCAACCTGTTTATATTTCTTGGCTTTGAACAGAGCATTTTAAAATTAAAAACTCAAGGCAGGGGTAGAGAAGAAGGGGGAAGTAGGAAATGGTACTGGGTCTGGCTGGGATGGAGTTAATTTTCTTCATAACGGCTTACATAGTGCTATGTTTTAGATTTGTGACCAGAACAGTGCTGACAGCACACAAATGTTTTAGCTATTGCTGAACAGTGTTTGCCCAGCGTCAAGTCATCCCCTGTTTCTCACTCTGCCCCTGCAGTGAATAGATCAGGTGTGCACAAGGGGTTGGGAGGAGACACAACTAGGCGGATGACCCAAACTAACTAAAATGATATTCCATGCCATATAACGTCATGCTCAACAGCAAGGAGGTGGGTTTAGGTATGTTAGCCATCTTTTGCTTGGGAACTAGCTGGGCATCAGCCTACCCATGCAAGGTAGTGAGTGACTACATCACTTGTTTTGCTTTGGGGTTTTTTTCTTCTTGCAGTTAAGCACACTACATCAGTTCTTTCTAATCTATGCTAGCTACTATTTACTCTGGAAAGCCACTGGAAGACATAAACCTGTTAAATCCTGTATGATGTGGGATCTTGCAACATTAGACACTATCCTTAATGTAATTAAGCATTCTACATAGACTGGAGCTGAGCTCTTCCACCACAACTAACAAAGCATTGCTCTGTCAAGATGCTGAACACCAGAACTGAGACACAGTGCTGTTGAAGGATGGCACAGCACCCATTGTTTCATTGTGGGTGGAGGTGAAAGTTAAGTGTTGAAGGAATTTTTGTGTTGATAATGTTCTGTATCTTCATGATCTTCTGTATCTTCCCAGTTTGGGCTGGAAACAGTGCAAGTCCAAGCAAATAGTGCGTGACAGATTCATCAACACTGACACAGAAGAGTTTCCTCCATGAATTACCCAATATTGCCAACTCAAAGGCCCTCTAAATCCTTGGCTTACTAGCACAATGCTCCCAAACACAACACAAATGGACTGCAGGGGGAGGAAAGCTTTCACTTCATTAGTCAGTGAAAACAGACAGACAAAAGGCCTAGTCCAAAGTCCAGTGGTCCCTGTTAGTTTCAAAACCAACTTTAGTGAGGCCCAGAGACAACTGATGATATATTAGCTATCAAAAAATCATGGTCATAGTGATATTCAGAATGAACCAGAATTTAAAATACCTCTGGCATAGTTTGAGGCTAATCTGAGCAGCAAGAAGGAAGTTGAAGACAGAGATCTGTGAGTTACTGTCACTTCCATTCTTAAATGCTCCAAGAAAAAAAGGTTAGATTATAGAGAAGAAAAAAGTAAAAAACATGAAAAATGAAACTATGAAAGTATGATCCCGAGCATGAAAAAAAAAAAAACAACAGACCAAAGTTAAGAAATTCTACACTAGAAAAGGGTAGAGGAAAGATCCTGAAAAGACCAGCTATCTCTCTGATGAATAGAACAGGAAAATAAATTAATTAAGAAAAGAGACTACACCTACCAATTTCTAAAGGGATTACCTTAAGCAGAACAATTAAAAGGCGGGGGGGGAAGGGTTTGGAAGTATACTGGGGACAAAGTGGTGCATAAGACTCATTCAACACTGCAAAGGAAAATAAATTGCAAATCTTTACTATAATTTGAGTAAGAATTGAAATTTTTCAGGTGTCTTGGTCTAATGGAGTACATAAATAAATACTCAAAGAAGACAAGAAATATAATTAAAGCTACCAGTGTTAGTTGCCTTTCTAAAAGGCCTTAAATAGACCACAGAAATGTATGTTTTGAAGTTGTCTTGTTATTCTTAATTTTATGCTGCTTTTCCTGGCAAAGGAATTAAAATCTACAGATAAAACACATAAGGATTTTAAAGCAGAAACATAAGAGTATTAGTAAATAGTAACAGCTTTCAAGAGCTTTCTCCATATTTGAGGAACTTACACACTTTCCGTAAGAGGACTAAAATCACAAAAATCATTGGCAAATAGACCTCCAAAAGAGGTTTGCTTCATGGTTATGACAAATTCATTTTTGACAAATATGACAAATTCATTAAATAGTTTCTCTAGAACATAAAGTTACTCCAAATAATTCACGTATTCATAGTTCTTCATTCAATGAAACATTTGCAAAATTTTAAACAGTGAAACATCTCTTTTCACTGATTAGTCAAGTGCAGTACATCTTGCTTCTACCCAAAGTAATAACTACATACTACTGTTCCATGGATATGGTAACAACTCAGCAACAACATGTATCCCTTTATTCTCCAAAGAAAAGGTGTACTTCCTATATGAAAGAAGAAAGTACTGAATATTCAAAGTGTAGCCTCACCATCATGTATACATGATATATACACTGAGAAAAAAAATGAGAGAAAATCTGGAAAATAAACCAAGTCATTACTAGGAAAACAGGGATCTTTCCTTACAATCTAAGAAAAAATATTAATGAATAATTTCACTCAGGGTCAAAATAATTAGGTTTTGATCAAAGTACAAAAATACTGTTTCTAAAACATTCCTGATCAAATTCTAATGCATTCCATAATTAATATACCACATTGTATAGTATACCATTGGTTAGTATATATTATTGATTAATTTTTCAAGTCACAAGAGCATACTTTTGAACCAAATTATCTTTTTTAAAACTCTTGCAACACTGAAACTAATAGATTGTAATAACTCGCCCGACCTATCTAGAAAACTTGCCAAGATCAGTTTACTTCATAAGGGCAATAAACTTTAGAAAAAATTATACACAATGATTTTGCTGTGAGGGAAGAATAAAACATAAAGGAATTTATTACTCAAAGGCTCTTTTATATAAAACACAGCACCCACACAACACAAAGAAACAGAAGTTCAACGATCTTGTTACAGACTCACTGCTGCAATGTATCACCCACATTATCCATTGCACCCAACAAGACAGAACTTTTTGCTCAGATAACAATATAGGGTTTGATTGCATGGCACACATACGCGAAGTCTTGTCAAAGTTAATATCAATATTTGTTGGTATAACAGAAGCCAATCAATGAGTTATCAAGGATGAAGACTAAGAACTTTTGTTTAGCCTGAAGAGAGCTCTAATTAAAGTACTCTAGCCCTAAGTGCTTTACGTTGTTTGCCGGACTCAGCCTGGCTGCTGACAACTTGAATCTCCTCTTTAGTCCTGAAAAGAGCTTTTTCTGCATTCATTTTGATCTGGAGGCTTTAATCTAGCTGCCACTTCCAACACATTTTACCAGTCCTGAAAAAGGCTTTTTGTTTATTCCAGCTGGCAACTCGTTTTCTGACAGTGAGGCTTGAAGTTGGCAAATGTCAAAGGTTCCACATACAACTCTACTTTTCTTCATTTCTAATGACTGGTATTAGACTGATAAGTTGAGCCCATATCACAACAAGTTTTTACTAGCTGTTTTCTCCAGTCTGCTGATTCCCAGATAACTACTCCTCACAATTAAGGGTACTCTTGATCTCTAGCTAAAACCATCATAAAAATACATACCCTCAAGAATAAATAAATATACACAAATATATTGATAAATATGATCATGTTGAATAATGAAAATTTTTAAAATTATGTTCACCATCTCAAGTACACAGGTAACGGATGATATAAGTATTTGACACTGAATGCCAAGCATTTTGTAAATACATATAAGAAGAGATATACATATAGCAGTCTCGGGATCCATCTACTGAATTAAATAAAACCGCTGAACCCATGATTTTTACTCTTTCACCAAGATTCTTGCTCTTCCAAACTCTGAACAAAACTTTTCTGCAAGAGGCTGGCCCATAGAAATAGATCATGCTTGCACAATCTACTTCAATATTTTAATTTCATTCCATTGTATTTAATTATTCATTTCTGAGAGATTGTCCTTCATAGCCTGGTACTCCAAATTCCTCCTACTGCCTTGAAGTTCAATGCAGTAAATTTGATTACTCCAGGAAAATTATTCTTGGTCCTTAGTGACGTAAATTACTCAACAGTTCTAGGCAGCACAAGGTCCTTCTCACCAACTACCATACTCAAGATTGTGTAGGCAGTAATTTTTTCCTAATGGTGTGAACCAGCTTTTGCTGGCACTTCAGACAAATAAAAGGCAGAGCACCTTACCTGGAGGCAGTTCCACCTAGAATCTGGTTCCTGAGCTAGTCAAATCCTCTACCTTATTACAAGGCAGCACTGTATTTACTGAACTAGAGAATCAGACTTTCCTCTGATATTAATCATCATAGTTCATAAACTAGGATTCCACACCATTAATTAATTTCCAATTTTATCGAGCATTTGACTACTTCTCATGCTTTCTAGACAACTCTTTTGGGCATCATCACCCAATTCTCAAACTGCATAAGCTTACTAATTAAATTAAGCTTTGCTGTGTGTAAAGAAATAAGGGAATGTTTTATTCTAACTTTATGTTGGTGAAACAAGGTAGTCACTTGCTCAAACTAGCTGATTATAATGTATTGCCTTTGACTTACAGTCTGTGCTCTAAGCATGCGAACATTACACAGAATAAATTTATCACCATATAGTGTAATTGATCAAATCATATAAAACCCCCTAAAAACAGATCATGAAATATCTCCAATGCAGTACCCAAGAGAAGCACTCACTTCATTATCATACAACTACTGCAAATCAAAAATTATCATATAATGATTACCACTGATTTAGTCATGCAAATGACTTAAAATTAATACTATGCTAGTGAAGATGTGCAGGTTGGTATCACCAGCAATTATGCTTTCTTGTACTTTTATGAACTGGTACAGTTTATAGGCAACAAGAGTTAAGCTGACCCCAATTACTTTAACAATGTGCCCCCAAACCTAATTTCCAGATTGGGGGTGCAGGAAAGCAAGGAAAAGAACAATTCAGATTCTATTACTATTCAAGCTTCCATTTTTACGCTGAAATGCAACACACTACTATTTGGATAGATGCTTATTAGAAACTATATTAGAGTTACTAGCATTCATACAAGAATATTTAAGATAAAAAGCAATGGGAGCGGGTCAGAAGATAAACACAGCTGCAAATGTTTTCCTTTTGGTGTGAGGAAGTGAAAAGCACCATAACTTTATGGAAAGGGACACCAGAAGTACAGGAAAAAACTTTAAAACTTGAAACATTTTCATACAGAGAAGTATGTAATTTACAACCTCTCATTTAAGCAGTTTCTCCTCTGATTTATTAAAAAAATAAAATTATTCTAAAGAAAAATTCAGCATGAATGTGGGGAAGAGCATTCATGTTTTGTAGCCCTGCAAGCATAATGCATTTCCATGAAGATTACCACTTTTTGTGTAAACTTGTCTCAAGTCTACTGAATAGCAGAGAGCAAGACAACTTAATGGAGAAAATGTATTTTTCATGCCAACACTTCACCACATATCCTGAGCTTCAGAGCTGGTTCACAAAGTATTTTTTTCTGAATGAGAACCAGAAAGTTTATACTTCATTGTCTAGCTTTGTAGAGCATTAATCAGCTATCTTACGTAAGGTGTATATAAATCCATATTTCTCTACAGATGTTGTGTTCAGAAGACATATTTTGCCACTACCTCAACAATCCTTAAACATTTGTAGCATAAGCATTTATGTAATCAACCCAAAGAGAAAGCCAGCATGACTCCAGTTTTATTTTATAGTATGAACAAACTACTTTATGAATAATTGCCTTTATCACATTTGTGCTGCTCTTGGGCCTACTCAGGTTTTAAGTCTACAGGAAAATGTTTCATAAATACAATGAAGAGTACTGCCTTAAATTATTCTGCAGATGGACAGTGACTGGAGAACATATCCGTCTTCTAAGTGATTATTTGTCCATGGGAAAAAAAAAAAAAAATTAGGAACAGGTCAGGAATAAAAAAGAACCTAAGAAAACCTCTATCTGCTTTTAAAGGCATCCTTGCTTGATGATATTGGTATATTCTAAAAAGTATGTAAACTTGACCTATAGTATGACTTTTTCTAAGTAAGCTACTACAGTAGCATGACCTTAGATCAAAGCTTACATATGATTTGAGTTTAATGAATGTAAGTCAAAATCACATTCTTTTGGTGCGGTCACACATATACTCACTTGAACTATTTTCAATAAAATTTGTAAACTGCCCCCAAGTCAACAAGTTTCAAAAGTTTAGCTTAACATTTTTCCAGGGTCTTCTTACAAACCAAAGAACAAAAAGACACAGAAGTTAATGTCAACTGTAAACTATTAATTTAGCAGTTCGGAGGAAAAAAAAAGGGGGGGGAAAAAAAAGGGAAAAAGAAATAGCATAGTAGGTTGGATGATACATTTCAATCTATTACCGAATCTCCAGAAGTACAAACTAAGAAAATCAATACTATTCATATACTTTTCATGAAAGATGGTTTCCACCGGGCAACTGCTAAAGGCAAATTTCTGTTCTATTTTATTTGCTCTCACTCCCAATGAACAGGTAATGAAAGCCTAGGATATGTTTATATAATAATATGACTATAACAATCCAATAGAAGACACAGAAATTCAACACCAAAGCTGACAACAGCATTTTTTTCCTTTCTGCCACACACAAGCTATAGTTGCACAGGACTAGGGGCATTCTATGGAAAGAGTTAAACTAAAAAACTAGTCTTCAAGAGAAAAAAGAATTTTAAAAACCCAAACCTTAATACACTGCTGAGCCTGTATTACTTACCCAAGAGACAATCTCTCAGATTTACTGCACTTACTTGTATAAATGCATATTTCTGTAGCCTGAAGAAGGATCAGTGCATCTAGAAGCTCTCCTGTTTTTTCTGTGTCAGCTAGGCTAACAAAATATGCTACATTTCCTTATAAATTTGGCATGTTTATATCCTTAGATCATCAATGCTACACCACCACTACTGTTTAAACATCATCTTCTAAACTGTGAGCCAAGTGTCTAACAGGACAAACAAGAATGCAGATAGAGTATCAGGTATTTAAACTCTATTTAAAGTATCAGGTCTCAACAGGTAGTATGAAAAGAGAAAAGAAAAAAAAAAAACAAAACAAAAAAACCAAATCAGAAAACAAACCACACAACCCAACAACTGTCCAAGGAAGGGGAAAGCACACCTGCCTCAAGAAATGCCCACTTTTGCCTAAAATTCAAAATTGAGCACAACCTTCCTCATGCTCCATCACTTCAAATTCCATCACAGTACTCCATAATAGAGAATGTAATTATTTCAAACTCTTTTCAAACCTTTATAATTTTCTATTTTGAGACAAATGGGATCCTAGATCTTTTGTGTTACTTTATGATCCCACTAGGGGTGGAGATCCAGCTTAACATACCAAACTCCCCTTACTGCTTAACACTAGACAGCTTTAAAATTCATCTTTTATTCCCATAATAACCAGGACAGAAACACACTGTGAAAAAGGACTAAAAAATCCCGCCAAACACTTCATCAACTTTGAAGGAGCAGGAAGTAATCTTTTTAGAAAGTCAGTTCAAATTGTACCTCTGTTACAGGACAGAGAGGGCTGAGCATCGCACATGGCCAAATGACAACTGCCTGTCTTTAACTCTTCCCATAGAGTTGAGTGAGTGGCAAGAGATGAAGACAATATCATTGTTGCCTTGTTATCTTGTGCAGAAATTCAATCAAAAAGCCAAAGGGGGTGGGAGGGAAGTGCTTAGGAACAAGCAACCCTACATGCTGGGTCATCTCTAAGGATACAGGATCTAAGGTAGCTGCAAATACTTAAGGTAGATTCCAAAAGAAGTTTTACTATAGTAATGGATGTTGGACACTGTCCTTACTATTTCCTGTATTAATATATTATAGTAAGAGTAAATATAATGTACAGTTTATGATTCATAAGGCAGCAGCTAATGGAGGTGGTTTTTTACACTGGCTTAGAATCTGTACTTTCTGCACAAGGCCTTTGAGTTCTTTTATTCTTAAGAGTACATGACAATTATTATTGGTATGGAAAAAAAATGCTAACAAGTTCTTTGAACTTGTCTATGGGTGAAACTATACTTTGGCTTGCAAAACATGTTTGGAACGAGATGTTCATTGCTGAAGCTGAAATATCCCTGAGTTGCACACTTTTTCTGCATTTATTTTCATTGCTACAGGAGATCTGAGCACACATGGACAGGTATTCAAGACTGTATGATTCTTCTGACCAATAACGCCATTCTGTAGTTATGTACATTAAGACAAGTATAATAAAATGTCACGATGGACACACTAAGGAACAGGTCTTCCCCACGCACAACACTACACTAATTACCTGTTGCATTTTGGGGATTTGGGGTCATCCTGTGAAGACTGAACAGTGCTAGATGCAGGTAACCAGAACTAAGGAACCAGATACCAAACTGTTGGTGTGGATTTAGTAAGCTCTAAAGAGTATTTGCTCCTTCTGGCAGAACATCCAGGATTATCTAAGTTGTCTGTATGTGTAAGTAATGTTATCCTTCATGGATTCATAAATATGACACATAGATTCCATGTTCCATATGTTCTTATAACCCATGAAATCCCAGTCCTCTTTTTTTTCTGTACAGTTTAATTAAATTGATATTTCAATTAATAACAATTACAAATGCAAGAACAGGAACTGTAACATTCCCTGCTTGCTAAGCCCTTCCACAAGAAGGCCAAGTCCTGTAACGTTCTTTATAGATTACATCTGAAGCCCTAGAAAAGCTGTCTCAGACCTTAGAAACAGCAGGCACAAATGGCACCACTCTAGTACCAAAAATGTTTAGACAGAAAATTAAAATGTTTACATGACCAAGTCAGGTTTTTGCAGTTCCTGCCAATGAAGAAGATTCATCTGAGTTTACAAGATTTATCCTACTGTGAAACTGGCACTTAGACAATAGTCTCATTCAGCCATATTTAGTCCTGTGAGTCACTAAGCCCAAAAAGGAGGCTGGGGGTACCACATAGATTTCATTCACATGCTAGTTTAAAAAAAACAACAAAACAAACAAAAAAAACCCCACCAAACCAAAAAAACCCTACAACCCAAAAAAAAAACCCCAAACCCAAAACCCCAGGTATAAAGCCTCTACTGTTTAGGGGAAAACGGTGAATAGAGAAACAAAGGATAAAGGTAGAGTTCACCAGAGCAGCAGTTGTAAGGTTAGAGAAGCATAAACCTTAACTTTTTGGTAGTACTCGGGATTGCCCATCCTTCACTTTCAGGAGTAACCAATTTCTTTCCTTTGGGTTAAATTTGTTTATATTGTGGTTGCTACCAGTAACAGCTATGTGTTTAAAAACTCTAAGCAAACGTAATGTTTGTTTACATATGCATCATGTGTAACGAACACAGCTTTAGTCCTTCGGCCATTAGTTCTGAGAGTTGTTCCGCACCACAGATACACTTAATGAATAGGATATTTAAGGAACATTTGAATGGATCCATGAAATTTCATATCTTTGGTCTCCTGAAAAAGCATCTCCATCTCACATACATTAGATTACTTACTCTCTTACAAGTCCTGATCTATTTCATTTGGTAGTAACCATGTAAACCAGATAACTAACCTAACTGAGATCTTAATTAAATGGTATTTCCTTTACTGACTATCCAAATACAGCAGTTTTCATGTTCACAACACAGTACTTCTTTCTGTGTCATGCTACCATTAATTATTGTTAAAAACAACACAGATATTCAGTATAACAATCACACAGTAAGTCAAAATCTAATTCAAGCCTTTAAGAGACTTTTTCAGTTAAATAAGCACTCTTAAAGGGAAAATTTATTTACTATCACTTGGCAGAGTATTAGTGCATTAGGTACTTTAAAAGTTATAATAAAATGCTACACCTCTCAGTCAATATTTACCTTTTGA
Organism: Elanus axillaris; assembly: GCA_026212715.1. Classification (NCBI taxonomy): domain Eukaryota; kingdom Metazoa; phylum Chordata; class Aves; order Accipitriformes; family Accipitridae; genus Elanus; species Elanus axillaris. Next base: position 17,198,911 of record JANZLQ010000100.1, read on the forward strand.
GACAACTAACTCTTGACAACAGCCTCAGAAAAATAACTGTCTGATGGGCCCATCTTCTTTCATTACTCCATGAATTAGGACAAAATGCAGAGACACCTGTCTCCAGTGCCAGCAACAGCAGAAGCAGCAGAAACTACTTCACCAAAGTTGAAATAGAAACATCCAACGTACAGCAGATACATAGCTGGAGACGATGAGACAGATGGGAAAAAAATATATGGTAACTGTTAAAAAATGTGTTTTAATGACAGAAATACATAATATGGGCACAGACTTTTGGAATTATATTCACCATAACAATTGCAAAATTCTTAGCTGAAAGGTAAAACTAATAAAAGATAACTGGGTATGTTTCTGTTCTGTTGATTAACAGAAGTGGAACAAAGAAGGATGTTTCTGATACTTATCTGATGTGGAATTTTCAGATTTGTGCCATATTTAGTTTTAAAACATTGTCCTTTTTCATAAGAGTGCAAAATAGTTACAGTTAAGAAAGAATTGCAGCAAGGGACCAAAACTAGAGGTATGAAACTTTAAATACACATCTGAGCAACAAGCTATTGCAACAGCTTCGCTGCAGCATGCTTCTGCTGTTTCCATAAAATGAAGCAAATATATACTGCACACCTCAAAGTAAAAACTGTAAAACTTCCAGTGTGAGAACTAAGTCTTTTACTGGTTAAGCAGAGGGACTAAGCCTTGACAAACACTTCCGTGTTCAATTCTAAGAGATGAGAATATGTTAGAACTCGTCTTTATTGCACACAGACCTTTGAAAGTTTTAAATCCACTTTACCAACTTACCAAATTTCTTTGAAGACTCTGTAGACTGGTTTACATATAAACAGTTTCAACGTACACAACATAGATCAAAGTCTTAGTTTTAATTCTTTTAAAGGACTCCGCTAAGAAGAAAGCTAATCTTTACTTGAAAAGAATAAAGTTATGAGACAACTGTCTGAAACAAATGAGACGATTCTCAGTAACTAGAAAAAGCCAGTAACAGAATAGACCAAAACCTTCCAGCATGTGACACACAGGCTGTATCCATACCAGCAATTCATTCAGCAATACAAGCAGATTGGTTACTTGAAGCAGTTATTGCTTGAGGCTTTTCACACTGTCTTCCACTTCTTTCAACTGGATTAAAAAGCCTTACAAACACCCAATACACATTTCAAGTGGTTTCAGCTGAGAGGACCTGACACTTGGATTACTTGCAAGTAGATCATAATCAATAAACAAGTATCATGCAAAGATTTGTAACAGATAAACCTCCTCCTAAATCAAACTGCACCCTGTTTCTTCATCCAAATAAAGACAAGTCGTGAAAAATTTACATAGCTAGTTTTGGGAATAATAAAACTTCCTAAAAATCCATACTTCACAAATTAAAACTCAAAGGAACAAAGATTATTCCTTATTTTAAGGTATTATGATTGTTAGTTTTGTATACATACACAGTGACAGATTTTAATGTATGGAAAAGAAGTTTCATAATAACACAAAAGTTAAGCAATTTAAAAAAATATATGCGAAAAATGATAATAGGTACAATGAGTTCTGGAGAGAAACAGCAACCAGAAGTTAGAGGTAATAAAACTGGAACTCAATCAAATGTAAATAGTCTGCTAAATATTTGCATCATAAAAAAATTGCAACAGATGTAACACTAGCTGCCTTCTGAATATGACTTCATTTTTTGTTCAATAGCTATGACACTTAAAGGGCAGTATGCACAGCCTGTAGAGATTCAGCTTGAGAAGAACATTTTAGTTTCAGCCATGATGTACTTGCATACTACAGTGTAAATGACTGAAGAAACATTATCGCTGAAAGTGTTAAAATACAAGTGGCACATCATGTTTCCTCTTCGCATTGCCTCTAGAGAAGTTATGGATAAGTTGCCAAGCAAGAAACGGAAGTTCTTTCTTCCTATGGCTTCTCCGCATTCTCTGCATGCTGTTCTCTATATGACAGAGGATATTTAATAACAAGGGATTGCTTATTTATTTATTCATTTATTTTTAATTAACGAAGGGGTTAGGATGAAGCAAAACTATAGAATTAAGAACAAAAATATATTTTGTATAGCATTATTAACAACTGTCTCAACAGCTTACAGGGATGAACTACACAATCTCATGCACAGGTTTTTGCTATCAAATATATTCATCATAAAGGTATCAAACCTTGATTGATTCCTTTTGCTTTATCTAGACAGGGCCACAGCTGTTCAGGTTCATTTATACTTAATCCCATGTAATAGCTTCCATTTCCAACTGCTGTCCTGCATAGCAAATATTACAACATCAGATTGTTTCTCCATGTGGTTTTGACCTGAGCTTTTGGCAACTTCAGCCCAGTTTGAATTCTGAGGTTTGGCTAAACTTTGTCCAAGCCCAAAATGAAATGCAAATTTGAGGTGATGGAAAACTCCACAAATGGCACATCCCAGAATAAGGTTACACAAGCCTCTACATAATTCAAAACATCATTTTTCAGAGAACTTTATTTAGATCTCTAATTTGTTGCTCCATTTATCCTTATTGAGAAAGAGTATTCATCGTCTCTTTGTCCATGATTGACAACATATGTTCCAATTAATGCCAGTGGCAGTGCTGGACTATCTCATATGTTCACTGGATGCACCAGCCATGGAGAATAAAACAACAGGATCTAACTACTACCAGTTTGTACTAGAATATACCAAGTCACCTTTAGATGCAGTGGTCCATATTCAATCCCTAAATCTCACTCCTCTCCTAAATTAGTAAATTAAGCATAAAAGCAGCTGTACTGATCAGAAGAGGTCTATTCAGCCACTCTCTGACAGTGGCCTGGTCAATTCTGGATGCCTTGAAAAGGTAGAACAGCACAAGTATACTGTGTTAACTTTCCCATTATATTCTCCAAAGCTTCATGAGTCTGTGGCTCAAACACTTCCTTGATTATTAAAGCCCTTTTTTGTGTGTTTGTTTACGTGCATCTGAAGGCAGGGGGGTTGGCAGGGTGGTCCGTAACTATCGCCAGTCATCTTTTAGAACCCTCTAAACATTGCAACATCCATCACATCCTGTGGCAATGGGACGCGCAATTAAAAACAGAAAGTATATGTGAAAAGTATTTCCTGGTGTACATTTTGCACCTGTCACATAATTCTTTCATTCAAGATACATGCAAGTCCTTGGATTTGACTCCAAAGACTTCAGCGCAGCAAACCAGCATTTCCAGGGTTCCACCCATGAGATCACATCAAGCTGATTGTGGCTGGGGTGTTGTACAGTCCCTTTGGAATATCACAAGAAGCTGCAGCAAAACACATCATTTGTGCAAACACATAGCTCAAAAATTATGCACTATAAAATCATCTGGGACATTTTGGAGACAAAGACTGAATAAGTACAACAAATAAGCAGGTTAAGAGTCTCATCAAAAAAGCTACATATTAGAATAAGAAATTAATTATATGAAAGTGGCATGTGACAAATCAGATTTAACACACATAAGAAACAAAGGTATAAACCACACTTTATTGTTTAACATCAGAATACTTTAAAGGAGGCTTTAGGAATACACTAAAGTTAATGAGCTTTCCCATCATGCAACACCTTGTCGTACCTCAGAAGTATTGTACAATGACAGGCTCACATTGAGAGCTCAGGGCTCACTTACTGTATCAAAACTTACCATAACTTGACTGGTAAAACATTTCCAGTGCCTCACGAGACTACAAGATAGCAGCACGTTATGAGCTACCGCAGCAAGCAGCAACTCATCCAGAGCATATCCATGTGCAGATTAACCAGCACCTATTTAGTTAATTTCAACACAATGCATATCTTTAAGATGTTTTTAAGTAAAAGCCATTGCTATGTCAAAGTCACTTTAAACCAGAACGATCTCTCTCTAAAAGGAGATCCATGGGTATACAATCATAGAATAGTTGGGGTTGGAAGGGACCTTCAAGGGTCATCTAGTCCAACCCCCCTATAAAAAGCAGGGATATCTTCAACTAGATCAGGTGGATCAGAGCCCCATGCAACCTTGTCTTGAATGTTTCCAGGGATGGGGCATCTACCACCTCTCTGAGCAACCTGTTCCCGTATTTCACCATCCTCATTGTAAAAAAATCTTCCTTTAGTCTAAATCTACCCTCTTTTACTTTAAAATAATTGTCCCTTGTCCTATCACAACAGGCTCTGCTAAGAAGTTTGTCCCCATCTTTCTTATAAGACCCCTTTAAGTACTGAAAGGCTGCCATAAGGTCTCCTCAGAGCCTTCTCTTCTCCAGGCTGAACACCCCCAATTCTCTCAGCCTATCTTCATAGGAGAGGTGTTCGATCCCTCTGACCATCTTCATGGCCCACCTCTGGACGCAATCCAACAGATCCATGTCTTTCCTGTGATCAGGACTCCAGAGCTGGACACAGCACTCCAGGTGAGATCTCACCAGAGTAGAGCAGAGGGGCAGAATCACCTCCCCTGACCTGCTGACCACGCTTCTTTTGATGCAGCCCAGGATATGGTTGGCTTTCTGGGCTGCGAGCAGACGTTGCCAGCTCATGTCCAGCTTTTCATCAACTAGTACCACCAAGTTCTTCTCAGAAGGGCTGCTCTGAAGTCCTTAATCCCCCAGCCTGTCTTGATGCCAGGGGTTGCCCTGACCCAGGTGCAGGACCTTGCACTTGGCCTCGTTGAACCTCATGAGGTTCACATAGGCCCACTTCTCAAGCTTGTCCAGGTCCCTCTGGATGTCATCCCGTCCCTCAGGGACGTCAGCCACACCACTCAGTTTGGAGTCATCTGCAGACTTGCTGAGGGTGCACTCAATCCCACTGTCTATGTCATTGATGAAGACATTGAACAGCACTGGTCCTAACATGGACCCCTGAGGGACAAATGGAAGCATGAAATTATAAGAGAACATGTGGCTGAAAGAGAAGGGGCCTAACCCAGCCTACGTGAAAAATTTTTGCTTATAAATTCCAGTAAAATACAGCAACAAGTCCCTAACAAAATAAAAGTAGGAAGCAGTAGCAGTTTATAGACCCAGAAATGAAAATCCATATCTTATTGACAATGGCTGGGTTTTTTCTGTGTTGAGATTAGGTAGCAGCTCCAAAACAGAGCAGAGCTCAACACTTGGACTGTAAACCTCTGCTCTAAGGAAAGAGATCTATCCAGGCTCTCTCTGACCATAGTTCTGTTCTAAGTGAAGCTTAGACTTGCAAGCAAAATACTGCTCTGCAATCAGTCTTAATCACAGTTATTTCTCAGCTAGTTTTCTTAAAATGAAATATTGCATGATTTCACATATGGCGTGCATATGCACTGACTATAAAACCTACATCTACACAAGTGTGATAGGTACATCCATAAGCATCTACTGGCTAGCACCAAGAACTACCGATGTGGTTTTTTCCTACACTTCCTCTTAGCTTTCCAGGTTCTTCAACGTAAAAGAAATTTAGCTCTCTATTTTCCAGAAATGTTGAGCCTGCATATAGTGAAACTTGAAGATATATATTTTATGTCATATTTGTACAAAAATCAGTCTCTTTTCAGGTTCTCAGGATGTCTTCTGACACACTATAAATGTATTTTGAGCACTAGAAAGACTTTGAAAAGCGAAGTCCTTGAGGTCCATTTAAGAACTATGGAATCATCTGTAACAAAGGGATTTAAAGATTCCTTAGTGTAAAACAGATCATATTTATAGTGAAAGACAGCCTACTATGTGACTATTAAACTGAAGGCTTAGCTCACTTTCAGAATTAATGTGCCGCATGGTCTTCAAGCATCATCATTGTGGCTGTCAATTTTTTTTTTATGACTGTGCAATTAGTATCACTTTCAAGATACAAGCATGAACACCACAATCCCCCTATTAAAATGTGGCTTCACAGTATGTCACAATAAGATGCATATGAATTAATTGCCAATAGCTAAATCAGCCAACCACAAACAAAGACACCAGCTAAAAAACAGCAGATGATGACCTAATAGGTTTATTAGATCTACTTTCACTGCTAATGTTAATAGAGGAAGGAATGCAAAGAGTGAAATCTGTGAAAAAGTTCTTCATTTTTAGAAAGAGCAAAACAGGTCCCTCCAATGATGGCCTGTATCTTGGGGATCATGTTGCGCACCATATTAAGTGCTTAGAAGAGACACCAGGAGAGGATGAAAAGAAGGAAAAATTATCTCAGCAGGTGCACAAAGGGCAACAGGTCTGGCAAAGAAGCAACTAAAAAGCAACTCTCTAGCTGTAGATAAAGTGGAATAATTGAGCTGCTAAGAGGTCTGGATACACAAGACCATTTATCCAAAAACTGTCCTTGAATTCAGTACACTGAACACAAGCAAGCCTTGGTCACAGCTGCCTTTCAAGTGTGATAGATGGCTTAACATCTGACAGATATAGAGTAAGACAACATTTCTGCCAAGATCCCTGCATTTGTACCATCCTGAACCAACTGTGTGCATGAAAATCTTTGCATGTAAAGCTTCACACACCTCTCCCAGAAGCTATGCCAACTGTCAAGCCCAGTAATATGAATTTCTGCTTTAACAAGTCTATTTTGGTTACCAGGTAGCTCTTTGAACTTCCACCTTTTGGAATAAGCAGTTCTGTGACTTCAAACCTGAACCTTTTGAAAGTTTGCCAGGCTCAAACCTTTTGCTCCCATGTCACTTCATATATCTAATGTACGCCACATAATCTCAACAAACTGTGCAAGAATAATTTGCAAATTTCTACTCTTCTTCAAAGAAGTACACAAAGAAGCCTAATTAATTCACATTCAAAAAGTTCTGGGATGCTCATATAAAAGTTATTATGTGGCTGTCCCATAATGAATCCTTAAAGTTGAGATGAGGGGAGAAAGCAGAGAAATACAATATTGCTTAATGTCAGCAACATTTCCATCATTACACGTTACAGATACAAACACTCCTAAATCCTCACTGATGTAAATGTTTCTTGGTGCAGGTGTTTGCCTTCAGAGCTCTATTAAAAAGCAAATAAAACTGCTAAAATCCCATATTAAAGTAGTTGAAATAATTTTTCATCTTGAGAAGTTCAAAACCATTGTCCAAAGCAAGTGAGAACAGATGATTATAAGCTCCTGAAAAACAAGAGCACAATCTGCAGATTCTAGCTACAGTAGACTCAAACATACTGCAACAATATACATGATCATTCTTGATTGCACTATTCACTGAGTTTTTCATAAATTTAAACGTGATTTTTCATGAGGTACAACTTGTAGAAAATATTGGGGTTTTTATGTGGTTGAAGTATATCCCAAAATACTTTTAAGTGACTGCCATTTTTTGCTTTGCTTTTTTAATAACTTCACCCATTTATAATTATATGCTCTAGAGTATGGGAACTGAATTTAAAAGTAAAATATGGCTTTTATTTATATATTTATTCACTTTCTGCTTTTCATGAAGTAGAAATATTTCAACCAAGATTGCTTTTCCTTTTTTACAGAAGAGCTTAGTAACTTTAGAGTGCATGTGTGTCAAATCTTGTTGGAGAAGAGAGAATGTTGTTTTTCTGTTTAAAATAAAGTGATTTCCATTAGAAATAAGGGGAGGGAAAAGCTCTGTTCCTTCCTTGCCCCTTTTCCCAGGTTTAACACCATGATAATAATATTTAAAGTCAGCCCTTGTAAATGCTTCTTTTAAAAAGCCTGCATTTGGAGCTTACTCTGATTAGGCAAAATCCCTTTGATTTCTCTGAACTTTCCTAAGCTGTATTTTATCCCAAATGAGCCGTAGGAAAAGGACCCACACACCATATAGACATAGGATCCTCGAACCACTAGCTCTGCCAACTGCCTTGTTAAAATTATAGCAACTTATTAATCTTCTGTTTCTTGAGAGCTTAATTATCTTTCTCTTTCATGCTTTGTTTGTTAGACTTTGAATTTCTGTCTTTTATTTCTATTCTACCCCAAGAAATAATCAGCTGACTATCCAATGCCAAGTTTTCCAGTGTGCCTTCTCCAGAGGATAATATAAATGTCCACTGTGGAAGAAACAGACTTGCCATATTTGGGACTTTATGACATTTTCCAAAACACTCCCACAATAATATTTTAACATGCACTTACAATGCATCTTGTGCATCTTCATTTAGATTCACATTTTTTGTTTTACCTTTCTTGTCACACAAGATGCTTCTTATTTTCTTCTAATAACACCACACAAGCAAGCAATATAATGAAGAAGTCTTTCAGTAACATCTTGTTCTGATTCATTAAACAGTCACAATCACTAAATACCTAGAGTAAATTAGGGATCTCTCTGCTATATGCATACATTCTCTTCAAGTGTAGCCACTCAAGGAAATATAAAGTACTACATTGAAAAAAAGAAACTGTTATAGCCAGCCAGGGATTTTCATGGTACTAATCATTTCCCAAGATCCCACTGCATTTTTAACTAATTCCATATGCTTTAGTGCCAGCAGACCTAGCACCTCCCCAGCAAAAGCAATCTATGCTGCCCTGCCACTTAAGCATGAGGAGCAACAGCGCTATCAAGGCTTGTCATCTTGCCTATTAGCTTGATGTCTTTATTCACAGGCCATCTGCACCACTGAGAGATGCCGAGGCAGCTAATGTCAATATGAACAAATGCCTCTTCTTTTACAAGAAATGTCAAACATAGGACAGTGCAAGAATGACCCCAGGAATACCAACAGATGTTAGCTACAAGGCTTTGAAAGAAAGAAAAAAAAAACTAAAAATCAATCTTTCCTACTGGGACTAATTAAGATGAAATGAAGAGCAAAAGTAAGAAAGAAAATCATGTCACATTATCAGGAACTTCATACATACTTTCTAAGCTCATTATTGGCATATTGCCCCGTGTTCTTTGAAAAACTGCTAAGAAGTACTATGGTAGCTGGCACAGTATTAGAAAGATTCTCTTTTGCACAGTCGTGATCTGAATTTCACAATGGATTGCGCCAAGAATAATCATACATAGTTATTAGCATGGTACTGTTTCAGGCAGAAATGAAGCACAGCAGCATTCACACTATAAATGTATATGTTAAAAAGAACTGCTAAAATAAAGAAAATCCAGATATGTGACAGTACTTGGGCATTTAGGAATGTCAAAAGCCACATTTTGGATTTCCCTGTAACACAAAGAAGCTGATGATCAAGATCCCCTTGGCCAAGAATACAGGGACAAACTCCTCTTCATTACAAGAGAAACTGCCCTCATCATTATTATATATATTGTAAAGATGACAGGTGAGAGGAGATGCATTAAAATTATCTACTTGGGATTAAACTGCATGAGAGTTGCAGTTATCTTCCACAGCAGCAGCTTAGCTAGAACTCAGATCTGTGGTTACAGGGAACCCAAGCATTTCAGCCCTGCTGATGGAGCACTATGCTGTCCCTGCAAGCTGCAGTATGATGGGAAAGGATACAGTTGTGAAGAACAGCTGAGATCTGTGGCAGTTCAGCAGTGGCAAGACAGACTTAGCTATATCTTTGAGGCTGCTGACCATGCACACAGACTTTGTCAAAAACTGGCTTTGTGTGTTCTAGAAAGAATTTACAGATACAGCTATACCAGAACTTTTCTACGGTCTACACACATGTCCTCTCCACGCAGCTATGTCAACTCAAAGAATTATCCTGCTTGCGCAGTTTCAGCTAGTCCTCAATGAAATATGCTTTTCTGAAGGAGCAAGGGTGCACATTAAGTTCACTGTGGGCTTAGCTACACTAGTAAGGAGCATGATTCTTCTCCTTCCTCCCACTCCTGGTATCACCAGTAAATATCTCAAATATCTCAAATAAAACCAGAAATACCGCTGCAGAATTCATTCATTATGCAACACAGCAGCAGTTCTCCTACAAGGCTCAATACAGGTCTGGAGAGAAATATCACCACACAGGTATGCACAACATGCACAGTCTTTTATGCCTTATACTATATTCACTAGATTTAACAATCCTAATGCACCTTTCTGTAGAGACATAGGTCTGTGTTTTAACTATGTTACAGCTGCATCTTGCATTTTCTCTGGATGAGGATGTCCATTCTATTGCAGGTGTTCTTCCACAGGAATTTTTATCAGTCTTGGAATCATACTTCTTAATTACAAATATTTCACAAGATTCTTTTACACTATAAGCATACATTCTACAGGGTAAGGAAACAGAGACATAACCTTGCAACTCTCTATGGGAACTGGCATTAAGCTTTCATTACGGTTACTGATAACAACAGAAACACACCTGAGTGTATTATAAAATACAATAGATGCACACCCGCACCTCTTTACTCCTAAGAATCATTAGGGTAAATCTAAATTCAGCTAGAGTGCCTCAGGCACTGAACTGTATGAGACAAATTACATAGGTTGCTAATGCAATCACATTCAAAAATGCAAAGTTTTTCAAAACTCACTGAAGGACTTGGGTCACTTTGGAATATTCCACCATAAACCTGATTTTCTGCATCTGGATTAGCAGATTACCCCTAAAATTAACATGTCCTTCTTTAACTTTTTTTGGATAGCAAAATTCTATGTATTCTGCTTGCTGATACAGCTTTCATTTCCTCCCAGGGTTGCACAAAGGGTTAAAAAGTCAGCCTTGTCTCCTCTTCTATCTGACAAGCAATTCATATCCAGGCTTACTTTCTGATTTAGTGATCAACCTACGGGAAAGGATATACAGTGACAAGAGTTTGAAAAACCGATAGCAAAGTTTGAAACAAACAATAGCTCGACAAACTATTTACAAGATAAGTTGTCACAATTTATCAAAGTCTATCATTTTTGTGGGAACACAGTAAGAGATAGTACTTGAAATTGCTATTAAAATCTTTATGCTACCACAGATCTGTGTGTTTGTGGATTTTTTTTAACAAAAATTGAAAATAAAAATCAAGCAGACTTGGACTTCAAAGTCTGCAGGGTTCAAGTGAGGGATTTTACTTCACTCCCTGTGTAACTTTTAGAGTTTATTCTTACCAATATTCTCTCTATTTGCCACTCTGTGATGACACACATAGAGGAGTGTTGCCATCTTCACTCACTGGTCCACTGAAGTGTGTCTGTTTCCTCTATTAATTCTATATTGGGAAAACCACTCTGAAAAATGACCTTTTGCCTAGCCAATATTCAGAAAGTGTAAATTATAGCATATGGCAGCCGATTTGCTCAAGGGAGCATGGCATTTACCATACCCAAAGCTGGCTCTGACAGCTTAAACAGTGGCAAAGAACAAAAAGTCAGTCTTAGAACCACAGAAATGAGAGCCTTTATTCAGAATGGCTCCCCTTAAAGTGGTCAAAATACAGACTAAACAAGTTCAATTAAATGCAAAAGCCTAATATTGGAGCACAGTAACTTAACTTGTGCTGGCTTGACCGTGCTATATCAGATTTCTGTACTCCACATTTTCATCTGTGAAATGGAAAGAAGCCATTCTTCTCAAAGGTATGTAAAGCTGAGGAAAAAATATTCATTATGTAATATTCATTATGTAAAAGAAAATTGACCTATTACAGTTAAACTGAGGAAGATACTCTGAATATGCTAAAACAGAAGCTGAAGGAAGCAAGATTGGCTAAAATTGGTACCAAACACTAATAGCAAGAGTGTAACAGCAATAAAATTTGCACAGAAGAAACTCCTTGATTTGGCGGGGGGGTGG
>JANZLQ010000100.1:17210712-17222538 GCA_026212715.1 Elanus axillaris
GCTCCCGGTTGTCGTTTATCAGCTCCTTATCCTGGGTCTGGTTCATCCCATGTTGTTTCTGGAATCATGGGAATGTGGGGGTAATCTTATTCTCTCTTTTCACTTTTGGTTTTGTTTGAATATTAACCACGTGCAGAGGGAATTCCATGAGGACCCCAGTGCTGACATTCTCTTCTCTGCCTCTATAGTGTTACAAAGATATTTTATACCATTCCTATGATGAAATTAAAAGGTCTATTTATCTGGAAGATGATACTTTAGCAATCCCCTCGCTAATTCTGTGTTGCGTGATATTGCAAGGTAGAGCATGTCAGGATACTTAAACAGGGGATTTGAACCTATGACCTAAGAGGTGAAAGTACTCTGGAAGATATAAAATACCTTACTAGATCACCACCACCTAATAAAAAGGAATGAGGATTTTTGTAAACTATTCTGAACTTCCAAGATTGTCTTGCCCTAAATGGAGCAGTATTGATGAGAATGAGATAGATTATATATACTAGCACAGGAAAACGCTATACTAAAGCATCAACTCTATCAAGCCTTATCTGTACTGAAGCAAAGAATCTTCCCCTCTTGCCATAAAACACAGTGTGTGGTATTTTGTCTAGTCTATACACACACACGCTAATCTACAGTCTCCTGTAGCATATCAGAAAGTATAAACCAGTGGCAATAATATGATGTGTTGTGCATTTTACCAACCCAACTTGGCAATGCTATAATTCTTCAATAACTATGGAACATCTGCAGTTTTTTGATACTTACTATGTTTCATTCCCATGATGCTCTCGGTATCTGTTCAGAGTACAGGAAAGGTCAACCAGCCCATCTGGAATCCTCCCCATTCATCCATTCTTGCGTGCTGCCTCTCTTGCAAAAGGAGTTTCTGCAGAATTTGTCACTTCCACCTGTTCTGACAGGTTCTCCCTGCCTGACCTGGAGATAGCCCTTGGGGACATTAATCATATAACAGTCTGAGCTGTGAAAGAAACAAGGCTTGGCTGGATACTGTTACAGTCTCTGTCACCTACTAATCATGTCCTGTGACACAGAGGGGCTTAATCAGATGGTCAGGTTTCTCATTAATCATTGTGGCCTCACAATGAAACTCTTCTCAGGGAGATTAAAGTTTAGACTATCTTCTCCACCTCTGTTCCTGTCCAACTGCCTAAATTTAGCTCAACTCCCAAGTACTATAATTTAAGCTCCAACTCCTATTTCTTAAAATCCAAAGGTTGATTTTAAGTTTCTTATTGTGACTGAGCACATGAACCTTTCGAATGAGAAAAAAACATATAAGGACAGATAGATAGGTAAAGAAATAAATTTACTGATAAAGTCTATTACAAAAATTCTCAGGATTCATATACAAATGAAGATATATAAAGATAACTGAGCCACTATAATAACATTAAGGCAGAATTTATTGCACTTAACATGAAATTAAAGGAGCCAACTGGAAAAAAACCCAGACATTTGCTACAAGAAACTTTTGTCTTCTTATTATAGTTGACGTTATATCTTTTGCTACAGTTGGATGAAGTAACTTAAGGGGGTAAAGAATGATTAAAGGTAATAATCAAGTGACTCCAGAACAAGAAACAGCTATATTAAAACCAAAACACCAAATTAATTTGGTTATGCACTTTAATCTTGATCTTGTTTCTAATTTTTCAAGTTTCAAAAGGCAAACAATCTCCAAGACAGATTCTGCTGTGTCTTAACAAGTTGGCTTTGCACTTCCTCCCTGTGTTTACTTTCCCTGCACCACACAATTACAGGAAACACATATAATTTAGCCTTCTAAATCATGAAACACATATACTTCATCAACATCTAAATCATCTCTCATTTTGGCTGGAGTTGAGTGGGGGTGTCAGCAGGAGAAGACAGACAGGATGGGAAAAGGAAGCTATAGCCACCATATGATTAACACGGCCTCCTACCTGCCTGAACTTGACCTGACAGCTTACTGCAACAAAGTCAGCAAAGAAACACTCAGTTCAAGACTTACTTAAAGGCATGTGCTTACCAGGTTCCCCAACAATACACCTCATCTAAAAGCTACCACAAAAGACCTACAACACTGTCTGACTTAACTTCACAATGCCGAGCTGAGGCCTGGGGTTTTTTTTGTTGTGTTTGTTTCTATTCAGTGATCCTCCATTGCTAGCCTAGAAATGACAGTAGGTGGAAACGCTATCTTTCATTACACAAAGTATAAATAGTGTAATCTATCAGCACTGTCAATCAAGATGATTGATTACAGGCTGTCATAGAGAAGAGTGACATATTAGAAAAGTTTTGTTAACAATGCCTATTGCTAGTCAGCCTGCCACAGAAGCTGGTGATTAATGTGTTGTCAGCCTGTAATCCCACACCCCTGGCTAATGAGGCAGGAATTTATCATCTTTACAGAGTGGCAGATGTCAGAAGGAAAGGAATCCAAGTGCTGGAAACAATATACTTTTTCTTACCACGCCTGACAAGTCTGACAGGCCTAAAAAACCACAAAGAAGCTTTGTGTAAGCACAAACTTAAAACGAGGAACTTTCATTTGGCATCTTTGCTTTAAATAGTGCTGCAAATAAGCTTCTCTCCCTCAAAAAGGGCACAATAAAAAGCTCTATGAACTCTGAACCCATCCTTGACAACTAGGAAATCTCAGGAAAGGTTTCCATGGCACACAAACAGACAGCTTTCTTTGCGAGAGAAGCAGCAAGTAACTTTTAACTTTACCTGTGAACTTGTGAACTACTGCGGGACAAAAATTCTTCTGATTGGAGACCAGAATGCACCCTGCTTCAATACTTTATCAGTGAAGGTCTTAGGAAATAGCTCTCCAGAAAGTTCATACCAGTTTTGCATTACAGGTTCACATTGGGATGGAGGAACACAAGACACGGGATTGCGAAAATTCTGGAAGCTATTCTTGAAGAAAAATAAAATGTGACACAAGCATCTGCACTGAGAGGCAGCTTTAGTACTTTGTACTCAAAATAGTTTTACATCTGACTGAAATATATTCAGATTTGATAACTCTTCCTTCAGAGTATTTGAAAAACATTTGAAAGATTCTCTTTGAGCGCTTGAAAGCCACACAGACATGCTATGCCTTTGATATATCTATGTTACAGGAAATTCTCAACAGAACATTAACAATCTGCTTAAGTTTGCTTCTCCAAAATTACAGTGTTCAACATTCAGGTTTAAAGCAATGATTTCTCTTTTGCCTTCAAGGCAACTCTTTAAGGACGGCTCATTTTTGCCTTCACTGCAGTAAAGACTATAAATTATCCTAAATAAGGGAAATATAGGGGAAAATTATCTGTTTAGTTAGAATAAAAAAAATCAATGTCAGCAAATCTCAGGCAGCTTACACCGCTATTGGCTGGCACTGTTAGATGTATTAAGAGGTTAAATCTTCTGGTTCTGAAATTTTCAATATGCTGCAGAAGGGCTGCATTTTGCAAAAGATTATGTGCGGCTTAGGCTCCTGTCAGTCAGTAAGGAAAGGGGGCAAATCATCTGTCTTAAGTTTTGACTAATGTAATCCTTTTTCAAACACAGATACCTCCACTAATGCAGAAAAATGCAACATTAAAAAAAAAATTTATAAAGAGAGACAGCAATTGGGGAATAAAAACACTGCTTTCTGTCAACAGCACCCTTGGGCTAAAAACACAGCCAAACACTGAGAAATTTAATCTCCAAAAGGCAGCATTCTGGAGTTAAGACTTATTTAAGGTTTATGAGAGATTGGAACTTCCCACACTAGTCAGTGAAAGAGGGGTTTACTGGCCTATAATCTGTGCACCCACGAGGAGACCAAATCAAAACAAACAGCAAAGCCATGAAAACCAGACCCTTCCTTGCCAACAATGGGATTCAGTGACAACTTATGACCTCCGTGGAAGGCAAAATGTCCCTGACAGCTACCCCAGCGTCAACAACAGAGCAGCATTTTCTCTTCCTTTTAAACCAAAGCTGTCTCCAGAGAATCTACACACAAGTGGTAGTTGGAACTGCAAAACAAGTAAAGTTGCATGTGATTTGACCTATAAATGAGGACACAAAAACTGACTGCGAGCCCATACAGTTTTGCATGCTTCAATACATACTAGTTAGCCATTTCAACTGCTGATAAACCAGAACAGTCATAGACATTTTCTCTCCTTTTAGAAGGAAAGTAAAAAGTAGGCCCCATGTCACAGTTAAGCACAGGTTTGCAGACGAATGACTCATTAACTAATAATGGGACTGTGATGGTGAGCTTTAACTTTGCTTTGGGGGAGGATAAGGTCAATGTGAATTTATGTTCCCTTTTCTGCTTTGAAAAATCCCAATAGATTCAGTGCAGACATTTCAGACCATATTAGTATAAGATAGTACAGAGGCCTTAGACATCTCCTGCCTGGTAGAGCTCTCCTTTCCTCCTCAAACCAGTAACAACAAACTTCATCTAATTTTCAATTTGCAGCCCCTTCCCAACCTCCCTAGTTAACAGGAAAATATATCTCCTGAATCTGCATAATTCAAAATGTAATTAAATGTTCCAGTTCTAGCTAGAAAGCCTATTTCTTCCAGGGATTGGATTAGATTAGACTCATTACTTTGGTATGTACTGACCTTTAATCCCCTTGGCAGCCTCTTGGCAAACTGTGACACTGCACAGACTTCTTTGGAAAGAACCCACTGTTCCTTGCCCCATGTTTTTGCACTCTACTCTTTTGAACCAGGTTGATATGAAGAATTCTTCCTCAATTCCACAGCCATAAAATTTCACTAATTCACCTCAGCTTCTAGTTGTCTTCAAACAACTAGGAATTTAGGATAAGGGTAACGTTTGAAGACACCAACAGAACTATTTACAATATGCCATGGTAACATCCTGGATTAGGGCCATAATATTCAATGCTTCATGGAATTCAGCCAAAAGCCTGTGACTGTCAGCAACCTTGTTCACAAATTTATACACATTTAAAAAAATAAATACAAATTGGATTAGTTCTAGGCCTACATGCAAATTTCAGATTCTCCCATGGTCATCATATTAAACATTAAATTTACTGGGAAAGAAATTGCCACTTCTGTTCCATGTTTCTACAGGTCCTAGCACACACAGATATCTGGAGAGTGGCAATAATATTGATTCATCCAAAAATAATATTTACTGATGTTACAACTGTAGGTGCCTCTTCACATTGAAGATATGCCTTTTTAAAAGTAAAATTACGTACACTGCTTTTTGCTGGATCTGGAAGACATGGCTATTATTAAATTTCTTTGCACTCTGTAGCCAACACCTGCACAAATTCTTTAAGCAGTTAGTTCTAACAGCACTTATTATAACCCTGATGTCCAAGCAATTTCAACGAATGAAAAAGAATGTTCCAGTGTCTTAACACTTTCTCTAGAATGCAGACCAATAAAAGAAATTAAAACATGTTTATGAGCTTGTTTTATGGAGTTTGGATCTAATAAATCATAATTCTCCACAGAATTACAGTTGAGCTCTTTCTTGCATTGAGTTATTCAAACTTTCTGAAAGTAGTAGCATAATGTCTTTTTCTGAAGCTATGTTATTATTTTCATCAAGGATTGTTTACATTAAACAAATCCAATTTACCAAATTTTGACATGTTTGCACAACTGCATATAATTTATATTGGAAACATGACTTTTAAATGAACTTTCTGTAGTCTAAACTCTCTGGTTTCTAGCCTGCAGTTCTAGATTCTTATACTGCACCAAAAAGCTTGTCGCTGGCATAAATCATATTCTCTAAGAGGTTTCCAATAAAGTAAATAATGACTGTAATTTTAAATTGTTCGTTAATACCTTCAAACAGGCCACATCTATCAAATACTGATCTGACTTTCTTGCCAGGTGCAGCACTTTGTCAAGAAAATAGCAATCTCCAAATTAAGATTAGGGAAGGCAATTCCTTAATGCTGCTATTTCCCTGTTAAGTTTATTTTAGTAGGTTTGATAAATGGAATTTAAATTAGGATTTCATCACCCTAAAGCACTGGAGATTGATTGTAAAATAACCCTTAATAAATCCATACTGTCTCCTATAAGTTAATATACTTATTATGGCACGCTGCTATTGTTTCTGTACTGTCAAATATACTGGGTTGTTTGTTGGGGTTTTTTTTCATTCTAAAAGACCACACCTGTCTAGTAAATATGAAGCCAGTCTATGTCATACTTTTATGGGGTTTCAACACATTATCTGCCAAGCATACCCAGCTTTCACTGATTTTGCTGGGAACCAACAAAGCCTAGGTGCTTGGACAACTTTAGGCACAAGATATCAAGTAAAATCTAACATTGCTCCTAAAATCTTGGGTTCTCAAAGGACTGCACATCCACACTTTCAGGGATACATGTGGAAAGAAATTAACCTTTGGAGCATCTGGAAGAACAATGTAAGATGGAAGAACATTTTTTTCTTTGAGAACTATCCATCATTCCTTTAACCACTGCCATGAAGCCACTCTTACTAAAATTAGTCCTTTTCCACCTTCACATAGCTTCTCTCAAACCATTTCCCCCACTTGCAACCTTACTAGAGGATAACATTAATCACAATTACCCCTCAACTGGTAGGAGAATGTTCCGATTTACTAAGATCTACATCTGTACAGATATTGAGACACATGCCAGCCAAGATTTTCTAGTAACTCCTCAGACAGAGAGAAACACAGCTCCCACTGACTTGGAATGGGTATTGAGAAACCAGGGCTGGATTTCTAAGCCTATCAAGATAGCTCTTAAAATCTGCCTCAATATCCCTGTAAATCCAGGACTAATCATTGTAATGAAAGGCAATCCCTGCTGCATTAGAGGCAAGACCAGTATTTCACTGTTGCTCAGTTTTGCACTTCTCTCTTCAAGTACACAGTGTGAGCTGAGAGAAAGTATGTTCCAGACTGATTTAAAAGTCTAAACTCACCTATGCTTCCAACAGTATATCAACTGCCCTGTAGATTCTGATGTGCCAAAACGATATGAATCTTAAAGTCAAATGTGGTTTTGAGACCTACCTGGCTTTTGAGGGAGGACAGAAGAAATTCGGAATTTTGAGGGGGAACTTCAGACATTTCTTTCCTTTTTTTTTAAATTCCTCCAGTTTTCTCCAAAAGCTTATTCAACTATGGCTTTGTTACAACTTGTACTCTTATCACTTTAATGTTTCTATTTAATGAAAATTATCCTTTCCCTTATTTGTACCTGATTTTGTAGTTGCATTCCACATCACTATCCTTCAGTATTAGTGAAAAGTAAATTAAGATGCAGCTGATCCAAATTTACAAACAGAACACAAAAATGCAGAAAAGTGGCAATTATTTTTATTTTCATAAAATTATAATAAAACCACAATGCCCTAGGATAAGAAAGTTACTAATGAAGTGAATACTTAATATTAGCCCCTTATAACAATGTGTAGGAAAAGTAATCTTTCAAGAAACAGTCACACCCCCTCTCTTCTGAAACCATGAATGCTGCTTGAGGGTGCTTAAGTTCAGTTTACAAGCAGCTGAAATAACAAATGCAACCTAAGATTCCTAAAACATGAATCCTAAATGTAGGCTAACTGAACCCTGTATCAGCTTACTATCTTTGGGGTTACACCAACATAAGAAGCTCTGTAACTCAGCTCATACTCTCTCCTCAGAAGTTATTTTTTGTGCAGCTATAGCTTCTTTGGGTCTTAGTACCATTTGAGTTGCCATTCCACCATAAAGGAAGCCTCAAGATCCTCTGGATGAGGTGTGAATTAAAAATTCTACCAGCTTTGTAAAGCACATGACCGTACAACAAAAGAATTACTATTTCCTGAAACCAAAACAGTTATAACTGTTTTAAAGTATACGTTAAAACCAGTTTAATTTCAGAACTTATCAGTCATACAAGTAAGTATCTGATAATGTATAACGATTTCAACAATACAGAAATATTTTATAAGTGCATGTATATTTTTTGTGGCAAATTTGCTTCCCAAAAAGCTTTACTCCATTGCCCATTTTGAAACAAGCCTTCTAAGAATTTTTAAATTTTTATGAAAACAGTTCCAAATTCCACGTTATTAGTTCAGAAACAAGTGAACATGCATTCAAGGGAGGCAAGACAAACACACATCTTTTCATCCCAGTTTGCAAAGTCTAACAAGCCTGAACATAAAGAACCCTTGGAAAGGAGCCTCCAAGAGAAGGGCCAACAGGGAAAGTCCTTGAAATACTGCAGTCAAAGGGTATAATAAATATAGCATTTATTTTATTTGGCTGAAGTCTGGAGGAAACATGCAAAAAAAATACAGATTATACTAAACACCCCTTCCTAAAAAATGAATGGAATGCACTAGAAATGTGGCATAAAGCCCATGTAAAAAAATACCAGAGATGAATTCATGAAGACAAGTAATCCAATTGCTTTTTAGATAACACCTAAATCTGTGCCAAGAGTCTGGAATGAGGAAAAGAAAAAAAATAAAAAGGAACCATTTTTGCTGCTTCTATTTTATAATTTTGGTCTCTTTATTAGATCCACTCCACTGGTCCTAAATATTTTTCTGTAAATATATAACCAAGTCAGATGCAATTGTCTACCTATCCTTACTCTGAGTTAATTTTGATTAACTCTTTGGAGAGGAACCATTTGCTGCTGGGTAGCAAAAAATTACTGCTTCTCAGCTGTGACTAGCACACATATCTTCACCCTCTTCTCCAATGGTATTTAAACATCAGACACTCAAGTGCTAGCGTCAGTCTCAGATGAGTCTCCTGCCGTCCTGTGAAAACTCACATCTGCAATCAGATAAGCTTAGCTAGAACAGTAGGGAACAATGGGGGCATGTAAACCGGCGCTGCTGAGAGGCAGCGTTTATGGCAGAATCCCAGTCGGCAGGACCCACATCCCAGAACAACTTAGAGGCTAAACTCACATGGTCAAAGCTTAAAAATCAAAGCCCAAATTAAACCCAAATCAAAACTACAATGTAGGCACAGCAAAAACTGTCCCCGTTACACATATAGCAACTAGAGATACCATGATTTTACCTTACAAAGTGAAAGGTGACTCTTGAGATGAACATCCTGCACACCATAGAGGTGGCATGCATCTTCAGAACATAAATAACAGACCTGAATAGCTATGTAGATTCCAGGTGTCTTGTCATGTATACACAAATGTAGAAATCCTCAGTAACCATTCCACATTTCCCAGCAATATTTATGCATGAGTTGAACAGTAGCGACATAAAACGAATTCATAACAGTTCCTGTATCTGTGCATAATATAAACATTATTAAGCTTTTGAGAAATAACAACAGTCCCAAACGTACAGAAAAATTGAGATTTCCCATGGAAGTTGAGGCTTTCACTTGAAAACCAGCTACTCAGTACTACTCTTGCCTTGCCCTTTTAGTCAGAGAAGGTTATTTTTTGAACTGGGAATATACATACATACATATGTATATATACGTAGTATTTTTTTTCCTTGAAGTTTTAAATCTTTAACAAGTTTCAGAGATTTAATAAATAAAGTAACTACCATAAAAATTGTATCTGTTAAGGTAAATGGTCAAAGAGAGAATTTGCTGTTAAGAATTTCTTTCCTTGCCATGCTGCTCACTTCATAAATCACAGGATTTGTTAGACACATCCTGAAAAAGTTTTAGGCTGTTCTGACTTGGGAATCTCTAAAGAAGATTGTAGGCATTTCAACAATAACACAACACTCTGACTCACTGAAATGGGAGGAAGAAGCAGAAAAGAAGTGTGTTTTGTCACAGGAACATGGCTGCTGTTTCAAGACAGAAATATTCATTATTGTTTGTAGTCCATTTTTCAACCTGTAAGGCATCAACACTCAAAGGTATTTGTACTTTGTGAAGTACAGACCCAAGGAAACAGACTTGAATTTACGAGTCAAAACTACCACTACTTGGAAAACTATACGATTCAGTGGCATTGATAGCATTAGGGTTTGTTGAACTAATTAGAACAAGATCATTTAATGATGCATTAGATGTAGACCTCGCTACTATATAGCAAGTTGCAATACACCTTGTCTGAATAAAAATTTTACAAGCACACAAAGGGGCATCCACAAAAAGTAAGTCACTGGAAACTGATCTACCAAGAAAGTAAACTGGGAATCCAATTCATCTTCCTCTGAATACTATGTGGACAGAGATACCCGAGATAAAAGAAAGGAAAAAAGTAATGGGAGTTGAATTTTTCTTAAATTACTGGTTTTTCTATAGCGTATATCAAACTGGGCTTCATTGCAGAAATTATGAAGTTCTGGTTTTGTTTACTGCATTCAAAAGATGGACATGCCCCCTATTTGCCTGGCAAAGGGAGAAAATATGCTAATCAGCCTGTAGATGTTATCTTTTGCTACACACTGCAATTTTGCTTAGCACAAAGTTAATACAAAACATACATTAGCATTCTATTTGTGGTTAAAAAGATGCACTTAACAATTTGACTTTTCATATTCAAAGACTTACAATTTATCTTGTTTCATACTCCTTTACCTCCATCCTTAACTGTTAGGCAGATACCTCATTTAGCTGATGAAAGTCTGGGGAGGCATGCAGTGGTTATTTCTTCTTACCTATGGAATGATTTTATTTTTTTTTTTACTGTGATGAGGTGGGAAGTTCATACAAACCTTCTGATAAAAAAACATTTTAATCGAACTTCTGTAACTTTCTTGGTAAAAATTATGTTTTACTTGGTATTTTGCTATAAACTTAGAGAAAGAGTATAATGTTAATGGCTTTCTGTCTCAATACTAATATCTTTTTTTTGTATTCCTTAGTTTACATTTTTAAGTAACATGTATCTGTAAATGCACATTTTATTTATATCAGATTTCACATTATTTTTGAGCTGCTTTCTTCACCATATGTACATGTTTTTGTGGTTTATAACAGCTAATTCTTCCAGCAATCCTCAAATCACAGGAGTTTTCTCTACAGTGGTCTCTGTACAAATAACTCATTCCAGTTTTGCATCTACTTTTCAGTAATGTCTTGGGCAAAGATTTGGGGCAGGGGATGTTTCAGCTCAAAATTATTTCTTATTGGTACATATAAAGCATTTGAACTAGGGACATAACTGAAATGCTGACAAGCGTAACTATGAGTTTATTAAATTAGTTATGAAACTTTCCATTCTATACTAGATGGGGGCAGCAGGTCTCTCCAAAAATAGTGATGTCCAACTATCTGCCAAGACCTGGCCACTGAGAGTAATTTCTAGCTTGAATAATAGTAGGCTTTTTCTGAAGCCAATTGCTACTCTGGAGTCTGATCTTAATTGGGAAAGTAAATTTAATTATTTCTCTCCCGAGATGGAATTCAGACTATTCACATATCCCAGAATATGAGAGCAGCATATTAACTCTGGAAGTTGACTGCCATTGAACCTCCACATGTTGCCAGTGACCCATCACAGCTTACTAAGACCACCACCATATATGACATACTGCCTATAATAAGCATAGTGGGTTTTACTCAGGTGATTTACAGCAAGGTTTATGGGAAATTATTTTCTACTATGATCATCCTAGAATGAGTCTTCTGATGAACAGGAGCTCTTCAGCTCAGGAGTATTATCTCCAGGTATCTTACCTACTTAACAAAGAAACTATGAGGTTTGCACAGCTGTGCTGGTTTTGGCTGGGATAGAGTTAATTTTCTTCATAGTAGCTAGTATGGGGCCGTGTTTTGGATTTGTGCTGGAAACAGTGTTGGTAACACAGAGGGATGTTTCAGTTACTGCTGAGCAGTGCTTACCCAG
>JANZLQ010000100.1:17229896-17255023 GCA_026212715.1 Elanus axillaris
TGCCTCACCATGGTCTTCCCCACGGGCTGCAGGGGAATCTCTGCTCCGGCGCCTGGAGCATGTCCTCCCCCTCCTTCCTCACTGACCTTGGTGTCTGCGGAGTTGTTTCTCTTACATGTTCTCACTCCCCAGCTGCCGTTTCTCCCCCATTCCCCAACTTTTTTCCCTTCTTAAAATGTTATCCCAGAGGCATTACCACTATCGCTGATGGGCTCGGCCTTGGCTGGCGGCGGGTTCATCTTAGAGCCGGCTGGTATTGGCTCTGTCGGACACAGGGGAAGCTTCCAGCAGCTTTTCACAGAAGCCGCCCCTGTAACCCCCCCACTACCAAAACCTTGCCACAGAAACCCAATAGAGTTGGTTTGAAACTAGAGTCACATGTGCAGACATTTTAATGAGTTCTGCTTTGGAAAGACCATCTGACATAGCACAGATCTATGTTGGTTTCTTGTGCTCACATTGACACAGCAGACTACTCCTTCAGAGTCTACTCAGCAGGAGTAAAAATCATTCAAAGTTTTTCTTCATATGAAAGAAGAATTTTGTGCCACACATACAGTGCTTTTGCCTAGTCCTGTTACAGCATTCCATCTTTCAAAACTGCACGCATCATCTTTGACTCATTATTTAGAAGTAAATAGCGCTGTAGAGTCTTATTCAGACCATAAAAGCATGAAAAATCATCACATAAGAGCAAGGGGAAAAGCTGGGGGACATTATACAAAAGCAACATAGTTACAACTTTGAGCAGATCTGGGGTGATGAATTAATATTGTGGCCTGTTAGACATCTCTGGAACAACATGCAATATGAAACAAAGCACAAAACTCCTGCCAAAATGCATGCAAAGTGAGCAGGTTCTCCAAAAACAGCTCTAAGACCCAGCAGCATAAATATTTTATGCTTTAGGTGCAACAGTCCAATGGGCTTGACCTGTAGCTAACTGAAAAACATGCAGGTGATATCCTGTTTCAAACTCAGGAATACTATTTTTCCACAGAACTATGTACGGTTTCTTCAAGTTTGTGCTTGATGGGCTTGATGAGAACAGGTAGAACAGGAATACTCATTGCCTCTACCACTGCATTCTTTTTCCTAGAGGGACTTCTTCTCTGGTGTTAGTACCCCCACCTTTCACTTTAAACCAAACATTTAGATCATGTTTTCTGTTTGATGATGATGATGATGATGATGATGATGATGATGATAATAATAATAATAATAATAATAATCCAACTGCTTACTCATATCTAAATATTTTACATAAATTTCCTATCATTGACGATTAGGTAGTAGCGATTGCCGTAATGACACATACTTAGTGGAACATAACAAAAGCAATACAAAAAGCAGAACTATTCATTTCATATAGATGCAAAACTTTACAGTGAGAGTCACAAGCCACAGCCTGGTGGCAAAATAATAGCAGGGGAAAAAAATAACAGAATACAATAATAAAAGACGACAACAATCCATGCACTTATGCTAGAGTGGATCCACCTCCTTGCTTACAAGAATTACCAGTTAAACTCAGTCACATTCACATAATACCATTGGAGCAGGATCCTGACTCCACAGCATGACTGGAGATAGTTGTGTATTATTTCAATAAAACATTTTTCTTCCTCATTCCCTTACTTTCTATATGTATTCACCCTAATATTGCTTTTGACAAGACCCTCCAGAAAATAATTAACTTTAATAGCTCTTCTGCAGCTAAAGCTGCACAACTGGGTGGCAAATGTAAATGAGCTTTCTACAGCAAAACTTAAGTCTTCAACAGAATTATAAGGAAAAAAAAAAGATTACAGGTTCAGCACTGCTTCTGGGGTAAAATGTATATTTGTGATAAATGTATCAAATCCCCTAAAAACTATACCCATTGAAACTTCATGTTTAGGCTGATTTGCTTTCAAAATCATATAGACAGCACAGTTGTGTACAATCTTTAAACAAGTACAACCAAAGAGAAATGCTGAGAGATTTAAGAGAAATAAAAGCATATCAGCTAGTTTGTAATCTTCTTTTCTCTTATTCTCCTCCCTATAGCTGCATTAAATTGCCTGTTGAGAACAATAACATATTTGCGCTTTTATAGGTAGAGTGATTTGTATTATGTAAAGATTTGGCTAACAGAGAAAAGATGCATTCACATTGAGCTGGATTACATGCTGTTAATAATTTTCTGGATGCTCTAGGGTACCCATAATTCTGGAGGACAACAGATTAGCATTTGAATATATGCTTTGTAATACATTTCAAATTTATTTTTTTATTTTTTGCTATTTTTCTAGAACAACCTTAACCAGAAATCGAATCATTGAAATTTTGGAGGAAAGTGTACACCACATTCAAGTTTTTATCCCCCACCCCCACACACTCCTAACAGTACACAGAAAATCTGTCTTTTCCCAACTCCCACACCATTTCAATAGCTTTCATTAGAATGTCAGACTACTAAGACTATGTGATCAGGCTTGCAGTATTGTTCTATGCATTTTGAATAAATGGGTAACTCAGCAAGCAAACCAGAATCTGTTGTTCTGAATAAAAGCTCAAGCTATCTAGAAAGCTGCTTTTCCTGGGGGCTAGCTTCTGTTTCAGAAAGTAATCTTAAAATACATTATTTTAACAAAATTAATAAAATACCTCACACTGCAAAGAAATATTCCTTCAAAATATGCTAGCATTCTTTTGTCATTGAGTATAAACTTCAGCATAGACCAGACTCCTGTATTTCTGTTTTCATGAAACACTGAACTCTTCTGGCCACCATTTGCTAAACATTGACATCCTTTGTAAACTGTGTATGTCTTTTCATAATTTTTGAAATACTTGGTACTTCAGAACATTCTTAAAGTATATGACTCTCTAATAAACATTATAGTCTCAGACAAATTCAACAGGGAAGCATACTATAGTGGGTTTTACTTAATAAATTACTTTTCTTAGCATTATAAAGTTCCTCTAGCAAGTACACATTCACTGGACAAAATATACTTTTCATGACCTTTGGTCCTCTGTTATAACTAGTTGTCTGGTCCCAGTTGCTTACAGTGTAAACCAAGACTGATAAACCCAAATTGGCTGCATGTATTTATTACATTACTACAGAGCTGCCAACTGTCTAACCATTCTAATAAAAAACTTATTTTCTAAGTTTTATGTTTTATTGCATGTATGACTCCCTTATTGGTTAGCATTTTGGAGTTGTGGAAAAGGTTATGAATTTAGAAACTGACTGCATTCATATCATATTTAAAACTTAATGCTATTTTATTAAAGACATATGGGCCTCCAAAGTACACATATTAAATGTCATGTAAGAAAAGCAGCAGTTTAAATCATGGTCAAATTCATTTCTGACGTGACTCCTGAGGCTTCCCAAGATCTGAACTATTTCTTTGTAAATCTGGCAGTTTAACCACACTCATAAATCACTTTCAAAGCATATTATTTCTTAATTTTACTGCATTAGAGAGCATTTGGCCTACACAGTGAACTGTTTGTAACTGTTATGTGAACAAAGTTGTATATTTATTCTTACAATGTGGGAAGGAAAAAAAAAGTCTTAATTTCTCAATCCTGAATTTACTTCTTATTTTAACACAAATGATATATTTCCTAATGAAACTTGCCAGAGTAAGGTATGTAGGATAGTTTGCTGTATTGATGTAACAGAAAACTCCATCTCCTTCTGCTTCAAGCTCATAAATTAGAAACACAAAGGCAATAGTAATTTAATCATTAAGCAAATATCCCACAGGTTCTTTTACAAAAAAGAATGACTAAGGTTTTCAAGCCCCACTGAGGTTGAAAGAGAAATGAATCATCTTTGGGACAATGTACATGTGTTTACTAGGCACCTTGACATAATGACCTTTGATACATTAGAACTGAAGCATACTGTAAATACACTTAAAAATTAAACACATGTAACCTGAGGACAGATTCCCTGCCTGCTAAAGTCCCAAGAAGCCCTAGCTCCAAAACAGATCATTCACGGAACAGAATTCAAAGCAATGCCATTTTTGAAGCGTGGTTGAAATTTTCTTTATTTATCAGAGAAATTGCTAATGGCAGAGTTAATTACAATTTGTATGTTTTCCTATGAACATTTTGTCCTTGGATACTGTGAATAACAAAGATAAATTAGGACAACAATTCACTGCAAAAGCTTTATACTCTCACTAATTCCTTCAAACAGAACACCACTCCTCAGTCACAAATGTTTTTGAGCTTTTTGTCCACACAATGAACCCATCATTTTCCCCTGAAACAGATGCGTAACCAAAGTCACCAAATCTTAAATGTTTTATGTCAGCTCCGTTGCCTGCAAGATGGGCAAAATTCTCTTCAGTCAAGGTTTTCAAGAAAGTTAAAATGTTGGTCTGTAAAATAGACAGGAAATTTTTTAAAAAGAAGAAAAAATGAAAATTCAAAGTTCAGAGAAATCACAATGTGATTTTGGTGGAAGATTTCTTAAGAGTTTTAAAGGGTGCTTGGATCAGGATAAGCTTGTGTATGCCTTTCACCTAGATGAATAAAGATTCCAAGTGTGGAAACTGACTGTATAAAGGCTATTCCACTGCCCCTAAAAGTCAATTGACTTCATTCAAAACTGGGTAAGATTTTCAATGCCCAGCCTGATTAGGACAAGCTATAATTAGCACTGTCTTCTGCAACCAGGCACAGAATTCAATAAAATCATTCTCCCGTTTTAACAGGATGAGGTTAGCATCCACTTCAACTAACATTCAGGAACTGGAACCAGAATCTGTAAGTTCAATATGATTTTAAGGGAGCAGATGAAACTGTGCTGCATCCTTTTTCTTTGACAAAGGGAGCAGTTTTAGAAACTCATTAGGCAAAAAAGTTCAGGATTTCTTACAAAACATCCCTTTGGCCTATATATTTCTGGTAAGGGGGGAGGCAAGGGGAGAACTATTAATCCTTCTCTGAAAACAAATTATTAATTCATTTTCCTGAAATAACTCATAAAACATCTACAAATTGGTCATCTTCTTAGTCATTAATGAAGAGAGAATGACCGATATGCTTGAGCTTTTAGGAGATGACCTCATCACTACCAGCTCTATGTGCCTCTTGGACCACACTCTGGCTGACATTAGTGCAGGGGAGGATTATTACTATAATGCTCTGGTGTTCTTGACCTGTCAATATTTTGCAGCACTCGGTCTTTCTTTTAGCGCGACAGGAAAGGCAGGATTCAGCTGCTTAAACACAAGCTTCTACTGCCATTTTAGCCACCCAACAGTACCTGGGCCTGGCCTCCCATGGCAGCTCCAGAAAAACTGGCATCTCCCATAGATACTTATCTGCCATCACTACAGGGACCTGTTATATACTTTAGGGTATCTGAAATAGCACTAGACTGCTATTTTTAGACACTTGCATTGTTTTCAAGGTGATTAGAAATATTAGCCAATACCAGGTACATTCGTTTTACCTCCTCTTTTGTTCCTGTCCTCTCATTCCATCCATCTAATTTGACTATCACAACACTAAAAACAATCTAGCATTCATTTCACAACAGCATGCTGTATGTTGTGCTTGCACCACATTTTATATTAAGACATGGTCCTTTATCCCAACATAATTTAGGTCTTCACACCTGAACCTGTAACCTGCAGATTGCTGTAGGCTGTTCTTTTAGACCACAATGCCACTGATGTCAAAAGGAAACACACAGAAGATAAAATCTGCTTCTGTAGAATCAGGGAGTACAGAGTTATCACAGGCATCATTAAAAAAGTCATTGTGCAACCAAAACCTTTTTGCTAATGGCAAGCAAAACCAAAGAATACTATGGGAATAACAATTTGGAGAGAATGACATGTCGAAAGCACTCTATTTCTTATTTGTTTATTTACTACTTTGGTCTGCATATAGAAACTTCACTACCACAAAGTTGTTAACTACATCATAAGAGAAAGTTTCTTCAAAGATTTACATCAATGAAGTAGTACTTCAAGGCAGAAAAGAAAAAAATAAGAATATAGTCATTTGAATCACAAAGTCTGTTTATGTCATGATCTTCCTGATAGCATGTTGTCCCTTACTGCAACATATGCTACTGAGAAGATCACAACAAATCATTTTTGTCTTCATTTGCAGTGGCCCTTGTCTAACAGTTGGTGACCTTTTGATGGGTCAGTGAAACAGTGAAGCCAGGTCTTAACACAGCATACAAACACACTGCAGAGTTTGCTGTGAAAACTGTATGACATCCAATCATCATCAAAACAAGCAATAAATATAAACTCAGCCATAACAGTTCTTTCCAACTTTTGAACCAGGTGCTACACATTTAGAAAATTACAAATAGACCCTTTGGTAGTGGTAGCTTGCCACTGATTTTCTCTCTCACAAATTTTGCTGTGACAAGCAGCTTTCAGGAAAAAAAGAATATTTTATAACTGGATCTTTGTTTCATGGCTAGGAATTAACATATATTCTAACCATCACAATTAAGACTACTTCTATTTCGATGGTAATGACTCATCAATGTGATTAAGACTACATGAGACAGAGCCTTAAAATCCAGGGAGGGAAAAAAGCCCAACACAAACACCTATAGGAACAAAAGAATAGACATCTTGGCCCAGACTTCTGTCAGTGCCATATTAAATACAAAGTTTTTTTGGAAAAAATGCAACATATGAACAACTCCTATACCTAGCAGTAGTGTCATCTGAAAATGAGATCCATTGCATTAGTTTTTCTGAAAAGAGGAACTACAAAAGAGTGCAGTGAGCTCTGCTTGTACAGCAGCAGTGTTTTCATCTCCAAGAGAAAAACAAACAAAACTTATAGGATAAAATTCTAGCCATACGGGAATTTAAACCAGTCATGATTCTTGCCCTCCTGTCTGATATCACATTATTATATTCTGCTTAATGGCATTTTGTTGAGTAGACTGAACAGGCTGATCACAAGACAAAAGCCAGACCATATGCTTACAGCATCTAATATTTGAAGTTTCCATAGTTCTGAACCCACAAATAGAACAAAAAAAAAAAAATCCAAAAAACCCCAAAAACAACACAAAACAAAACAAACAAAAAAACCCAGCAGTAATAAACAAGTTGTCATGCTAGCTTCTTCAATTAAATGAATGTGTTAATGAAATACAGTGCCAATTGCCATTCACTAGAGAATGTCTTAAGTGCTTTACAAATATTAAATAAGTCTTATAAAGGGATCAATTTGCTCACTACTAAAGACAGACACCTTTCAGGTACAAAGTAGCAGCTGGTTAACTAGCACACTGCAACACTACATAATAGTTTAGGGCAGAAGGTGGAGAAGAATGCCTTAGTAAATTGAGACTGCAGAGGAATCCATGGAGGCAGAATGTAATTACCTGAATTGGAAACAGGCCAGGGTGCCAGGAGTAATACCCCTTCCTATCTGAAAAGTGCACTGGGATCATTAATGGCTAAAATGACACTGGCCTCGTGACAATCATATACTTTTTTTTTTAAAAGGGATAATTTTAGGAAAGAGTCATCACCTTTGCATTCTGTATCTTCAATAGCAATTAGATACTGAAATGTAGCCCACATAATACATTTCCAAAGAACTAAATATGTATCAGTTTTTCAAGAATTATCACAAGAACAAACAGTGAAGAAGAGTCTTTCCCCCTACCCTAACACACATATGACCCACACATGTCTATTCTTCCTTCTTGACAGCTGGAATTACAGCAGGCTAGCAGAGAGAATACGTTCTGTTTAAACTCATTACTTTTCTCTCACTTACTGACTGAGGTTCTTTCTCTCTAATCATGTGACCTGTCATATGTGAAGACACAAAATACAGCAAAAAAAAAAATCAAGTCCCTTTAAATGTCTTAGCTTGCAGATTCAAGTACTGCATGCAAGCTTCTTGCTTTCCAAGCTCTTTGTAGCTCAGCTTCCCATCTTCAGCTTTACTATCATAACTGCCTTTGTTTCCCCTTTACTGACCCTTTTCTTCCCTCTGCTGCTTTTTCCCAAGCCTGCCTTTCAGTTTGCTTTAACGCAGTTGCCCTTGCAGGCACCTGGAAGGCAACTCTTTACTGACTGGCCTTAGCAGACCACTCTAGATCCTGTTATTAATTCCACCTTTTCCAAGAGCAAGAGCTTCCTCACATGGTGCACAAATTCACAGCCAGATCAAATTTATTTTTAGGTTTCTTCACTAGGACAACATGCTATAACAGCAAGTGCAACACTGATCTGCTATTGATCATATGCAAAGACAGTGGGATCTGTTGCACAATAACTTCAACCAAAGCATGGAGTCTATGGCTCTCCTTCATATGCACATTTAATTTGATATATAATCAAAGGAAATGTAAAAGCAGCTGTGACATATTGCTAATTACTGGATTATTTCATCCTAAGACTACATATTAGGCAAGATCCAAACTACAGTAGCGCTGCTTGTTGACCTGTATCCTCATACACTGTAACTGTATGTTCTCAGGTCCGCATACCATTTTCCACAATGTCTCACAGGTGTCTTCCATAGAACTTCATTAGCCATTTAATGAACTACCAGCTTTCTGCTTCTTAGTCTAGTACATAAAATTTCAGTCACACCCTTAAGCCACTTACCACTTGCATAGCTACAATAATTAGCTTTCCCATTTCTTAAAATCTCATGTCACTAATTTACTCTACAAGTACCATGAGATGTGATAGCAGATTTTATCTCATTATCAACATTGAATCAAGACATATCCACATTTGGGAAGTAATTTTTTGTTGCTACAAAAATTGTGGACAGCTTTAGTGACCTTTTTAAAGTCTTCTGGACATAGTATTCTTGAGTTTATGAATATCACCGCTCAAATTCCATTTCTGGATTCATTGTGCTTCATGGTGAGCTCACACACACATTCACATACCAAATAGACTGCTATTATTGCAATGTTACCATCAAGGGGACACACAGATACTCTCAGAAACAGGTAGAAAATACTATTTGATGTTTCAAGGACTGGATCATATCCAAAAGTTTCTTCTAGTCGTCTTTGCAACTAATTGGATAATACAAACATACAAGAATCTAAAATTCCAAGTTAAATAAAAAAAAAAAAAAAAGAAAATGTGCATCAGTATACCATATGAATCAGAAAACAGAAGGAAAAACCTAAGCTCATCTCTCAGTTCTCCAGCACCTTGATCACTTCTTAATGTTGGTATTTCACAATGCTTTTCTTATTTCTTATTCTACCACATTAATCATCACACCTATTCCTCTGAAGGCAAAAAAATGCTTAGTTCAAGATGTCATGGCCCAGTTTTAGAAAATAAGTAAAATCCACCATTTTAGAAAAAATATGCAAATGCTATTCACACACAATATTTTCCTTAAATTTTTATATAGGTATGTTTGCTTACATGTGTTTTGGATCATGGGATTTGTTTGAGATAATGAGGTTTTAAAAAATGAAAATTTTTGAATGATTGAACTTAGCTCTATCAGCTTAGTTCTAGCAAGTGCCACTCTTGTATCTGGCACATCCTATTCGGCAATGTTTTCTCCCAAACCGCCAAAGTGTTCATACATAGAAATATAAATTCTGGCTTTTGTTTTTCAATTATTCTTTATTCCTAATTTTGATGTGTCATTAGGGGATTATGAGGCAATCACATTATGGACTCTTGCTTAAAATACTTAACTTTTCAAAGAGCAAAATGGATACTTCAGTGTGCCAAACAGTAGCATGACTGCTACAATGTCTTTGAAGTCAATATTATTTACTGAATCACAGTCTAGGTTGGAGTCTTAAATTTGTGACGTTCTGTTTTAGTACGTGAAACCTTGACATCTGGATGATAAGAAACCCTATTATGTAGAAGCTCTCTCAAAGAGGTATCTTGCAAGCTAGCAGTTCATTGACACAATGATTCTTTACACTTTAAAAGCCCTTTGCTCTATATGTACTTCAAATGCTCTAAGTTCATAAGCCAAGATCTCTACACAATGGTGCTGGTTAAAGGAGAAGAGGAAAAAAAAAAAAAAGTGAGCAATGCAGACATTCTCCAAAGGTTTATCTGTCACCTTTTATTTCCTTCTTAAAACCAACCCCATTTTCATAAAATTTTTTTTT
Source organism: Elanus axillaris (assembly GCA_026212715.1). NCBI lineage: Eukaryota > Metazoa > Chordata > Aves > Accipitriformes > Accipitridae > Elanus > Elanus axillaris. The sequence goes on from JANZLQ010000100.1 coordinate 17,240,026, forward strand.
TTGAGGGGATGGGGGGCTGGGGAGTCCATGAGATGCATTAGCAAAAATGCCTTGCCTAAATTCCTGGAAGCAGATAGGACATATCTATTTAAGAAAAATATGATTCCTGTTAAATAGTTAAGGACAAAAATTACTAAAATCATCCCCTATGCCTCATCTGATTTTAACAGAATTTGAAAAAGCATATATCAGCATTGGTAACTTCAATAATGAGTTTTTCCTGTGAGCTTAAACACAAGAATACTGACTATGATCTGAAAGCAACACTGTAGATTTTAGCTCACATTATTTCTTAAGATGTTCTGCCTAAATATTTACTCTTCCTATCATAATAATCTCCCTCTGCCCTCCAAGTAACAGTGTGAGCAAGAATCACATACACTCATCACATGAAACACAAATCTAAGGCTTGCCTTTCGGCTTAAGTGTCTTCATCTTAGTTCCTTAGAGAACAAAAGCTCTATCAGCTTTTACAATTATAGCTTGTGATGAAAACAATTCATCTGACAGTGAAAAAAAAATTCAAAATACCTATACCACCATCTTTTGTTGTACAGTTTCCTTTATGCCCAGTGGACAAGATGGTCTTGGTAAAGTTGCAAGGCAGCAGAATAACTCCACATAATATTAAGTCAGTTACTTGGAAGTACACCGATGGATATCTGCTGATGATTTGGTGCTATAAGCTGCAAGACTTTTATATGTCACCAAATGTACACTGCTTGCTTTTGCCACTATAAATAAAACTGATAAAAATGTTAACTTTAAAAATGCAGTAAGCTAAAAAAATAATTGTAGGGCAGAAGGGTTGCAAAATACTGGGAAATATATGTATTTTCTAAAAGCATGTGCATTGACCTACTATTAAGCAATTAAATATATTTTTAAAGAGACCTATGACAGCATGTATTCATAGCAACACATTTTAGATATAATGGATATATCCACATTTTATCATCTAGGTTAAATGATCATGAATATAGACAATTAAAAGATGAAATCATTATGTGCTTTGATACACCATCATTTCATTTTGTTTGTTTATATCATATGCAATGTAAAAATATGGATTCTTAAAATGTATTCTCAAATCACATTCTGTTTTGCATCTCTAAGTTTTAAAGATGAAACAGTTGGAAGCACAATTCATATACCTATAAAGCAAAGGAGGGTACAGTTTTAAATAATCATGTCAAGAAATGACAACTGTACTCTTTGTAGAAGCAGGGATGAATAATTACAAAGCTGGGACATAATTAAGCAATTTTGACTTTCGTATTCTTGAGCTGTCTTTCTGATGTGAAGTGCTGTCATGCCCAGAAACACACTTCACACTGGACAGGCATCTTCCACTTTGATCTACACTTATGCCAGTGAAATGAGGTCATGGTCTGGTCATTAAACAAGGCTTTCTCATCTAGCTCAATGCCTCTTATCCAGCCAGGCTTACCCAATCTTTATTAAAATCAGGCATGATACAGTGTTCAATATTTTGACAAAAGAAAACATAAACATCACAGAATAATGAAGTTTAGCTCACTTACATAGTGAGATGGAACACTGCATTGTAACATTAAACTGTTTTCTAATAAATGACTGCATCTTTCCATAAGACAGTCATATCACAAACCGATGCATTTTAAACAAAGGGTGAAATGAAGCAAAGCACAAGAAAGTGCAGTGTTCTGTTAAAAAAATGAAAAAATAGGGGAAAATTAAAAAAATTTATACAAAATAAAATATTTATGACTTAGTCATGACTGGTGATTGCTAGATACTTTTGCATTCAAGTAAACACAAGCTAGTCAGATGGAAATTTCTTGCTTTTATTCTCATTTTGTGTATTTTTCTTGGTGGGGTATTTTGCTCTCCCAAGTATTTCATGTCAAGACTAAAATGAAAACAACTCCCCACATCACAGCCTCTTTAGATCATCAGTCTGCCTTTTATGCTGAATAAGCCATACCATCTCCTGCTTATCATAATGGGGGAAAAAAAACCCACCTAAATTAGGGTGGTTTTTTTTTTCTGAAAAAGCAAGTCTGATAGGCTCACTGTTGTCAATACATCTGGCAGAACAACATTTCCATGTGGCATGCACCAACATAAATACTAATCACTCCAACTCCATTCCTGCAAGCATAGGCTGACACACTAGCTACAACCTTAGGGGAAGAAAAAAAATATTCTTAGGAATTTCACTATCAGCAGGGTCTTGTATCACCAGGTCAACTTCTCAAGTTTTTCTAATGACCAATACTGTATGTGCTGCAGTGTTCCTCTTAGTTTGAATCAAGGTGTATTCAACTCTAACTAGTTTCAGAAAGCTTAGAATATATTACCACTAGCTGTTAAATTTGGCTGAAGCTGGTCAAAAATCTCAGCAACTATACGGGAGAGGAACTGGTGAACAGGGAGCACAAGATTCAGGCAACCTGGAGGCTGAAGAATAAAAACCTGATATGTGTTCAATATATAACATATGATAGAATTTGAAAGTACAGTTATTCTGTACATCATCTTTGTGATATATACAGGAATGCTGCTTGTTATCGTCTTTGAGTATAGCTATAAATAGCTATATACATACAAATCTGCATCTGAAAACATAAATGCAGAGAGGACTCCATGAGTGTTCTCAGGCATAAAAAGATTTGCATGCATGCATACTATAAGAATAAATATCCTAGGAAACAAGCAAAAAAATTCAAAACAATTTTAAGAGGTTTATAGTAACTGTTCTGTATCCAATTTAATATTTATTTTAAATTAGCCACTTGTGTAATATGTATATAATATTGTATGATGAGGGTAATTTTGTAGCACCTTAAGAAGCATTAATTCATGCCATGAAAAGCATTTACAATGATTTTACCATCAGCAATTTGTACCAAACCATTTATAAAGAAGAAGAAAAAAATGCTTTAGTATGGCAATAACAACAGCAAATTTGATCCTTCTGCAAATTTGCTGAAATAAATGTATGTTTTATCATAAGACTTAGTTGGTAAATAACTCAAAACTATACAAAAGGTTCAATTACAGATATGAAAAGATAAAGATGTTATCCCTACATTTGTGAAGTAATTTACCCTTAGCTATTGACTTAAAAAGAGGTTTCATCCAGAAAAGGAAATTAAAATTTAAGAAACAGACACTGGTTTTCTTCTCTTACACAATTAAGTTGGTTAAAATTCAAAGAGCAGACCCTTAAATGAAAAATCTAATTGCTAATAAAATTCAAAAAACAGTTCACCAGATCCAAAATCTGATTAGATAAGAAGAATTATAAAAGAAGACAAGATACATATGCTATATCTAACATGTTTCAGCTGTTGCATTTGGCCAGATTCAGCAAAGATGGTTTGCTGTGAATAAGACGTCCACAACAGCTTACAAATAAATAATTTCATTTATTACATATATGAAGCTGAAAATAATAAAACAGTATATTAAAGCTATGCTTGTATCAGAACTGTTAACATTTTAGTAGTTATAAATGAATCAGTCTGAATTAATTTGTTATGCACTGCAATTGTGCTTGTGATAATGCATTTATCTAGCACACTCATGCTACCAAACAGTGCATTTCCATAACTGCTACCTTATTATTCAGTATTATTGGAAATCTGCAATAAATTATTGATGGTATATTTTAGAGAACAAAACAGCAAACAGAAAGCAAGTAGTCTGAAAACTTGAGTGGAGTTTTAAGAAAGATCTGCAGCACTAAAACACTCTGCAGCTCAGACTGCTGCCATCATGTATCGATCAACAATGGAAAAAGAAGGTAAAGAATTCACATTCACATTCACATTCTGTTTGCATCAGCAGTATACAGTATGCCCAGAGTTGATGCAAGCGGTATCAAAAGCTCAGATTACTGAAACTATCTCTCTGATGTTGTCAATGCTTATTAGCAGGACACCACATTAAGTAACATCATACAGAATTAGAATCATCTGGTCCACTAAAAGCCAATAAACACCACAGGTGTGAGCTCTGCGATAGACATTTGTGTTTAACATACAAGGCAGGGGACAACTTGTCAGAAAAACTGCATTCTTTCACAAAAGCATATCACACAGTTGTTACATATCTTTAGACAGGGTAAAAATATTCTTTTAAGCTCAGTGACACATATTAGTTACTTTGTTATGTGAAACAGAGGTTGGAAACCAGAAATTTCATAACATAACCACAGTCTATTAACCAGATGTAACAGTAAAGTTTGATATTACAACACATAAAAATTACTAAGGATTTTGTCCTTCACCTACCACATTTATCAGTCCTTTCATTTGAAAGGTTTTGTCTGTTACGTTAGCGAAAAATGCAGCCAAGCTTTTGGAGTTATTTTAAAACAGCGTTAATGAATCACATTGTTGTTACTTCTTCAATTTACTCTCCTACCTTAGCATCCTTGGGCTTAACCACTTTCATGAAGGCACCTCTTACGAAGGCTTCCTCTCTCTCCCTCCTGGTTACTTTCCGAGTATCAAGAAATTTCAGGTTTGTCAATTTGTGCAGGACAAAATATCTGACAGATGGCAAAATGCACACAGTTAAAATCCAGTAATAAACAAGGACATACAGACTAAAAGACTAAAAAAATAACAGCAGCAATAAACAGCAACAGCCCTTGTTTTCTCTCTCTGTTCGCCTTTTTCATGCAACGTAGCTTATGTAAAAAGTTATAATACTTACTTTACTCTCTCAAATGAAGCTGCTTGTAAGCTGCCCATAACAATTTAATACTGGGTGGATCAAACAGAAAAGAAAATTATCACCGTGGGCACGTATGTTCTCTATAGGTATTAGTCAGGTATAAGTTATACCCAGAAATGGAATAAACTGGAAATTGTTTTGAATTGCCAGCTTGGAAAAAGGACTTTTGAGTGATTCCAAAGACTCCATCCTACATTGCAGGGGAAAACCTATCTGAGACGTGGGAAACTGCCAGCTATCGTCTCTGAAAGAATTTTGAGAAAACATTCATTTGCCAACATTTCTTCAGATTTTTATTATATTTTCCTGAAAACACAATGATCAGCAACATTAGAGACATGTGAACAGCAAATCGGGGAGGAGTGTAATTTGCCTTCTACCATACATCCTAAAACACCACCCTTTCAAGACAAAGGAGTGTATGACAGTGTTCAGAACTCTTAAAGTTAAAAAAAAAAAGAATTTGTCAAGAGAAAGCATGGAGAGTTATTCCTGGTCTGTGCTTTCCAGGACTACATTTTGACACAGGCATCATTTGAAAGGAGAATACCACTTTGGTCCTGGAGAGAGACAAGGTGTCCTTACGGCATATGGATCCCAGCTCAGGATTAAATGCAGAAGCACACAGGGAGAGACTATGTTAATGAAAAATATTTTAAGAATTCAAAGTTCTTGTTAAGATCCATCAGCACTATATTCTATTTATCTTTTTTACTCAAAGTACAGCAGATTTTTAGCCTCAAAAAATACCATTGGCTCCTTGCTTGCAGAAGTAGAGAACATGGCAGATCAGAAACAAAGGCACACAACCATGGCAAATTAAAATATCTAACCACCTCAAGTACATGTCATTTACATTTAGCCAACCAAATGTGAAGCAGACATTGCAAAGTGAGGGAAGTGCCAGACTTTCCTGGCAGGGGGTAGAAAGGTGATTGATAACGCTCTCCCCGTGCCTAGCTGCTTTGCGTAAAACTCCAGTCAGTCAGAGAGCCTCCTAATCATACCAGTCCCTTCTGGCACTGGGAGGAAGAAATCGAAGTCGTAGGAAAACTCTGCATAACATAACGTTTTCAAAAAGAACAACCCACAAGACATGTTTTAAAAGGTAAGACTTATCTTATAATACTGTTCTCAAGACCAGATAAACATGTGAAAAAACTGTGAGACTCCCTTTCTACAATCAAGCAAAATTTAATGCTGCAAATAAACCTTTCTGTCAAGTATGCCTTTCCTCTGAGGCAACAGCTTCGTAAATTGTTAACGAATGAACTGAAAATGCTCAGTACTGAAATACTCAGACAATTTATATGTGAATCCTCTATCTTTGACTTTCAATGATATTAGAAGAAGAAAAAAAATCACTTTACAAAGCATATCCTAAGACCATTTATTAAACAACAGCTACAGATCTGCAAGAATGACACATTCTCAGACTCCTCCCAGCTTTCCTGGCTGCCCTTCCAGTCCTCCCTGGCATTTTGCTGGCCCTTATCTTTCAGTGGAGGAGAAGCTATCCATCTTGCATTACTGGCAGAAAAGCTCTGATGACAACAGATTCTTTCAAATGAAGACATGTACAGAAGGAAACAATATGTCAAGAGTGAAGAAGCATGAAGCTAAAAATGAGTAAGGACACCCACTAAGTGTAGGGTGAGAAAAGATGAATATTCAGGTGAAGAAAACATCGGTATTAGAAAATCAGCAAATGTTTAATGATGGAATGAAATATGCCATTGAAAAGCAGGCTGCAACAAAAATGACAACAGACTAAGACAGCACTGTCATCTATGCTGACTTTGGATCACAGCCCTAATGTCAGTCTCTCAATCATTTCAAAAGAGCTTAAAATTATAATAGCATTGATTGATACAAATGTATTTTTGCATTTTTAAGCCATCCTGATCGCACTTCAAAAAGCAGAACTAGCACCTGTACTTGCAAAAACCAAAAACAAAACCAAAAAACCCTACCCACGTAAACAAACAGCAAACTATACCACAAGTCACAGGTTTGGGGTTGATTTTCTTTTAAACTTGCACAGCAAATATTAAAAAGTAAGCACCATAAAGGTTACCCCAGCAGTAGAACAAAGGTATATCACTGATTAATTCTTTTAAAAGGTGATTCAAAATACCATCACATTTATTCATAATTTTTACTAAATATGGGATAAAAAGATTCTCCATTATATGAAAATAATACGCCACTTTTTTATTAAATGGCTAAAGAAAAGCATCAGGCTTCCTGGATATATTTTAGTTAGAAATATGAAGATGCAGCTTCAATCTAAATGTAACACAAGTTTGCAATAAAAAATACAGGAAAGGATTACCAAAGCCCTGGAATGAACACTTTACAATATCAATTCAACCCTTGTAAATTTAATCCAGGGTTATTTGTTGCACAAAATCTCTTTACTGTGATGTATGACTTAGTTACTAAGGTTATCACAGCAGTATCCTAAAGTTGCATAGTACATAAAACATTTCAGTTAACAATGCAGGGAGGTTAACTCCCACAGATAACCTACTATCAGAGCGTTAGACCAGATGACATGCCTCTGTCAGCTTTCAGGAGCTATTGATGGTTCAATCAGTTTGTTTTGAAGGTAAAGTACAACAAAAGGGCACTAAACTTATTCAAACTGTCAACAGGGACTATCTGGAATGTTGCTTGCAGGTAAGTAATTTTGGATGTTTTAAGACTATTATCAAACACCAATGGCTGCAGAAAAAGACAGCTACTAATAACACAGAATGCAGCCATCATAAAATACTTTATGGCAAGTACTAGGATCCATAAATTGCATGACACATTGCACCTGTTTTAGACTTGTAAAATCACTAGTTAAGAGAACACTGTTTAATGAAGAGAGATCCATCTAAATTTTACATTATAAGTTTAGCAAGGTTTATTTTAGGTTAGGGGTTGGGGGGCAGGGTCTCCCTGCCTTCTCCCCCTACCCCCATTTATTTTTTTAATCATTCTGAAACTTAGCACTGCTCCATGTGCTCTGAGACTGCTGTTACTGGGTTTTAACATCTTTGCAGTGATGTGAAAAAAAGGTTATTATCTTCAGTGATGAGGATAAAGGGGAGCTCCAGAGAGAGAAAAAACCAAACAGAGACACCAGGAAGGTGCTTGGAGATCCATTTATCACTGCCTGTAGACTGATCTTCTAATTCATGATGGATTAAGGAAATGAACTATGTAATAAAGCTGCATCTTCTTTTGTCCAGAATCATCTCTCCCACTTTGACTCCCACTGCCAAGAGTCCTGTGAAAATAAGCTAATAACAGATATCCGTCACACACAAACAGGAACACTCAGAGATGGAAAAAGACCAGAGAAGATCACATTTCATGTTATTTCAGTCTTAGTTAAGTGAAAATGACAATGAAGATTAACAACTCATTTACCAATTTTGTAAGTGTTGCATGTGATTAGTATTATTTTAACAGTTTTTACACAGACCTGTCAAGATATTGGAAAAGAGGGACAGGCTTGAGGGGGCATTTGCAAAGGAATGCAGTGAGTTTGGGATTCAGCTGCTGTTGACATTGGCAAAAGCTCAATGGGGCAAAGTCTTCCTTTGAAGAAACACATTGGAGTTCAGAAAGGGACAGAACAAAGACAGCTTTGAGATCAGCTATTGCTATTTATTAAACAATACATGACTCTAGGTTTTATATAAAGAAATACTGTCTCTGATACTGACTGACTACAGCCTCTAATGAATAACAGACTTCTTGTCTTAACCCTGCCTTACAAACACAGAAACTAAGACCTATCAGTTATCTTGCAGGTATATTCTGTGTATGTTTCTAGTTCTCCACTGTGTAACAGTCATTACTTAAAACATAATCCTTGGGTTATTCCCTCACCCCCCAAAAAATCAGTCATGATTCACACAATCTTAGGAGAGAGTTTCACAGGTGAAGCAAAAGAGTTCAAAGAGAATGTGTAAGTGTTCCTTAAAGGATCAAATGGAAGAAAGGAAGAAATCTATTTTAAACATATGCAAGAAATTTGTCAGTCCTGATACAAAACACACAGGTGTAAATAACTTTTATGTCAAGTCCTTATTTTTGTTAAATAGCTACTGTGTAATTTCATTCTGATCTATTTTTTCAGTAGCCATTTAGGTTCAGGCATAAAAACTCCTTCAGCTTTAATGAGTTTCGGTACACTTCTCCTTAGCATTATTAAACAGTTCTAGGAAACTTTTATTCTAGAGCTGTGAACACCGTAACAACAAAAAAAAAGCCCCCCCCCCAAAAATAAAAAATAAAAAAAACCAAACCCCACAACTACCAAAACCAAACAAACAACAAAATCACATAATATCATAGCATCTAAGGGCCTTGATTCATTTATCACCTCCCTTGCAGAAAAAAAAAAAAAGGCAGACAAGTTGTAGAACATGGCTGGCCTCCTGATACTGAAAGATAATGGCATTACCCGTGAGCCACACAATAAGAAAATCTTAAAAGTGGCAACAAATTACTTAGGGAAATAATGTGTCATTGGGGTTTTTTTCTCCTTCTACTACAAGTATAGTAAATTTGTATATGTTAGTGTTTCAGAGAAAATAAACTCTTCCACTGGACCTTTACTGAGAGACTATGGTGAGAACTAGATTCTGTATGGTCCTTTATTTAGTACTTTTATTATCAAAAACTGGAATATAAAACTGTACTATATGCATCAATATTCAAATTTAAACCTCAAAATTAAACTGGCATTGAGAAACTGAGAAATATTTGCCCAGAAGAATGCAGAAATGTCTAGGTCTACCCGTATCATAACTGCAACATGCTCCCTGTTTCAGAAAGTGTTTACTTTAATTTTTCTATTTTCTGTACTATTGTATTTCCTTTATTTGACAATCATAGAACATAAAAATAATATACCTATTTCAAACTTTGAAGGGCTGATTATGCTTTCAGTCACATTATTGTAAACTAGAAATAATAAATAACCTGAAGTTGGCAAAGTTACATCAGCAGTCAAATGGGGAGAGATAAAAACAAAAATCAGAAGGCTTGAGCAAACATGTTTATGACACTGAACTAGATTATCTTGTGTAATTGTTTCTTCTGCACCACCAAAAAGTTTAACCCCCTACCCCCACCTTTACCCCACCAAACAGCATATAGCTGGCTGCAGAATTTCCATCTGCAAGAAAACTTGGTCAATACAGGGTTAAGGAAGCCAGGTCATAAACTCAAACCAACATCTTCCAGAACAGAGGGCATGATGTTGGCATGACATATATTAGAGGATCACATAGCCTCTGTGCAACCTTGGCACTGCTTGATGATGACCATGTAATTCTGAGGGGCTCTCAAGTCACTCAGAAATCCAGACCGCCTCCTAACACTTTAACATCCTCTGCTGTGCTTCAGTGTCTCAAACAACTCCATGAATTAGAAAAATATCTCTCTATCCATGTAACAATCTTTATAGTTATGTCTTGACTTACATGTAAGCATGGACAAATTGGGGTGTTAGGGACTTCAATTTATTTGGCTGAACAAAAACATTTTAGTAGCCCTTGCTCATAAAACCTTACAGTGTCTAATCTCAGATGGAAGTTGTGTGGCTATTTGATGTCTATCAAATACAGGGGTTTTTCTTTCAGGTAGTGTAGAAATGACAATGCCTCATGCAAACAGTGAAGTAGCACAGATTCATAGATTGTACTGTTGTAAGGCAATACCCTAATCATCTCATACTTAAAAATTTATACAGAAGTACCACAGGCTTCAATCTCTCCTGCTAAAAGAGACCCTCCACAGTAAGTTCACTTATATTGACCAAGTATATTAGCATTAATTTCATTACTGAGTGAGGACTTCTAGTCTCCTATTGCTTCTTGAATATGTATCTATGTATTTATATTACCATCCAAATTCAATAACAAGACTATTTAAAATTGACGAGAAGGTTCCGTCTCAAGTATAAAACCAAACCACTAAAACAACAAAACCACAGCAAACCAGAAAAAAACTGCAAGGAAACTGAAAATGCTGTAAGAGGACCTAGCATTTCACAGAATCAAACCTGGTGGATGGGAATAGCTGATTTAGCTTGAAAAGTTAATCCATACAAAATGCATTCACTTCCTTTCTTGCTGTTATATCTTAAGAGGACTTCATAAGGTTATCACCATTTGCTCCCCCTGCCAAAGATAGCATATCTAGTATATGTACTTTTAAGCTAATTTAAAATAAACTCAGGCATTTGTTTCCACTTGCCCTTGTTTCCATGTCAACAGCACTTAAAGAATGCATCATTCCAGGAAATGTCAATAAGGGGCAAAGAAGAATGAACAAGCACTGAAAACTTCACACATGGCATACATCCTTCACAATCATATCGCTTTAATGAAAATAGGTGAGGTCACCTGCAGCATTCGCAAATGCTTTGTAATACATTCTGACCCAGATGATTTTTCACAGTTCAGTAACAGCACGTTTGAAGTTTTCACCGCAAACAATACACCCACAGAACTGACCAAGTGCAGGTACAAGAGAAGCAACCAGCAATTATTGTGTTGACTTCTGTTACTTTGATCTCCAGGTCATGACCTTTGCTTTCACACAATCTTCAAAGTAGAGATTGTAGAATAGGTTACTTTAGAGGAAGCACTATTTTGCAAGCTGTTTTTCAGTGTTTCTTGCTTTCTGTTTGAGCCAAAAGCTTTTAAAACTTTTCTATCACCATTATATTTTAGATATTTAGCTTTCCCTTGCCCTCACACCCAAGATATCCCTTTGCAAAATATTACCTCCCCAATATGGAAAGCTTAAAAATAAGATAAAAAGTAAGAACTTATAGCACTTTCCCCCCACCCCCCACCGCCCACCAAGAAAGTCAAGACATTTTACAATTATGGAAAAAACAGGAGTTTTTTAAATTAACAAAACAAGTTTGCTTATAAAAATACCACAGAAGGGAACTTTCCATTTTCTTTTTCTGTCCAAGTAAAAATTGCAATAACAAACGTAGAAATGTTTTCATCAATTTGTTCTCCTACACATTTGAAAGGTAAGGAGGAATAACAGGGATGGGGGAAAAAATAGTTTTTCTTTTTTCTTTTTCTAAAAAAATATCCCACTCAAATATTACTATGTTTTTTAGGAATAAAAAAACCAAACCCAACTATTTTGAGAAAAAGTCACAACAATGGTTTTGGTATAAAACCTATTTTTAATGAAAAACTAAGGAAAAGCTTTAGTATTTAAGATGATAGAAATGGTATACCAATGGATTACCTCAAGAACCAGATCATAACTTCTTGACAAAAAGCATAGTTTTATACATTTTCCAAATATTTATGATAAAACTTAATTATTTTTAAAAGATGTAATATTACTTTTTATCTCTGTTACTAATATCACAGTAAATCACTGGACCTTGAGTTTTTAAAATTTTGATTTTCTGTATTTTTTTAAGGTTGAGTCTTTGGGGGTTTTACAGATCTTTTCAGTTTGTTGGAATGAAAAGATTAAGTAAAGCTTTGATTTCTAGCACCTTTCTCTTTCTGGTTGAGGAACTAAATAGCCTGAACTCTAATTGAACTCAGTAGGAATGAAATTAAAGGTCAGTGAAAAATGAAGTTGTGGTTCCAATGGTCACTGCAAAAATTTATAAAAAGAAGTTCCTATTCAGAACAAACCAAAACCAGTTAAAGTTTATGGTAAAGCAAAATGTTTATATAATCCAGGTTCACTGAAATGCAATCTTTTGATGCTTTCTGTAAGACAAATTTTCTCAAAAAAATAAAAATCTTATGATAAAAAGTTACTTCAAAACATTAAAAATGCTGCAACTGGCCAATGCAAATGTTTGCTTTTGAGATTTGGAGCAATACATTTGATAAAATACAAATACTTTCTCACTCAGGATAGCTTGCTGCTGTTGAATTTTTAAGATAAACCTGTATGTTTGGGGGAAGGAAGAAAAAAGTTGTGTCCAAGATGCTCCAGAACATACATTTAAAACTCTGAATTAGCTATTCAGAATAAAAGTAGCAGAATAATTTTTATAATTTCCACCATGTACTTGAATACATTCTCCTAAAGATAAATAAATAAATAGACATAGACAGACAGACAGTTGCTTTTGGTTTTTGAGTCTAATGTTGTTTGGCAAAAACATTTCATATAATGTAACAAATAATTATGGAAAAGTATCAGGACGCTTTCATTATAGCAGTAGAACAATAAATCATTCAACTAATTAGAAGTCAATCCTTCTTTCTTAAAAGAGCTTTAATTAACCCAGTTTATATGGAAAAAATACCCAGGTTTTGAAAAACCAAGAGGAAAGAAAATGGAAGCAATGTTGCAGTTTCCAGCAGATGCATAAATACAATCTCTTCACACTTTGACACAGTGGTTTGCCACAATGTGACCTAAAACTACCTTGACCTCCCTGAAATCAACATTTTTGCATTGAAATGAAACAACAGACATGCTTGTTTTGATGTATGGCTGTATGGCATATTATAAATATTACATCACATAACCACAGAGAATGTCAATCAATAAAGAATTTTTTCAGACAGCACTAAATGAACCATGGGTTCTTGCCTCCAAATGGGTCCTTTAAAGTACTACTTTTGCTTAAATGATTAATAGGAGACATACTGTCAGAAAACATACTTAAAGTGAAAAACAGTAAACTGTAGAAATATCATTCATTTTTTAAGCAATTCTCTAGTGCAAATGTCACATAAATTTACATAGAGACAGCACTATTAGACTCTCACAAGCTGGATAGTAGGCATGCTTTCCACTTAAGTGTGAAAGCACTGGGAAAATATTTTATTAAATCGAGGCTACTCTACTTGGAGAAAACCAAAATGCTAGAGCTAAGATGGATTCAAAAGTTGAATCATTAGAAGGCGAAAGTCTTTAGGCTAGTGGTAACCTAGAAATCCTTCTGAAAAATTTGGAACAAAAATTTTAAAAAAGTGTATGCACACTTGGGACAGCTGTGCTGCTGTTTCAACCTACAGCATTTATGAGCAATAAACTGGGGCATCAAATTTGTGCCACTTCCCAATAAACCTGCTTTTAGTCTCCGCCACTTTGTATTGTTTTATCCTAACTCCTACAGCAGAGTTTGGATTACATAATGAAAAAAATCAGAGTTTTATTATATAACTCTGAATACTGCAGGTGATCTGCTAATAAAAATAAGCTCAAGCTCTGCAAGGTCGGCAGCATGGTGACCAGTGCTGCTTGGCTCTGACTTGCCTCAGACAGCAATCTTTAGCTGATGTGAAAAATGTCAGCACACACAGACTGAAATCCTGTATCAGAAGTGAGCAAGGATAAAGAAATCAAATGACTTTTTTTTTTTTATACTAAAGTAGGTACATATAAGCACCCACATTCACAAAATCCTCTGCACACCTGCTCAACTCAAACATGTGCTGTGCAGCACTAAAATATTTCTTGAAATATGGTTCCTTACAGTTATCCCACTGAAATGGGGTTACTCAAATTCCCAGATGTTCCATGGCAGGATATGCCACAGTGCTTTAAGAATAGAGTAGATGTTTGAGGCTCTGAGTTGGTTTTAGTTCAGTATTTTTCTGGTAATAAAACAAAACTGACATACCTTATCATATCTACAAGCGAAAACACTAACCTGTACCTCTGGTAGTCATCTTCATCTTTTTCTTTGCAGACCAGTTCATTTGGGCAGGCCATGTTTCCAAGCAAACTGAGATACTGTAGTGAGGGCACAGCTTCAGCCAAATGGTCCAAAAGGCTTTCTAATTCTGTTATGTGTCAAAGGTTGTGGGTTAAGGATTCAATGACAGTAATGAAAAAAGCATTTAGAGTTGCATCACTGCTGATTTAAACATACATTTCAATATCTGACAATCAAATTTAGGATGGCATTCGGGAAAATGTCACATTAATTGTTCCAAGGGCAAACAGGGATAAATTTCAGTCAGTTTTTTGGCATGGAATGAAAGAATTTGGCTGTTTTGTCATTCTTTTCTCCTTCTTTCTTTCCTAGGTGGTTCACTACAAAACATTAAAACTTTGACAAAATGATGGATGCTGTGTGGTAAAATGGCTAGCAATTGCTGGAGCCATGAAACTTTTCCAGCATGGAAACAAACAGTTAGTTTCACAGCACATTCATCACTAATATATTCAGTCCACTGGAAAATGAGTTTTTAAAAAAAAAAAAAAAAAATAAAAAATAAAAAATTCAAAACACAACAAAACACAAACA
>JANZLQ010000100.1:17255123-17271900 GCA_026212715.1 Elanus axillaris
TCCAGCATGGAAAAAAACAGTTAGTTTCACAGCAAATTCATCAATAATATATTCAGTCCACTGGAAAATGAGTTTTTAAAAAAAAAAAAAAAAGAAAAAAGAAAAAAGTCAAACCACAACAACCCACATTCACTCCCAGCATATAAATGCTTTCAGTGCCACAGCAGCACACTCGTAATTACTCAATTAGTATATGTGAATTAATGCTTCACTAAGTGCAACCGAAAGACTTCAGTTTTTCCAAGTATTTTATATATGAAGCTTTAAAGTCTTGTAAAGCATAAAATTTTTCATTAAAATAGCCTTATATTTTAGTGTTCATGAGGCTTGTTAACTATATTCCTCAGAACATAAATAATGGTGATACACCTTCAATATTGTGAATTATATTAAAACAAACAAGTAAACAAAGGTTAAACTGTCTTTTAACCACTGCAATATTGGAAATCACAGCTTAGATCTAAGCATAACAACAATATTTAACCATTTGCACCCTGCTGATTGATCAAATAAAGGAAAAAATTTTGTTAAAATACAGTGTGACAGTCTCTAAGACTCAAACTATACATTCTTATTTACTTCAATCTACATGCAAAGAAAAAAGCATGATTCTCAAAAAAAGATGCCATGCATATGCATGCAAAAAGTTTTCAATGTTTAAAAATTGACTGACTTAGACAAGAGAAATAATTATTCAAGACCATTAAAGGGCATTTCATTGCTCTGTTTTTATCCACTCCTGCTGTTAGAGACCACAACTATTGTTTTAAATCCTCAGTTCACTTTTGTTGCTATTATTTATACTTGATTTATGTGTTTCTGTTATCTTTGTTATTTTTAGCTGATGGAATTTACTTTATTTCTTCACCTCAATATCTTAAGGGCAACAGAAGCAATACAGAATGGAAAGAGCAGCTTCATTGTTAAAAATGTGGTCTTCCTTTTGTAAGCCTGAAATTTTATTTTATTTCCAAACACACATGAAGATCATGCTGAAAATTACTAATTTTAATATATTAAAATCAATGTATCTACAATCATAGTTCATGTTCTGTCCCATAAGGTCTGAGGAATCAAACTCAAATATTTTGCATGAGTAAGAAAAATGAGGGTTTGAAATTAGTTCTGTGAATTAAATTAAAAGGTAAAAAGGCTAACTTTTAATTTGGCAAAGCCACATTATGGAATGCTATATGCCAGTAAGTAATCAACCAGACCCTAAGAAAAATTCTTTTTGTAGCACCATATAATATAAAACTTCTTTGTTAGCCAGGATGAATTCCCAACCAAAATTTGGTGCTAATTCTCATCTTCTCACATCTGGACCTCAAGCTCATACATAAACTGTTTCATGGCTCTTTCAGGAAGTATGTGACTGTGTCGGGAAGGTCACAAACTTTTTTCCACACATGTTCAAGTGAAAGGCTTTTTAAAAATTTCCTAAGGCTGTTAGAGAAGTGCTTGAATCTGGCACCCTCCCTCAGCCAGGAGAAACACTTAATTTCTTGCAGGATTGCTTAAGTTGCAAAACGGTTCCCTGAGAGAAATAGTTTATTATTACAAAAGACAGTTATTTCCATAACACCAGTCACACGCTGGGGGTTAGCTATTGCAAGGCTTAGATTGTATCTGGCCATTTCCTATCGAAAGTGGAAAAAACCCAAACCAACAAACAAACAAAAAAACCAAACCAAAACCCAAACTTTTTGCTGCTTCTATGGAGTAAACATGCAGAATTTTTGCTTAACAATTCAGTAGAGCTTTTTCTAGGGTAGAAGCTTTTCTCCCTAACAATTTGCTGAATGTGGAGTATGACATGTATTCTAACTCCTATCTGACCATGCAGACTTAGGGTCAAATATAAAAATGTATTTAGATACGTAATGATGATGAGCAGCATCAGCTTAGATTTGCAAGTGTAAGACTATGCATCAAAGTCCTATGGAAAGCAAAAGGGAGAGACACCAAAGTCACTAAGAGTTTTGGGTAAATAACAGTAGTTGATAATCTGCATCTCAAAAATCTAAATCTCCCCATGTTTGGAAATTAGTGTATAGATTCTAGTATCTCATATCTAAACCCTGAGCACTGATTTTAGATGCAGAAACACCGCCCTAAAAATTATATTGGGCAAGGATAACTGGGAATGACACACAGACCTCTTACTGCACAGTTCTGTGTGAGACTCCCTTGATCTTTCCTCTGTTATCATTTACTCATCTCCCTCTACTGAAATAGATATTTAGCATCCTAGCATTACTGCAATTTCAGCTGCAAGAGAAACATGTGCACAGGACAAACCCCAAGAATTGGACATAATCACTTCAAAAGTGGAAGGTCACTAATTCACAGAGGAGTTGAAGCTTTGCAGGCTTGGACAGCCCAAGAATAACAGGACACCAGTGACACTTTAGAACAAACCAACCTGCGGCTTATGACAGCCAAATCTTTTGTGCCAGAATCAGCAGTTATATCATAAATAAAATAATTAAATTTTCTGTTCTTTGGACTTTAACTATCTTTTCTCATCTCTCTTAAAAACAAAACAAAATGCAAGGTACAGATTATTTTTCCAAGAAGCCCCATCCACCTGCCATCACAGTTATTCTTTACAAAGCATCTATGAAAAAATAAATGATATCCTGTTCAAATTCTAATGATTAAGTGTTTCTCAGAGATGAGTTGTAAGTCATGGTGCACTTCTAGCACACTGTTTAGTTAATTAGTATGTCATATACTTATTTTAATCACAATACTGGAACCATACGATGCCTTCAAAAGTGTAAAGTCTTTCTAAAACAATGCTAGGAAAATACAGAGAGAGAAAATCAAAAGCAAGTCTGAAATTTTATTGCCATCTTCCTTTTTATTGTTTATTGTTGCAGCCTAAGGAGTGCCATATTGTTGCAATCAGAGCCAAAGAGCTACAAAATCCTGCTGTGCCATTTCTAAGGCAAATTTCAGCTCCATTCTCTCCAAAAATGAAAGCCACAATTAAATCCATGGACAGTGCTAGTGAACATTTATTTATTTATTTAAAGCGCTGTGACAACAGCTCTGAAGTGATCTTTCTGAAAACAGTGTCACTGGTCACCAGGTGAATATGTAACAGTGATGCAAATAATTACACTATAGTCCATTGTTTGAAAACTGGTTTAAAGTGTCACTGTTATGACAATTAAAGTCCCTTAGTGTAGCAATCCATCTCCAAATTCAACAATGTCATCATTACCAATCTATTAGTGCTTCTCTTTCTAACAGACATTGACTAAAATAAAAATCATAACAATAAAAATTTTAAACTCTTCAGCTCTTTAGCTCACAAGCTAAAACAGTAATTCTCAGCAATTATACAACAATGGTCCCCTCCAAAAACATAACGTGGCCTCCAGAATAATTAACATACTAGACATACTTTAAAATTTCATCCTCATCAAAAGACTATACTGACTTCTTACACTATTTGTAGTTTTAAATTAGGGAAACATTTACAAGAACTGGGTATCTCTCAGTCAGATAAACTTTTTTAAGCCTTTTCATTATGTTACACTTATGTATACCACACAGGCATATTTACAGTAGACTGCTCACAGCATACATACACACAAGCATACACAACCATGTCACCATATTTTCTGTTCAGAAAAACAAATGTTACCAGCAACACCAAGACATTAGCAATAGAATTACTTGGAATATGTAGTACTATGGTGGGTCCAGGTAAGCTGCAGAGCAATTTAATTTTTGCAAGTTTTATGCAACTAAAAATATCCCACAAATAAGTATGTTCCAACTTGTCTATTTTCACTTACTATATGGTACCCGATACCATAGTTTTGGAGGTTCTCCAGATGGCAAAAAGAACAAGCAAATGCTCAAAGCAAATTATGCACCTCCCTTCTCTGGCTAAGAATTAATGGTCTATGCAAGCTCATAACATTTTTTGTTTGTTCTGTAGAAAATCCTGAAGCCTGGATTAAAATACTAGTGCTATTCAGGACTATGGCCCCCTACAACACCTTCAAAGATTAGTTCCACAGTATTCAAGACTACTACCAAGGAAGAACAGGTGTGATTCAAAGTTAAATTGTCCCCAGGGAATAATACATTTCAACAAGGCCAAAGTTGTAAACTATGAGTGGATAGTATATGCCACTTCACATAGCCACTTTTAGGAGAACCTCACAAGCAGGGACAGCTATTTTGATGCTAAGCTGTCTCTTGTGACAGCCAGCATGTTCTCCTATACTTCTCAGAGGTTGTGTGGATTCACACAGAAACAACTGGATGATGTCTCACATGTTCCACTATTCCAGACCTCTGTATTCTCAAGAGTCTTTTTAACTGTGTCCTTTCACTACTCCCTCCAGTAGATTTCCAGGGCACAGACACTGCATGAATCCTTTATAGAGAGTAATTTAAGGGTCCAGCTCCTTTAAGTACTTAGGACTCATGCTGGTCATCCCCAGACTCCATACTCTTTCCTCTCTTACCAGTATTTTTGGTATAACCATATTCATGGTTGTTCTTCAGGGACAGCTGGCCAAACCCATACAGAAAGACAACCTTTGCTAACAGTTTCTAAATGAAATTATTCCATATAACTCTATACAAATGCTATGCTAACATATAACTGTCCAAATAAACTAGCCTATACATATTTCCTATCTCATGACTCAATTATATTTTGCATATAGTTTGAAGTATGCAAGAGAATCTGGGTTTTCTTTCTGTAAACTTTTTCTCTGCCAGCAGTTCTTTTTACTAGTCACACACTAAAATACATTGATTTTGTAAGTAACCACTCTTGTTCTCTCAGTGATTTCCAAGATGCTTCACTGTTTTCTTCCAAAAAGTTTCTACTTAGTCTTTTCAAATCTCTAGCCATCCCACTTCCTCAAAAGAGTTGCAGGAGAGCTTTTCATGTTAATGACCTCCTGTGATTACAGCTTTTGGAAGTTCTTGGAAGCAAAGAGACAAACTAAAGAGCAATCAGCTTTACATTCAAAATATTTTTTAAATATCTACACAGAAAATATCAGAAATATCACACGGAATTCCAGACTGTCATGTAGAAAGACCCAAAACCGCGATTCAAAAGTCTTCTGCCAACTAACCATCTGTCATGCAGGTGCTGCAATCAACCAAACATTAAAACAGCTGGATAGCACTTCTACCAGAGTCATAAATGATCAAGGTACCTATATTTATTCCTATTTGAAACACTTGTTTCAATTAAATTTATCACAAACATGATGTAGCAATCACAAGCTATTCCACAGGCAAATAGCCTTAAAGCAGAAGTTACCAATTCTCCTCTGAATGCAGCATGAAAAGACCTTTGCCACCTGAACGCTTTTCCATTAGAATGTACCAGGTCTTCAAGGTTGGATAACCACAGAAATAGCTTGAAACATGTAAGTATACATCTTCCCCTTCTCTATGTGCAATAGGATGTCACGTATAGTCGTTTGTATGCCACATTCTGGCCTGAACCCTATCTGGTAGGGAGATAGGGCCTTGAGATAAGGCCTTGTTCACTGGCTTTAAAGCCATTTTGCTCAAGAAAGAAAAGGTGCAGCACAGGTGGTAATTAACTAAGAGCATACACTTCATGGAGAGCTTCCTGCATACTGAATACTTGGGGGGAAAAAATCCCATCTGCCTACTGGAGCAGTATTAGTTTTCTCTGTGTAGCTGGAGTTGCCAGTACTTTTAAGGGTATTTCAGAAAGCCCATGGTTCTAAGGCTGTAGATTTGAAGACCAGGTTTCAATGTTGTTAGGTATATAAATATGAGAAAAAGGAGAAATGTTTCTATTCCTGCAATCAAATTCTGTTTCTCGTTCCCTAGAGAGGTCCATCCTGAAAGCATATGTCCTTTCTTTCAAAGTTTGTTTTTAGTTTACATTTTTTATTTTAAACACTATTCTGCCCAACTGTTGCTCAGGGTTCCCAAGGCAACATGAAGACAATTAAGAATAAAGCAGCAGCTCACCATATTTTTGAAGTTGAACTGGTCCAAGCACTGCTGTAGAACAGGATAAGGAATCACCTGGACTGAAGACTATCTCCCTCTTCCATAGTATTTTAATAGACAGATCATCCATAGATCATTTACTTAATTTTTACTTCAGGTACACTTTATTCTAGAAGAAAGTTTTTTGGCTCACCAGGTATTGAGGTTCTCTAACAAGCCACACTCAGATTTAGCCAAATCTGCAATTGTGGAGTGGAGAGCTCAGAAGTATATGCAGGAAGACTGTTGTACCATTTCAGCTTAGATCTTTGTTTAGTGGAGATAGAGATCTGTGCATAATAGGAGACAATTTATGCCTTTAATGTATTCACTCAATCTAAACATCATGTCCTCAGCACTTAATATAATGAGATTCTGTTCAGACTGGGACTTCTAGGTCTTCAAGCACTTCAGCACAATGTGGGAACAATCACAGAGTCAAAATACATTACCATGTACAGTTTGGGCATTAAACAAATCCATAACTGTTAGGCGTTACGATGAGACCACTGTGAAAGCAGATTATACCAGAAGTACTTATTAGTACATTCTTCAGTTGAGGTACTCGATCCATGCTGTTTTCAAAGACTCAAGAACATATAATCCTTAGATCTGAAGCACACTGATAACTGCCTTTGCCATAAGTAATGCATATACCATTATGGGCATTCTGCCCAGCTCTAGATTTCCCACTCTATGGCATGAAATATTTTGGTTTTCCTCTAAACCATTCAAAATCTAGACCTAGATTCAATGTCTGCATTCTACATCAACATTCAACACCTTTACTCTAAATCAATTTTGGTATCACTTCTTCAGAAGTGTATAGAATGTATGTTAAATGGATGACTAGCTCACTGGACTAGGTAAAGAAATAAGGCTTTTACTTCAGAGAATCACCGGTCTGGTTCATTATCAGACATGTCTATTATGAAGTGAGGCAGTGAACACCATCTAATTTTCAGTGTACAGGCATATGCATTTAACAAAATATCACTGGTGCCCTTTTAGTAGTTTTAACAAATACAAAAAAGATTGAAATGTAAAGGAAATAGAAATGTCTATACTATATAGTTGCACTGTAACATCAGCCATGATCAGCACAGTGAAAAGCCATGAAAACACACTGCTATAACACACACAGAGGAATAAATCTATTTAGAAGTTTCCTGACTGTTTCTTAGTATCTAGTGAACACACTTAAAATGAGAAATGAGGCTTCCCATTACAAGCATAGGTGATTGGAGTCATGAGTCCTCCTCCAAAATCAACTTCCTACCTACCACCCATCCATCTTAGTCTGTACTGCTTTCTGCCATCCATTGTGTCTGATAGTGAAACTAAGATGATATGTTTCCAAAGTAAATCAGACTTCTGTAAAAGCATACTATACACATGAAAAAAGCATGTTAGACATGTAGTCCAATATCGCACAATGTTGATAACTATCCTTTATATATTTCAGCTATATAGACTGCATTTTAATATATTTTTAACAGATTACACATTACAGAAAGGTTGAGGTATAACACTAGGAAACTGTAATGTTTAAATTTGCTTCTTCCACTTCCAGTAGAAAAACTGATAGTGTTCTAACTGTAACTGAAATATGCAACCACTATTTGAAGAAAAAAAATACTAGCTGATTCTTCTAAGTATTTACCTGATTTACAGATAAGCTTTCACATTTGTACAGTGTATCCAGACATTATGTTAGGAGGGGCCAAATGTTATTTACATATACAGCACCACACAATAAGTGAATCATCTAAAAGGAGTAGAAAGCTCTTATCAGAACTATCAAAACAGGATCTGGATCAAAATGAAGCCAAAATAAAAGGAGAGAAATAGCAAAGAGTACAGTAATATTAAGAGATACCCAGGAAAGCTCTCATAGGAGTTTTAAAGTTTACATGTTATTCCAGTTTTCACAGGGGTCAGTTTGGCTTTTTGTTTGTTTTCATATCTCTCTCTCCATATCTATATATTTATGTATACATGGTAATATTCTACCATTGAAGTTCTGTTTCAGATCAGTATTCTTTGCTCACTTGTATACCTTCTGTAGTCCTACTGTCATATACTAAACAATCTTTCCTATAATGTATTTCATTATTCTATTAAATGTACATTCTTATTTGAATGTTTTTCAAAGAATTGTATAGAGAAATCACTCATTTAAAAAAGTGATTCAAGTTCAAAAGAGACCTTTTTTCAAATATGGTATCAACACTGAAGAGAAAAATATGGAAAGTCTGTGCTTCTGAAGACTGCTGTATCTTCTCTACAAGAAATAACTACTCCCTAGGGCTCAAAAATGTTAATGATGGACAGTGGTTATTTTTCCTTCTCTGGACAGTTAGTATACATTAGGTGTTTTACAAGCATTTCTGCAACTCCTCTATTAAATTACTGGCAGCACACTACAATATTCTCAAAGCTCTAACTTCATAGTTTTAAGATTGATTAAAAAAATCCCAGGATAGATCCAATCCTTCTTATCATGTTATCATTGACTTTGAGAGGTTACTGACTTGACAATATTATTTTAAGTATGTCTGCGAGACCAGCAGAAACTCTTTAAAGAATACTACTGACAGGATAATTTTTTTCCATCTGATTTTGTTTACTGAGCTCTTATTCAATACACCTGCCCTCCCTTTGGGAAGTGCAAAGTTCCTCCTTGACACCCCCACAAAGGACAAATATACTCACATGCTTTTGGGTCTTACAGACAAATTTACATTTCATGCCTTGCAGAAGGAGATATGCTGCACCAGGCATACCACCACCCATAGTATCAGCAAAAATATTCTTCTACATTCTCCATCAAAGCATACCCAGTTCAGATTTTACCATGACAGCAAACAATAAAACCAGTTACTCATACCCAACCCATAGAGTCTTGGCATTAACAAGAAATCTAGCCAAATACCTAGTACAGTAATGATCATTACTGCTCAAGAGATACTCCTGGCAAATTTCCAGGGCCCCAAGAATGAAAGTTGCTCTGCTGATTTTTATTTATTTGTAGAGTCAAAAATAAGTGCAGAAATCATAGAATCTGAAGTTATTTTTATTCTCCCTGGAAGGAGAATTTTGCTATAGTAGGAGGTAAATTGCTCTCTGTTTATATTGTTTGTAATAAAAGCCTGCAGTTGAGCAGCCTTGTCCTCACGCTGCAATTACAAGGAGAGGGCTTTCATGGTCTGTGCTCTTGGACTCGGCAGGCCTCAGTTGGCCTTTTGGCCACAATTTGATCACCCTTCACTTTTGTAAAACCATACATTATGCATCTTCAAATCTCCAGAAAGGTCAAAGTATAGGAAATTTATTTAATAAATAAGTCCATGCCCAGCCCTTGCAGATAGTTAGGTTTTGCAGACCATTATCTATAAGCCTATAGACTAGGGGCTCTGATTCAGCAGAGTACTTAGGCAAATGCCGAAATATTTATTCTGAATAAACTTAAGCAGGCACTAACTTCAGCCATATGTAGAAGTGACTGATTGTCTCTGAACGGACTTAACCATCCATCTAAATGCTTTAATGTATTAAGACCTTGATTTGGACAGCATTTTATATGACTTTATGCAGAGTCGGAACACCGAGAATACAGTGACTTGCTTTTACAGTCCAGTTGCACAGCAGCTACCAAATTATGCATATTACCAACTTCATTAACATAGAGAAAAGTATTACATTTCTTGGGTGGTTTTTTTATTTTTCTTTTTTTATTTTACTTCAATGTTTTAAGAGCTATTTAAAGTGTAAAAACTTAATAGCGTTTTACTGCACTCTCTATTCCACTAGAGGTCACCCTGCAACAGAACCCCAAGCGAACAGGAACAGCTGCACACTGGTAGCACTGACATTATTTTCTTTCTCTATTTTATCTATTAGAAAGATTTCTTCAGCCATAACTTAGATCTCTCACTAAAATGGAGCAACAGGAAGATATAATGGTGCATTTCATTTATGAATGACCTATAATAAATTACTATGAAGTATTCTAGGTGCCAAAAGAGAGAATGCTTTGTCTGCACATGAACTATATTTCACATACTTTAATTTAGTTGACACATAAAACTCATTTGACATTTTGCAGGTATTTCTTTGAAAGGATATTTGGTTCTTGTTGAGCATTAGGGTATGGAGGTGGGGTAACCTGGGTAACAGAAGGTCATTTCCGAGTAGATTGTTGTCCAGGATCAGCTCTTCCAAGTAACTGAATGTTTTCAGTCCTTCTAGTGACCTGCAAACGACAAAGGCAACAGGAAAAATGATACTCCACTAAATCAGGGAGGCCATTATGAGCTGAAATAAATATTTTAACCTTCCCTTTCAGGAGTGGGAATAGTTTTGGTTTGGGCCTGTCAGAAGAGTGAATGACAAGCATTAGTGGTAAGGGGAGTGCTGGCACTGCAACACATCCTTCACATGCTGGCAGGATGAAGGATGGGGGTCACTTAGTGAGTAGCCAGGATCCAAAACAAAAGGCTTCAGATATGGGGCCTGCAGGATGAATTTGTCAATGTCTTGTGCCTTCAGGCACCCAGCCTCGCCTGACCCTAACCTCCATTCCCAAGATAAATAACTCTGTCACAGTTCACCTTCATTCCCTGGACACAAATTTAAGTTGTCATCCATCATTTCTGCCAAGAAATATCATACCCTGCTAACAATAATAAATACAACTTCAAGTATCATTTCTTAGCAGTTACCTTACATGCAATAATAGGAAATGGAGAAAGGATTTTTTTTTCTTTTTATTAACCACTTAATTTGCTTCTTGAGTCCCTGCAAACAAAATAAAATGTTCTCTACAAAATAAAATACAGAATCACTCCAGACATAAAAGGCATTTGCTTTCTTTTTGGAACTTGCTGTCCCACTGTGAAGCCACTGGTCAGGCTGCAGAGAGCAGCTTTAAAAAGGAGCATTTCAGAACATGGAAGTGCTGATGATGGCTTATAAATAAACAAGATTCTGAAGGCATTCATTCCTCTGATAGCAAAGTACAGGGGAAGAAAACTAAAAAGAACACTTTGGTAACTTGTTAAGGCATCTATTCAAAACTTGATTCTTAATGCTTGCACATTCCAACAGGAAAAAAACCCCACACATTAATCAACTAAGACACATGGTATATGGAGCATATGCACAGACACGCATTCACAGCTCATTCACCTACCAGACACCTAAAGATATGCTGAGATTGCATGACTTGACAGCTGATCTACTATGCCTACCAGTGGGAAGATCATCACTGTATCTTCTGGCTGTTTTATAAAATGTGATGAATAAGGGAGAGGCAGTCTATACTATTTATTCAGTTTTCAATGACATTTATACTGAGGGGATTTCCTCACCCTCTCCCCAGTTTTTGGCAAAGATCAAAGTACAGCCAAGTCCCCTGTTAGAGAGTTCTACAGGCACTACTACCAGAGGAAAGTACAAATATTATTAGAAAGTATATGGGTTTCAAAGGAGACAATTTAGCATTCATCTGTCCAACAAAAACAAGATACCTCTTTTGTAGATACAACTTACCAACCACTTATAAATCACAGTTAGAGGGTTCAAAAAACCAAAAGAAATCAAGTCCATGACCTTTACACTGGGTACTGTACACTAAACTATGAATATTCAAGTAACATTTGCACAGCACTGAAACAGTCTATTTCAGTCCACTGACTCCAGAGCCCTCAAAGTCTGTTGACTGGGCATTCTGAAAGGGAGGTACAAATATTACTAATGCCATTTTGATGCTGGGTAGCCAGACCTGAAGAAAATTTGCCGTGCCTACACCCTATGGCAGGTCTCTATTATTACAATGCATTGAGACTACAATTTCTGAAGCTGAAGGAACAAAAGTCTGTATTATAAACATTTTACAGTAACAGTCACACTTTTTGCACTTGTCTTTAACAAGCTGTTTTGGAAAAACTCAATTCAGCCTACACAAACTATATGCCATTAAAAGCTGTGTTAGCATGCTGTATTAAGCTAGCTATTTCAGCAGAGGGTCGCAACAGACTCGGTTTTCCCAAAGTCAAGATCAGAAGAGAGATCAGCAAACATTTCAGACAGTGCTTTCTCCCAAGTACCTTTAAAAGGCAAAATAACCCAGGGAAGTAGCAGTGAGTTTATCAAGCTGTTATGAGTTTTCATTTCAGTTTATTTGACAAACCTAGTTTAGCAAATTCCCCTTAAATACTCTTTATTATATAAATAGTGGATTATTTCCAAACCTCACATTTCAATGTAAGACTTTGACTTGCCAAAGGAGTTCAGAGAAGGCCACCTCCTTGTCAACACCACAGAGCCTTATGGGATGTTAATAGGTCCTTTGTGAAAAAACATTGCTTGGGCTCTGGTCAGTGTCAGCATCAAAATACACATTGTTCCTGAGTTATGTTATGCAAATATAATACTCTTATCATGAGAATCAGCAAATGGTTGGCAACTGGCAAGGAAAAGAAAGCACGCATCCAACACTGCTGCAGGGGAGGCATAAAACAAAATGACAAGCCATGAAGTGGGACAAAAGGCCTTGAAACACTAGAGGGAGTTGCCTATTGAAACAGCCTTTCTTTCACAAGCCTGGGCTGAACACAAGGGTACTAGCTTCACAGATAGGCAGAGAAAATTGTGCGTAAATCTCCTTACACCTGTCTGGTTTTGATAATTTTTGCCATGTAATGTTATTAGCTGCTCAGTTAAAAAGAAGCCGTGTTACACAGGGGGTTGCTTATTAATTGTTGTTTTCCTGTCATCAGAGCAGTGTGCACTTGGTGATTTAATCACCTAAATTCAGAGTCCAGGGAGATGGGAGGGGTTGCCACAGAACAGAGAGAGGGTGTCGCCATTAACATAAATCTACATCCGTATGTTATTTTGTTATTCACAGAATTCTTATTTTTTTCATCTTAAACAGAAGGAAAAAAAAATGGCACCAAACCAAAATTGGTCAGACAGTTGGTAAAGAAACAAAAAAGGAAAAAATGTGTTTGCTGTCATTCAGTGGTACTAGCTACTAAATTCAAGGAACAATCTCTACCATCATAATGTATAAGGAAATACTGCCCAGCAGTTGTACTCCACAACTGAAAATTTTTAAGTACAACCCACACAATAGATTTTATGGTGCAAACTTCAGCAAGTCCCATAACTTCTATGTGCCTCAATTTCCATCTGCACATGGGGGATAAGAAAGGATTGTAATCATGAATTAGTACATAGAAAACATTTTTTTAGAAGCTGAGGTAGAAATCGGTACAAAATACTGGCTTTTCTATTTTTAATGAGGGTAAGATAGTTATATTAATGTACTCCAAGTATTTCATTATGAGCCCGTTACAAAAGAGGAGTGCATATGTGTACACAGTATAGCAAGAAGCACACCAACACCCTAAGAGACAAGTATAAAAAGAAGGAAATCCCCCAAGAAAAAGAACCAGTCTAAAACTAAACCTGCACTGTTTTGTCATAGTTCACAGCAGAAAAAAATGTCTCTGCATATTTCTACATTAAAACAAACACACAGTCCTACCACCACAATACAACCAGCACTGAAGGGGCAGTGGCAAGTAGTTGTTTTCCCTAGTTTCAAAAGGCTAATAAACAACACTAAGGTGTATTGCAGGTTGCTTTTCCCTGCTCTAATGACATGAAAGCTGCCCATTATCTCACCCACAGGTACCATCTCAGTTACCTCATTGCAGGGCTCACACTCCGCTCCCAGAGGAGAGCAAGTGCTGCCAAGAGATTTCCATTGCAATTTCCAAAGTCACATCAAACCGACAAAACATCACAACGTATTCAGCGCTGCCTCATTCAAACAGAAAAAACTTTAAGTTTCCACTGTAATTAACCCTATCCTCGTTAAGATAATTATGATCAAGCTCCCTGTCACAGCTAATATCACAGCATCATTGCCTATGGCTCATGCTTTGCCCTCATTAGCTTACAACAACACTGCGCTAAACAGGAAACTGACTCCCTCCGCAAAACGACTTAAGATGTTCTGTAAGCAGACAGTAAATAATCCTTTAGAATATAAGGGTCTCAGAAATGTCATTTCATCCAAGTCCTTCGCCTAATCAGTATGATTTCTTCCAGCTTTCTTTTCCATAATTCATTCATGGTTTGTAACAAAGTTTTAATCACAAAGGAATGTAATGGCAGAGGGTTTTTTTCTCTATGTCTATGCATGGCAATTGTCAACTCCACTATTTCATATGGTCTCTCTGGCCTGACGGGGATTTAGTTACAATGAAAGTAAAGAGTAGCTCCTTATTTTGGTAATATTTGACAATGAAAACATGAGATTTTATAAATGAAAAAAAGCAGAAGCCTCTCAAGTAATGGACAATCCTCAGTACTCTGCAGTTGTCCTTGTCCAGAACAACAAGCTGTTCAGAAGTATATGCTGAAAAAGAAGTGTTCTTCACATTCTACTCCACCCCTCCATTAATAAGACAGCTGCCTCATATCTAATGACTTTTTCCTCCTGTTTAACAGGAAAAGAGAGAGCAGTTAAGAATATGTAAATTAGAGAGTTTGGCTTTAGCCTTGAAATTCATTTGCACTCTGTTGACAAGAGATAGCCATTACCAGAAGTTAAAGACAGAGCTGTTACAAAACAAGAGCTTTTTAAAATACTTTTTTTCTTGCCTTTTATGTTTTAACAGATTACAGGAGAGCAGAATCAACAGGAGAACCCTAGTACTAGATAATTTCAGTATTTAAAGAACAGAAATGTAATTTCTATTTCTCCAGCACCTGCCAGCCAAGGAGCACAAGCCTTTTTTTTTTTTTTTTTAAACATTAATGAATTACTCCTCAAAAGCCTGCTGAGCTTAAAATCCCATTTTGTGGTAAAGCAGAGAGAGGTTAAGTGACTAACGAAAGGTGACCTCCAGCAATTTTCGAGGAGACAAGAAATAAAACCCAGAGCTCCTGACTTCTGGTCCTTTGACTTAACCTCACCAAAACAAAACAAAGAGCAATAAATAAATGCTATCTGTATAAAAACATAAGACAGACACATGTGTAAGTTTAGATTTTACATAATTCCCTGGGAACACCAAACGTCATTTCAGGTTTACTTGCTTTGATTCCTGTTCAATTTTAAATTCCATTTACTCTGAAATATAGCATACAAATAAGGGGAAGAACCCAAGCCATTTCTAAATTTGTTCTGATGGTGGAAGGAGTTCGGTGAGCCTTCTGTTCAAACTTCCCAGTCTGAGGCCTCTATCAGAGTTCTACTCTCAAACCTGCTTTGGGGGGTTCACTCTCACCTGTGAGTACAGAAAAATAAATAACTCATTTTAAAGAAAATAGAGTGGCGAGAATTCAGTTCAAATTCCAGAAAAAAACCCACACTTTCACTATTATAACCACAAAACCACTGCAAATCAAAGGTTTATGTATTTCCTGCACACAGAGATAGTAATGGCAGATAAATTACAAGTAAAGCATCAAAAAATAACCTCTACACCATTCAAGCATAATAACTTTTCTGCAGTCCTACTCAGTGTTTATACCCAATTTTTTGCATGGTAATACATCCAAAAAGAAAACAGAATGGAGGATGTAATGGACAATTCTGACACAACTTATGGACCAAAGCAGAACAAATTAAAAAAAAAAAATAAAATGTCCCAGTAAAAGTAAAGAACCTCCAAAATTTTTAGTGTGGGCCAGGCCCCAAGTTAGACCAGACAAGTCATAAAACAGGAATCACAAAATCCTGTTCAATGGAGAACAAGGCTACTGATGTTTCCAAAACATGAAATGTTTTGTTTTGTCTAATATCAGAGGGAACGCTAGTATTTTTCAGGCTATCTAGAGGTAGCATTTTGCATCACTTCCAGTCAATCTGTTTCCAGCTTTCTGTTGCTAGATAGAAAATACCTGGAAGCAGTTCTTTTAGTAAAACTTAAGGCAAGCCAGAGAATATGGTCAGCCAAAGAGAAAATGGAGATAAATGAATGAGCAGAATCATTAAATACCTGGGAAGAAAATATTTCCATGAGAAGAGATTAACCCTGTGATATGAACTGGATCTACAATTAGTTTCTAAGTCTTTTCATATAAAGGTCATACTTAAGTTTCAGACATACAATAAAATGAATAACCATCCCTCGTTTTTTCCCCTTTTCTTATACACTGAAAGCTTACAAGACTACATGGGATACCTTATTACCAAAAAAAGGTTGGAATGAAAACATCTTGCAAAACAATCATAAACTAGAGCTATGTAAGCACATTAAAATGGTGGGGATTCATGAAAACACAGAATATTCATCTGGTTTTTATAGTCTTGTTCTGAGTCTTACACAGCAAATTCCATCGCTTAAGAAAAAAGTGCCCAAACTACTCAACCCCTACAAGCCATCACCCACCCCCAGACCTCAAGGAAAACACAAACAAAAGCAGAGGCAATAAATAGATGGACAAAAGGAGATAAGAGGCCTTCTGATTTCTAAATGTTAAGTTCACAACATTTCAAGCCCTTTCCTGCCAATTAGAAAACAGAAATGCAGAATTTCTTGGAAGAAAGAGATTTTGCTATTAAGTAACTGCTCCTCAAATGATGGAATTATCTGAAAAACAACAGTGCAGATTTACCTCATCCATCTGTAGAAGCCTAGTTACGCAGAACTCCTTACAGCCAGCAACAAAGATGGGCACTTCCAGAAGGTGAATTAGACCTTGAGGTGAGGCTTAGTGAAGTACATACATTTGG
>JANZLQ010000100.1:17273267-17309377 GCA_026212715.1 Elanus axillaris
AAAGAAAAGAAAAGAAAAGAAAAGAAAAGAAAAGAAAAGAAAAGAAAAGAAAAGAAAAGAAAAGAAAAGAAGAAAAGGAAAAAACCTAAACCTCTATAATGCCTTTATTTTTAAAAACTCCTCTCAGTTCCACGTGCCACGTTGAGAACCTATTTATAAACCCTCTAAAAAACAGTATTATAATGGAAATATGAGCAAATTCAAGTGCAAAGGCAGTGCCATAATGAAAGCTTTACTGTATCTTGGATCAATCTGTCACTCTGCAATTCAGATAGTAACCTGACCCCTCCCCTTTTTGCACAGAGAAGGGGGGGGGGTAACAAGCCTGTAGAGTGAGTAGAGTAAAGCCCATTTTGACTACTAGACTTCAGTGAGAAGG
Organism: Elanus axillaris; assembly: GCA_026212715.1. Classification (NCBI taxonomy): domain Eukaryota; kingdom Metazoa; phylum Chordata; class Aves; order Accipitriformes; family Accipitridae; genus Elanus; species Elanus axillaris. The sequence continues at coordinate 17,273,647 of JANZLQ010000100.1, forward strand.
GGGGAAAGAAGAGTAATTTTTCTCCCATCTTCCACAACAACCAAGGCTGAGGATTGACAAGCAAATTGACGCACTGCTCAGAGGGCAAAAGATAAATGTTTGATGAATTGGCCATTGCTGGAGGAGTGATGGGCTTCATATGTGCATAATGGACTAGCTGCCGTTCAATTCAGATTGCCTGCCAAGATAAGAAACCATAATGAATGGACCAAGCACAGCCTGTGCCATAAGAAAGTATAATCTGACTAGTTTTAATAAACTTAATAAAAAAGATGAAGCAGAGAGAGGCAAGGGGACTGGCCTTTGTGACCAGCTATAAGAGGTGAGAACGACTAATAGACTGCTCAAGCATGATAGCAGAGAATTGTTAATGGACATAACACCGAATCCCTCAATGTTAAAAAAAAATCTTTAAAACAACTTCGAATCACAGGGATCTGCATACATGCATACCACAGACAATGTAGCACTTGTTACACAGCATATAACTACCATTTATTTATTATTTCCTTCTGCTATGTACCCTGCTTTGTCTCCTTAACCTCCTTTATCCCCTCTGCATGGTATCTTAGTCTGTACTCAGATCCACACAGCACACGAATAGTTTTACCGAAAAGTCCTCAGAATCAAAATAACCCTCTAATTGTGACCTAACACAATTCAGGCTCGATTTTCAACAGGAAGGTTTTGGCTCCACAACTGTATTGCTAACTTTCACTCCCAGTGGAGAAACATCTTTTACCATCAGAAGTGTTCACACTTGGTGTATTTTCATTTGCTTTTGCAAGCTCTGTTTCCACCAAATATGAAAAATTTGCCAGTACAGTTATAGCAATAAAACCCAAAACCTTTCTAGCATAGACAAAACTAAGTTGCCAGCAATAGTCCTTTTGATCTGGGATTTGCTATGTAGGATACTGTTCCCCATCTGTACCCATAACCTCTAAGTTCTGACCTTTTGCAGCACCAATCAGCACCATAAAAAGACATTAACACCCCCCGCCCAAACCTCTTACAGTATTTTACTGTATATGGGTATATAACAGTGTAAAGTCTGGTAATCACCATCATTTTCACAGCGAGTAGCATATACACACAGGGCCATTTTTCCTTTTCCTTTCTCATTATTTAGCCACATGAATAACAGAACATTTTCTGAAGCTTACCAGACATTGAGACCTGAATCTGTGACTGAAAATGCTAAAGGAGTCAACAAGAGAAAAACAAACCCGGACTTTTAAAGCAGCAGGATTAGACCAACAATCTATTTCTTTGTTAAGAATCAATCAAAGGGCAAGAACACACCCTTGTGTGTGCATATAACACACAGTATTTGGCCAGGCAGAACTGTTTTTCGCTTTAGGTAGGGAAAAAAAAAAGAAAAAAAAAGGGAGGGATTGCAGAAAGATCCTCTTGACTGAGGGCAGCTAGAAAACACATTATACAGAATAACAACATTGTTATGCATGTTTCCTTGTTTTTACTTTTTTCCTTTGATGATGAAAAATAAATAAGGCAACATAAAATAGTCTACTTGGGTAAGTATTCAGATTACCACCCCCTTGATGTCAGTTACGTAGCCTGTGTCATATTTTAAACAGAAATTATTATATGCAAGACAGATGTCTAGTTTTCAGTATAAATTTTATCCAACTGCAAAAGGAAAGTAACTCATTATCAAGCAGCTCAGTAAGGCTCCCACTACTGAAGGAAATAAAGTTTTATGACAAGAGGGTCTCTCCTCTCTCTCTCTTGCTGTGAGTGAGAAAGTGAGTGCAAGAATAAGACAGAAAGGGAAGGCTCAGGAGTGCTGGGTGAATTATAGACTGCCTCTCAAGATTCACAGCTCTTCGTGGTAGGAGGTTAATATTCTCACATGTCATTAGGTCTGCTGGCTCTACTGATGGCTCATTGAATCAGGCAGCAAATTATTTCCTCATGCTGCAGAGGACACCACACTTCAAAGGGAAGGAGCCAGGGTCAAGACGGCTCTCCAGTTCGATTAATGAGTTGGGATCAGCAGAGGTTGCCTGTAGGTAAGAATGTGACTGAAGCTTTTGACAAAGCTGACTTTTTGAACAGGACTTGACCCAGGCCTCCTACTCCCCTCCCCACCAAATTTTATTTTCAACATTTGCCTCTGACTGACCTGCTCAGGCCTGTTGGGATAGTTTTGACCTCCTCAGTCTTTGTTACCAGACACAGGAGCTGTCTGCCTATATTTGATGTGTCTCTCCCTAAAGGCCACATCAGCTTATCCAGGCTCATCAGAATACTTTAGAACTTCACAGCAAAATAAGATAGAGTAGATTAATCCCAAATTTTTATTTTTCTCATGAATTTTTTTGAGAAGGGGAGGCAGATGATGAATAAAAGATATTTCAGCTTTCAATTTTATCAAGAAAGATTTCTAAATGCTGTTAAATGCAGATAAGAATAACACAAAGATTATTATAAGCATATGACTTACCTATTAAAATGATGGAAAAGCAGAAAATATATGTTCATACCTACATGGATTTGCTGACTAAGAATATTCCTAGCAAATAGTGCATTATATAGAATATTCCTCTAAAATGTTTTTATTTTTATTGCCATGGTAGCAATAAATTAGAGACAATTAAAACTTAACAGCCACTGCATTTTAAATACATTTAATAAAGTACTAAAGTGAGATTCGTTGCATTAATGTTTTTTGATAAGATGTACTTAAACTGCACACTTTCTCAAACAAATATGAGTAACTGAATCAACATGTAAGCCACTGTTGGTAAGCTTCCAAAGATCACATAGCTTCTGATTATTGAAATGAGAGTTTTGTCATTTACACTAACAAAATTGTTCACACAAGTTTCTAAATTTGTAGTTAAAAATTCTGTTCGAGAATATTTTACACCCTTATGTTTCTGGAGCAAGGATCTAGGTTGTCCTTCAATATTTATTTTAATCACAGTACAACTTTTAATATCCTCTTCCTAAACATGTTGCTCATCAGCATCGTTACACTCAAGCAATTGTTACATACAAAGTTCACAGTATACTTTAAAAAAAAAAAAGTTTAAGGTAAAATGTTAGTCCAAAGATGTCCAAGGATGGCAAAAAGGTAACTGTTCAAGCTTTGCAGGTTTAAGCTTTATGTTAGCACGGGTGCCTGAATCAGAAAGCTACATGTCTAGTTTTGAAAATAGAATGCTTTTCTTTTTAAATGTACTGAGCAAACAGCAGTTCTTGTAGACCTTAAAACAAAAAGCTGGGATATATTAGTGCCTTAAGAAGATCAGATCACTTAGATGCCTTAATAACAATTTCAGAAATGTAACTTTTGGTGTATATTAAAAAGTCTTTTAATGAACTCCAAGTGTAAGACAAATTTTAATCTTTGCTCTTCAATGTTTCTTTTTGCACTGAAACCATTATTTGCAACAGATTTCATTCCTGTAAGTAGCATTTAAGCCCCAAAAGCTAGTAAACAGATTATTAGATCTATAAAACTTAGGATAAAAGCATACAAGATCTATGCACAAGTCAACCAAATAAGAATAACTAGAGTTCTTTCAAGGAGACTACCTAACTGCTAAACAGCACATCTTCCACATGAATGTGCTTTACTCTAAAATGCAAATACACACAAGCAAGAGACAACTTTTTTTTTTTTTTACTTATGTCTGCACAATCTCCAGTGAATTGTACATTATGCAAGTGGAAGCTTGCAATGCCAGAAGAGCTGTAAGAGGGGAAACACTTTTTCATGGGCTTGTTTAAACAAAAGTAACTGTGTTACTGGGTCTGTCATCAGTGTTAACATTACATGCTGTTTCATCTCTTTATAGAAAGTTAGCAGCGTACCAGAGATCATTTGTGAAATGTATATATGTGTCTCGTGTAATACTTGGCAGGAAGGTATGAAGCCCGTACAGAAGGACAAGTCCAGCCGGAGTGGGATGTAACCAGCCAGTTTGACACTCCCAGGGAGAAAAAGGAAATAGTTCTGTTCAGGACAAGGAGGAGCCACTCAGTCAATACAAAACAGGGAATCACCAACAGTTTCTAAACATGATCACGAAAGTTTCTGGTTTCTGGCAGCACTAAATCAAAACTGATGGCAGGACTGAGAAGATGCATTGCCAGGAACACCTGGACCAGAAGTGGTACCTGCTGGAATCCATACCAGGAATCCTAGAGAAGATGGATTCAGCTAAGCATATGCAAAGACTGAGTTTCGTACTCTTCCTTATTTCCATTCCTAAACCTAAAAGCTTTCAGTTAAGTCTTACTAAATAGAACTCTGTTTTGCTTTCAGGCGTATCTGGTGTTTGAGGGGAAGGTAGTACCAATTATCATGGTACAGCGCTTCTAGAGAGGTAACAAATCTAAATGAAGACAAAAAGAACAAGAAGTCCTGTACCTAACTCAAGATGAATTAGAAGGCCCAGCTGCAATGAGTACTGTTTTATACTAGCTTGGATATAGTCCATCTGGGGAACTGTCAGGGCAATTATGGAGTTTGGGAAGGAACTTGTAAACTCATAAATTACCCTTGCAAAGAGCAGAAAGCGAGGAAACACCCCATGACTTTTGGGAATCATTACCACACACTGCACTCAGTCAAACACTGTTGCATGATAACTGCTCAAGACTAATTGTTTGTACAACTTCTTTGTGTTACTGAGCCTTATAGTAATCCTGCAAAGATTTATACATGTGAGTTCAAATGCAGAGATAAGCATGTGCTTATATGTTTTTGATTTTTGATAATGTTTTAATATAATCTGTTCATTAAATCTGTTTTAGTTAAATTGGGGGGGGGCATTTCAATTAACCTCTTGCAACATGCATTAAAATTGTTTACATAAGCATTTACATAAGTAAACAATAAATGCATGGTCAAAACAAAGTTATCAGTATAATGCTCATCTTGGTTTTTATTTTGGTTATTTTTCCCATTGCTCAAATTATGCAAAATAATGAGTAATATTAACACTTTACCTCAGCAATGGAAACACACAGTATTTAATTGTGAAAAGCACTTGGGCAAAACAAGACTCTAAATTTCAGCCTCTGAAATTACAAGGATTATCTCACTCTGAAATGTAAGCAAATAAAGCTTCCTAGGAATGTACATGGTAGCAACAACTACATTTCTTCCAATTCATACAAAAAAAATAATTAAAAAATTAAAAAATGTCTGCACATCACACAAAATGCTGGATAGCATTCTCATGTCAGTATCCTCCATTTCTACACAGCAAGGATATTTAAAATTGAACCACACAAAACACTGGCAGGGAAATATAGCAGGTAACAATCTTACAGTTCAAGAGGATGGACTAGAGATCTATGGCAGACTTTTTTGTGTTGAAGCTTTTTCCCCCTTCAATCCCTAAAATAAGTAAGATTTTCTAAAATCTGATTGGGAAAGTACAGTCCAGCATAAATCCCACCTTCAAAAGATACACAACTGTGGATTTGATAGGCTAGGGATGACGAAGATGATGATGAACAATTACCAAAACACAGATCATATCAATACACTCTTAGTTGGTCACTGTACCCGTACATATTCAAATGCTTTTCACACCAGACAGCAATAGGAAAAGACCTAGGACCACGTTAGAGTAAACGGATCCTTCCAAGCAGCTTCACAAGGACAGTCACCCACTTGTGCACCATGATGGACCACTCTGACAGCAAAGAGCACCCCAAAAATACAAGCTAGTGTTATTCGCCTACACTGCCCTGGAAAGAGGCTCAGGTCTCAGTTCAGTTGTTTTTCTATGCCCAACAAAGAGATTCAATACAGGCTTCTCCATAGCATGCTTAAAGGCAACAGATATTCCACAGATTAGGAAAAGGCAAGCAAAAGGAAGACAACACTGAACTTTGATATCTGGGCTTTTTTCATGTTTTACTGTCATGCCAATACATACAAAGCTTACTGAGGGACCAAAAGACTTCATTCATACAATATTATTTAAAAATCAACACTGTTTTCTATCACATCAGAATAAAATCAAACACCATAAGAACCTGAGGTTGAAGGCTGAATTACAGGCAGAATAGGCTAGTAGCCAGGGATATGCTACTATATACACTGTCAAACGACTAAGTCATATACACATTTAACATACTTTTAATATAAAAATTAAATACAAAACTCAATCAAGTATGTAGTTCAAAGTTTATCTCAAGCTTTAGTTGCTGAATAAACATTGAATATGAAATTTAAAGGTGTAACCCAGAATAGAGGCTTGATTATTTTTGTTGCCACTGTCTCCAGATTTTTAGTCCACTACCTGTAAAAATAAAAACACAGGAAGCTACAACTTACTATGCTTGAATGCTGAGAGCATAAATAATATAACCTTTTTGTACAAGTCAAATTAATAAAAAATTCAAACCCTACCACTTCACTGAGTACAGGTAATGCTTGACTGCATGAGTTGAATTGTAAAGTCAATGCTACTTCGAGATGCATCTACTTCCCCTTCGATACAATGGCTGGGCCTGGCCTTGTGGAAGGGCTGGAGATTCCCAGACATAAATTCACCCATTTGAAGTCTATATGGCAGCTTGCAGCCTATCTTCAGCCTAAGCCATATACTCACTCTTTTGTCCATAGAGGAATTTGATGACAATTTGATTTTTGAGGGGCACATAATCTGCTCAAGCCACAAAAATAAAGATGTAATTTACCTCACACATGATCACATAAACCCACGGGAGTGTTTTGAAAGAAAACAGAGAAGTGAAGTATCACAGCAAGCATCCCTATGAACTATTCCTTGCTGATGCTATTAGGTAATTTGTTTCAAAAAACAAAAACAAACAAAAACAAACAAACAAAAAAAACCCAAAACCAAATAAGCAAATAAATGAAAGAATGCTCAATCATGGCATTAATGGATTTGCAAGAGCCATCACAGTGGCCACCAGTTGCCCACTGCCAGCCCCTCCCCATTTCCAGTGACCACATCAAAGGACTTTTGCTGCCTCATAGCCTTCTATACAGCAACTTCAGCCACTTAGGAAAAAAATGGCTAAATAAAGGCTTCGATTTAAAACATTAAAGGAAATAAATTGACAGGATTTTTTCTGGAAACCTTGTCTTGTCCTTACTGAAAGCTAAAATAAACTTAATTTTTGTTAAAATTAAAGCAAAAATTAAATCATCTTATTATGTAATTGGAACTAGGCCTCAGGCGCTAGCAGTAAAGAAGGGATTAAGGCCTCCACCACCTGGGTTGTCATTCTCATGGGCCCCATTACCACCCCCTTATTCGTTTTTATAGCCAACAGATTAAAATGCGAGCTCCGCAATCTTTGATCTTTCACTTGCTGACACAAATCCTTTCAAGCCTCCAACGTTTTCTGCTGAGGTAATTAGTACTAATTAAAAGGTTTCCAACAGCCTTTGCTCTACTTTTTCCTTCCAAAGAAATTGCTTTTACAAGTGCCTTCCATCTTTGAAATGTATGCATCGTTCACTTTCTTCTTTATCTGACTCCCAGAGATCAAGTAGATTAGTGACTCCATTATTCCCCAAGACAAAGCCAAACAACAGGTTTTTACTATCTCCCTGACCTGTTGAGGTGCAGGGTTTATATTCAGAAACAAGTGCCTCTGCTTGTATTAAAAGACAGTCCAATTATGCACTAACAGTCACAATGCGGGGTTTCTACATTTAAGAATGGACATCATTTAAAGATGTAGTGTTTTCTCAGAAGAGAGAGAGGCAACCCTTCACTAATCAAACTGACAAGTTGTAGGACTAATAATAGGTCTTGCTTTGTTTTCTTTTCTTTTTGTGTGTTTGTGTATCAGGCGAGATAAAAACAATTTCTTTCTCTTCCCCCTTTCTCCCACCCTTTCTTCTCCTTTCCCCTTTCTTCCCAAATTTTCATGATTGAGTCACGTTTGCTACTTGGGGGAAAAAAAAAAAAGTTTAGGAATTACCACTTTGAAAGACTTTGAAAGCATAGAAAGTCCTGTCTGAAGAAGTTTTTGTTACTATAATTAAATAATGTGTGCTGATACAGGCAAACTGATGGCTGGAAAAATAATTACGGAGATGAAAATTCTGGTTTATAGTATGTCTGAAGTACTAATGAAAGTCCAAGATTAAAAAAATTAAAAGCTGCAGCAAAAATAAACAATACTTTGCATTGAGAAAGGGCTGTGTTTTGAATTTACAGGTTTTCAAATGATTGTTCAATCGACATGGGCACTATATGGATCATTTTTCTTTATGAAAACCTGGAAGCTTTATGCCTGCTGTGATAAAAATAAATTACACTTCATGCAGCAAAAGTGCTATTCAAAAAAGAGGACAGTTCTCAAGCTCTTAAAGGTCTCACTTCCTATTGAAAATGACAGCAGCTCTCTCTCATGCTGTAGTATCTCTGGCACAATAGATCAGAAATCATACACAGAGCCACAAGAGGCTATCTAACTTATCATTACACGCACAGGGGTCTATTGTCTTCTCGCGATGCAAGCACAGGGCTCCTGCTGGCATTAATGGGAGCCGCACGTGCATATCAAGGACAGAAACAAACCGACAGTGCATCAACTTTTCTAACCTGAAATAAGTTAGAGAAGTTTTTAAATAGCCATAAAGGAAAGTCAATAAATTGTCTCCTAATTGTGCCAGCTCTTCTACTTTACTTTCACAACTATTCTACTATGGTAGTAATTTCTTTTTGTGTAGCTTTCCTCAAGAGGATCTAAAAGCACTACAATCTCATCAATTCAGCTATATTATGCCCCTGTGAAAGAAATTTTATCTGACATATCTTGCCCAAGGTCATATGGAAATTATATGGCAGGGCCAGGAACTGTACTTTTCAGTATCCTAGTAGTTCCCTGTTTTAACCAGCAGGCCATACTCCTCCTCTATGCATGCACAACAACCAAGTCCTAGAAGCAGGAGACTTGATTAGCCTTTCAGCCATGGAAATGCTGAAAAAAGTTTTTTCACAAACACAAGTCTTTCAAACAATTTGTTATAGATTCAAAATGCTAGATGAAGAAAGCAAAATCAGAACAGTCTGTGAATCACCCAATATAATGGTTCTAGTCTCCTCACCTTCTTAGTGCATGGCCACCATTACCATAAAGTGTCAGGCAATCCCTGCAAAACCAACGTGAGTTAAGATAATACCATACCTTAGCTCTTAGCACACACAAGCAAAACAGATCATACGGAACCCTCAGACAAACCCAGGCATCTGTGTAAGCCATGCAAAAATGTATTCACACTGTCTCTTCCATGAAAGTATCCTTTAAAAACAGCACAGCTATTTGTACACTCAATATAACATATCTTGGGTACAGGTTTTCATGATTACCAAATGTTAATTTCTTAGATTCCAATTAAATTCAGAATTACATATTCTGAAGAAGAAGAAATTGGAATGTGGACCATAGCATGGAAGAAAATAGATTCTAATGAAAAAGAGGTTAATATATATGTATGTATCTTTCCATATCCCATACCAACATTTTACATCATTAAAGAGAAGGTGATATTAATGTAATCTGATAGAAGCAACCTGCCGTATTCTCACCTATTACTAAAATAGCCTGTGAATTTAAGGCAAAATCAACATTAAGAATACACTCTCTAGAGAGTCTTTGGATCTTTCACCCTATGAAATCAGACCTCTGTGAGGAAAGAGATTTTATTAAAAAACAAATACACAAACAAAAACCCAAACCTATTTCAGGGAAAAGGCAGCTGCAGAGAAGAGGGCTATATGGAAAGGGGGTGCCTAAGATGTGAAATCTATAGCAAATATCTTTCACTTTAACAGAGCCACTCTTATGGACAAAGCTGAAGTATCACCCCAATGTACAAAATAATTAGACTGGCTTCAAGATTATAAGCTCCCAAATTATGATCTCACTTCATTCATTTGAGATTTTCTTGTTTATTCTTGGGTTTGCATGTACAAACTGCTTTCAGGTTCATTAGAGATACCTTCTTTTGAATTAACAGCCAAAACTGTCTCATGAACAAAAAATTAGAGATGAAACTTTAGGGAAAAGAAAATCCATATTCATGAAGCTCACAATAAAATGACAAACTGGCAGCACAGTAGGCAAAGTTAACATACATTTTATAGCAATAGAAGGAAAACAAGTGTTGCATTTAATGCTTCAGAGACTGTGCAAATGAAGCTATCTCAATATTTACTAAGGAGATCAAAAAAATAAAATTAAAATATCTGATAGGCTTCTTGGTGAGCAAAACTTGCTTGGCTACCTTACAAGATTTTTAGATACCTTGACATCTAAATTGGTTATTGGAATAGCAGAGAAAAGGGACAAAGAAAGTCCCAATCTTCCCAAGGTATTCAGTTGTGGCTCCTCCAGACTCCAAACAGTTGCTGTGGCCTTAGGGTTTCATTATTCATCTACTGTGGGATGCAAGGACCATGAGCAGCTGGCCTTTTAACATGTAGGAGGAAGGGAGGAAAAGCCCTTCCACAAAAGGGATACAAAACCAGTTTTTGGTACTCATATAAAACCTTTAGTATTTATTGAGGTAGAGGGGTGAGGGGGGAATATATTTTATGTACTATGCCATAAACCTTTCCCCTTCTTCCCCAACCCCAAAGGGTAAAAAATACATTAATAACCTTCAAATCTGCCCTGCCATCTCAATACACTGTGCATGTGATGAAAAACCAGTAAAGAAACATTTCAATTTGAAGTTTCCAAGAGGTAATTACAAACAAGAGGAAGAGAAAAATATTTTTGAAATTATGAAAAATACCTTGACAGTGACTCCCTTAGATTCACATTTAGCCCTTGAAAAATATTCTGCCAAAGGGTGCATTTTGACAGGGAAAAGATGAAGAGTGGAGAGAAGAGGCAGCAGTCTGTCATAATTGATGACACTGCAATGCAAGCTGAAGTCAAGACTGAATATTTACAAAACTCATTCAGGGTGAGATTTTTAAAAAGAAAAAAAATAAAACCGACAAGCAGACACAGATGGACCCAACCTTTTGAAAACATATTGGAACTACCAACAGGCAAGATTAATGCAATACGGTCAACATAACCACGTCACGCATACAGAATAATTCAAGGGTCTTTTTCATAATTCATTATGCTATGAGTTTCAATATAAAATGAAAAGGCTGGAAGGAATAAATTTTTCTGTAGGAATCTGTAAGGCTTTGTTTGGCTATATGTTATTGCAACTCATTTTAGAATGACACAGCTGAGCTGGGTGCCTTTGGCCATAATAGCACCTCAATGCTAGAAATTTTCAACCCAAATTACTAGTTTAAACCAAGCTTAGACCACTAATTTGCAATGTTACAAGTGTCATAATAAGCCAATCTGAATCTAGACTGAATCTAGTGTTTGACCTCACCTCCTCCTCCCTTCAGCTACACACTGACTCTTGTGCAATCCCATGGTTAAGCAGTTCAGGGATATGATCCAGTTAAAATTGAGCTGGAAGGGAAGACAGGAAGTAGGAGAACTGCAGCAAGTTAAATTCTAAATTGTTACTGAAGACTATTTGATGGACAAAGTGAACATATTTTCTGTAGTCTTAGTCCAGCTGCCAGTGAGGACCTTCATTTCAAGCAAATTCATCTGGCAGTTTGTCATCAGATTCAAAGCAGAAGACGGGTTCAAAATCAACTTGGAGACTAAACTTGCCCAATTATTAGCAGTGATGTGTCCAAGGTCAGGGCAGAGGTACACCAGTAAAGCAAAGCAATTCTGTTCCCTGTTCCACAGAGATCCAGGAGCTCATATTCAAGAGCTGTCAGTACGGCACTTTTCACCAATGCTGAATTCACACTTCATTTAAACAATTATGACTAACCCTACTCCCAAAGAAAGCATGATACATCTGTCTCACAACTAGGAATACAAGTTGGGCACAGATGTATGTGAGGTAACAAGCCATCTCAATGTGAATTGATCTAGCATTTACAAAATGAATAGGAATTACAAAGGCTACAAGAGTAGACAAGGTTTGGACTAGTATTACTCAGGCATCAACAATTATGCCATGAAGTATATTTATTATGTAGAGAGTCTTAAAAATTCACAATTCAGGAATGCAGCTAGTCTCCACATTTACCATGTGTTCTGACTACAGAGCAAATTTGTAATCCCATGTACTTACATACAACAGCTCTTTAAATAAATAAATAAATAAAAATCTGTTTCGCCTATTCCTCCTATCACTAACAAACCTTCCTCCAAAATCCACGTCACAAAACTGTGGAATCTTCCTTTTCCGCAAATGTTAGGTCTAAACTGCCCAGGTAAAAAACATTCTGCATGATCCTCATACTCATTATTTCCAGAAAGAAAAGGCAGGTACAAATATATAATAATAAAGTATAGAAGTGAACATGTAATATGTGCTTTTTAGTCCTGGGAGCTCTACAGTTTTTTGGCAAGGCTCCTCATGAGAAAGCCCAGTCACCCAGATTTTAACATGCTTTTTGTTTCTAATTCTCGCATTAATCCAGCCTCCTCCAAAACAGTTAAAAGTTTTAAGCTAACAGAGCCCTGGCAAAACATCCATCCAAGCCATCACATTGCTTATATCCACTATAGTGCACATACAGCGTACAAGAAATAGTTGTCCCTGCATTAGAGCTGCCATTTCACTAAAAATATTCCTAAATAAACTCAAATATTGCTTCTTCACCTGATGGGAAAGACATACTACTCTGCAAAGAGACACTATATTTTTAGGCTTTCCAACTACTTCTAAATGAAGAAAGGAGAGGAAATAGCCCTATACTGCAAGGTTATATTCCAAGTTTGGCAAGAACAACAATGTGAATAAATTAAAACGTTTTTAACTATTAAAAGTGATGAGAAGAGCTTGGACTAAAGTAGCTAGGAAGCTAAAGGAAGGGTGATTTCTGCTAAGCATTTAATTTAACTTTTGTTTGCAGATATCTAAGGTACATGATTTTTTTCCACCCATTTCAAAATGGAGCATATGTACAAATAAATTAGGTATGTGTTGCTATTTTTTCAATGCTATAGATTCTTTGCACCAATATTTTAATGGTCAGACTATCTAATAAACTGGGTAAAGCTGTGTGAAATGTTTCATTATTTTCCTAGTGATGATTGCATCTTAGATTTATTGTTGTTCAAAATACAATTTCACATCTATCCACAACTGCATGTGTATTATTTAAAAGGAATAAAAAGGAAGTGAAATTTCAGTTATTGATGCGTACTGGTGGTCTTTAAAATGATGGACGTGAGGTTTTTTTAAAAATTTCAGTTAATGACAGGCATTTTTAATTTAAAGAATGAGCACAAACAAAACCTGACTAATAAGAATACACAGAAATGCCAAATCCATAAAATAAATGCCACAGCTAGTACTAAGATATGTACAAATTCTATAATAAGTATCTTTGCATACTCTTTCATGTAAACTTGTTATGACAAACATATAACAAGAAGATATTGCAAAAGCAATATATTCATACAAAAATATTGCAGTAACTGTATTTGAGCTTGAAAAAGCAGCTAGTAAGATTTTCAGCCCATGAACAGAATTACTCATTGTGAAACCAGTATGATTGCATGAGAGGTTTGCTTTTAGGTGCATGCACTACCATAAACCTGCTCTAGATCCTAAGTAATGGACATTCTATAACACTTAAGTTATTTGAATTTTACTGTCAATTACTTTCAATTCTGAAAGGATTTTCTTTAATCCATTATTGTTGATCAAGATAATGATTTTTCAGAATTCTAACATCTTAGTATTGCCCTGTATTGGTCGCCTTAGGCAAGAAAGTGCTGGGTGTCTTTCCAGATGCAGTTTATTTGTATTCTGTAACTAAACCAAAGAAGTATTCACAGTGCCACGCACATCTTAGACTCTGCATACTAGTTGCAGGTGGAGTCTCTTTGGTGAATCATGAGCTGGCACCATCTAGTAGATGACAGAAGTAATATTCATGGATTATACTTTTATATTATCCTTGAAAAGATTAGAAGAATAGTAGCAAAGCATATTCATGCAGTGTTTTAAGACAGCTTCAAATGATCTGATATAATAGACATTTTCTTCGGAAAAAAATAAAAAAGGATGAGATAATGTGTTTCAAGGTCAATTGAAGCAAGGCTGCATCAGGAAAAAAAGTGTTTAAACCACAGCAGATTTAACAGCTTAACCAATAAAGCTACTCCAGCCTTCAGTCAATGGGAATCAAAACAATGATTTCAAACTATTTTATTCAATCTACAGGCAGGATTACTAGGTGATAAAGCCTTTTCCTTCTTTTCTGTACTAAAGGAGCAAGCATTTCTCCTATTTTTAAGGATTCCTTTCAGTAAATTATGCACCCTTTTCAGGGCTACAGCCACAAGGACACAGACGTTCTTTAAAGTTTGTAGGTTTATGTCCCTGTAATTTATTACCATAAGGCTCAAATCTTTATGTGCATGCTCACTAGATCTGAAAATGCAAGGAATTTTAGTATTAGTACATTTACTAAAACTTATTTCAAATCTCCATTAAACCCCTCCAAGTATCTAAACAGCATGGGGTTTTTTTTCCTGCCTCAGATGATGCCATTTGCTAACATAAGGAGAACAAAGGTTGATGACCCAAAATACAATAAATTGCTACATTCAGATTCTTTATGATCACTGAGGGTTTTCCTTAATAATTTGAAATGTACCTATGTGGAATTTAAACCATCGCATTCATTATAAGTTTCTCTTTCTTCTCTATCCCTGCCTTCTCACCCTCTCCAGATATACACTGACTTGCTGAAGTCTATGAATTCTTTAAAATCATATTTCAGGTTTTAATAGCAATTAACATATTAAATATTAGTGTACAAAGGGACTGTACAAAGCAATTCCATAGTAAATTAGTCTGAAAATTGCCCTAATTGTTATGCCAGAAGATGTCCTCTACATTTTGTCCTGGGAGAAAAAGATCTTTCTGTCTAAATGCCATTATGTGTCATCCTAGCTGAGCCTCCTGCCTAGCAGGGACATTGAAGTTGTACAGCAGGAGCCGCTTCTCAGGCTTTAAGAACTACAGTAAATCTTCAAACAATTTATCCAAACAAAGGCCAGTGTGTGGAGAGAAAAATACACGGGAAGCAGATGAATAAGCAACATCAATTATGGGGGGGTTGACCTTTCTGCCCCACACCATGGCACAGATTTCACACCAAATCGCAGCAGATTGAAGTTGACATGCCTGGAGTGAAAACACTGGTCCTCACAATGTTGCCACTCCACATTTACAGAGCTGTAGTAAGGAGAGGAGGGAGAAAATGAAGAGAAGGGGAGGAGTGTGTGAATGAAAAATCACGCATAATGGGACTGGGTTTATTTTACAGAGAACAAAATGGCTCAATTTGAGCACTTAGACTGTCGAAATTGGCTAGTGTGAGATACGAGAGGTTCATCCAGGCGGACACTTGAATCAGGTGCCTTCAGTGGTAAGAGCTAAGAGAAAGTATGGGGAAAATAAAGGCAGTTCTTAAAAACTTGTTAATGTTGTTAAAGATCATGCCATTTCACACTTTTTTTTCAATATATGTATGTATATAGATGTAGAAATTTTTGTACATAATCACAGCAGCTGAGATTTACCTTCAGTCAAAATAAAAATGACCAGGCTAAAAGTATTTTTCCAGTAGCAAAAAATACTCTTATGCAGCATTATTTTGCCACACCAAAAATCCAAATCTGCCTACAGTTATCATATCTGCATTTTGAAAGATTTGCAACCCGCCACAGGAAAATATTGCCTTTACATCCAAGGAAAAGCCAGACTAACTAATGTGTACTTCAAACCATCTCAATTAAAATTCAGGTTTTGGCCTTTAGAACAGTCTATTTAAAGATTTCTTTTTCTAGATTGGCCATAGACAGATGATTATTAAATATTTATAAGTCTTTGAAAAGGATTGAGTGCTTTTGCTTTGTTTATTGTGTAGAGCTCCCCCTCCTCCTTCTCTCCCCCACTCCTTCTTTGAGGGATCTATGAGTGATCATTTTATTTGAATACTTCATCAGTTGGTTAGTGCAAAGACAGATCAGTCAGCCCTATGCAGGCTGTTTCACATCAATGGAATCTGTTAACACTGCTGCAATAATAGCTTAAAGTTTAATATGCAATCAGATCAACAGCTTTTGTCTCATTCCAGAGGACATTAATATACAAACTGCTACTGTTTCATACTGATGGTAACTAAACACCATCAGTTCTGGTTCCGACTGAAAAGATTAAAAGTAGATAAGCTTACAATAACATTTACATTGATCCTAACCTTAGTTATTATTATTAAAAAAATTCTCAACCAAATATCAATCTACCAGCATATTTTGCTGCTTAACTGTGAAGTCTAGGTGTAAGAATCAACATTTGTAATGTCAGACCTGAAAAATGTAACATTTGCTTATTAATGCTGATAGCATGCTGAATTAAGATTTTCCAGTTTGTGCAAAAGTTTCACCACTGTCAAGATAGTAGGCTCCACCTTTTTCCCAGGTATCACATCTGTAACACTCTTTCCCAAACTAGTCAGACCTTAGACTTCATTCCACCTGGATGATAAAGAACTGTGAAGGAAAAGTCACAGCATATGTAAATATGAAACTGTGCTTTCCCAAAAGTCTATGAATAATTTCAGAATCTGCCAATAAAATCTCATAATACGACCACAGATTTTAGATTCTGTGCTGCTACTAGGAAAACCCATCGCTTCCTTTTAAAAGAAACATCTGCAAACATCTTTCCTGAAAATACCCTCCTATTTTAAATATATCACACAGTACAACAAAAGTACTAATTGAGAGCATGTTAGCACACCTGATAACTTTACACTCAAGAACAATGCTACTGGCGAGTTAAGAGACATATACATTTTTATAAACTTTAATACACTACCGAGCTGGCAATATACATTTCATGATTTCTAAATACAGCTATATTGTAAATTTTGATTAGACTCCAAGATAATTATCCCCTAGAACATCTCAAGATGTTCAAGAACTCAAGAACTGTTCAACCACATGAGCATAGGAAGAAAGAGTATCTTTCCACTGAGATTGACCAAAGGAGCTCCCCACAATATGTGTCAAAGGTAATCTAGAAAGCACCGTAATTAGAATTTACAGTGGTGGCAGCTACAGGGTAGACAAGTTTCAAACTCTGAGTGCATAAACAAAGTTCATTTCAGTGTTCTGATCTCTGACTCCCTGGTTTCCTTTAGACCAACACAGCCCTTGCATCCTTTTTAGGTTTGTGTGGTTTGGTTTTGGTTGTGGGGTTTTTTGGAGGGTAAGAATTATGAGGCAGGGGTTTTCACCTTGTTTATGTCTGTTGCTAAAACTACATTCTCTCTTTGCCTTTGAGCATAGTTAGGTAAGAGTCTGACTACTTCTTATGAATCTTGGAAAAGAGGACTCCAGGTAATTCTGTTATTCTCTCTCATAATTCACAACAGGTCTGCATCACTTTTGCTCCTTCCCTATCAGTTCTGCATATTGTGCCAGCTGGTCTGCTGGTTGGCTGATATATTTAAACCACCTGAGTTCTCTGAACTCTACCATGGTGACAAGCATCTCAATACACATTGTAGCTCTCCAGCCTTTGCGAGCAGTGTGAACCAAGGAGCTTCAGCCTCAAATCGTAACTTATAGGCTATAGTCACCAGGTCAGCTTTTCACAATTATAACATAAATGGGACAAGACTAATCACCAGGAAAGACAAATTAAGGCAGACACCCTGTGCAAGATCAATCCCTGTTAGTCAGCCATCCAGCCAGAGGCACATTTGACAGGAGCCCTGAGGAATCCTCAGCTCTGGAAAAAGTGCTGAGGAGTGCCCATTGGCAAAAATGAAATTTAGGGAAAACAAGGAAGAAAGGGAGACCTGAGTTTTTAATAAAATACTTGGAATTAGTTAATTCTCTTGTGGAGCCTATTGTCTAAACCACCTCTCATAAAAGCATAATATTTTAAGTGTAAAACTATTAGAATTGCTACATCTATCATGCCCCTAAAAAATGGTAAGTAAAATCAGCGTGCCCAGCAGACAAACAGAACTCAAGAGACAGTTCACAAGGTTCAAGTGAAAACTTTCGAAGTATGAAAGCAGCCTCCACAGTCATATAACACTGTTTGAAACCTTGGCCTCTGATATTGTTCTGTGTTACTTGATCAGATTAAAGCCAGAGAGTTAGGGGGTTAGTTTTCATTTCATGCAGAGCTTATCCCCTTTATTTTCTACATTACACCAGCACCTTAGAAAGGACTGTGCTAAGAAAAATGAAAGGGTTCTGCATAGCCTGTCTGAAGTAATCCTCTCTACATCAGTTCTGTGAATAAAATAGTCCCAAGCAGGTTATTTTAGATGGACAGCGTACCAGTATATTCACATAGGTATCAATACATACACAGACAATATGCATACACAAGTACATGTTCATGTGTGCATGCATATTTTAATATTTGCCTTACACAGAGAAGAGACATAGGTTTGACAAAACAGACTCTTCTAGCTACATCTATAGTCCATTATTTTAAAAGTTACCAGTTATGTGACAGAACTAATACTTATGCAAGGCATAGTAGTAGAAACTGTCTTCATTTCTAAGATTTCACACATTCCCTAATTAATTCAAGGGGACTTACAGTTTTAGATAACATTCTTCCTTTTATCACTTGCCATCTAGCAGTTGGTATAATGTCAACACTTACATCTTTTTTTCCAACTGAAATCATTTTTAAAACATTTTTATCCTAAAATGTTCGCCTCGATTTTTCAAAAATTATCTTAAAGATAAGAGATTTCTTTCCATTTCAGTCCCACAACAACAAGAATGTCAGCACAGCTTTTTTGACAGACAAATTATTGAATCAAAGAAAGAATATGCCATTAAGCCCACAGGTTAGGAAGTGTCAGGAATGGTTTAAAGAGATATCCCATTTATCTTCAAAACATGCACGGAATGTCACTAATGTGTGTTTATCATGTATAATCAGACAAAGAAAATATCGAAATAAAGTACTCCTGCATACAATAGAAGTCTCCTTCCATCTCTCAAGATATCAGTGCTATTCAAATAGAATAATAATGATGAAACCTCCTTTCTTCAAAATGGAAATCAAGTGAAATGTAGATAGAAATGATTTTTTTGTAGTTGATGTACATTTCTAAAGTGCATTAACAGGAAATCCAGAACTTTTTAGGTCAATTATATTGTCAGTATTGTCAATGCCACTGAAACGAATACCTAAGCAGTGCATATTCTTGCTGGAACAGGGTTAGAGAAGAAATCCTGTATTCAATTACTTGGAGAAGAGGAACTGTAGGCACACACTTAAAGCCTTGCTTTGTTCCAATCTTATTTTTATTTTTAATCAGTCGAAAGGCATCCAAGAAACATATAATTATGTATGTTTTAAAATCCACAGTCTCCAATGTTTTCCTTTTTAATTTTTGTTTTCCTTATGGCATCTATTTCTCAAAGCCTATTTTTGGTAGCCAAGTGCATCACAAAACACTAAGTCACAGCTTTCATAATCAGTTATCCAAGACATGATGTGACAGGTTCACAGAGTTAACTAATATATAGACTTAGTTTAAGAATAGTAGGCAAATGTTTTTTAAACATCTGAAAGTACTGGAAATCAAAATGGTGATGACACATTGATGGGATAGGAGGTTTTGCCAGGTGAGCTGAATAAATGCATCAGTTGTACCCTTTGGAACATGCTACTATTCTTTTGAACAAAAAATTTAAACAAAAGTATTCCTGTAGGTTTGCAAGCCATAATCCTAGCAGTAGAAAAAATGTGCACCTGCTCTTTCCCCTATTGTCAATACTGTATTTGTGAACAAATTTCTTTTTTATATGCAAAATTTTAAAAAGGTCATATTGAAGGCAAAGTGTTTAATGAGTATCAAAAATAGAAGGAGTAGGTTATGTAAAATACCACAAACTGAAAAAAACCCCACTTGGCATCTTCCAGATACAGGAAAAAGAAATCTTGTAACAAATCCAAAAAGCAAAAGGCCTCTAAAAAGACTCACGATACCTCTTGTGCCACCCTCCCACCTGTACCTTATGGATTTCAATGAACAGCTATGGCCCCTCTCTCAGTCCAGTTATGTCTGAAGTCAGACACAGCTCAGTGACATCACCCACTGGCCAGCTGTATCTCCCACAACAGGTTTCTCCCTTAAGTCAGGATCTATGTGCTTTCTACTGCAGCCCTGTGATCAAAAAAGCCCTGATACGGTGCACACTCTTTAGCTGCAAGGCAGTATTTCCACTCCCCCTTGACAAATGCCCCAATACCCAGCTTATCATCTGTGATGCAATTACAGGTACATGCACAATGCAGTCACTTATATAATCTTGAGGCCCAGCATCTTCTCTATTATGTACAAATATTATTGCTCAAAGAACAGAAAACCCTGAAGCAGAAAGGATGTTCCCCAGAAGATAAAGAGGAGATGTAGAGGGAGAAAAAGGCTATCCAAAACAATGACAATAGAAAGAGCAATCAAAACTTAGGAGAATGACAGTACAAGAACTAAGAAGTGAGAGACCGCAAGAGATAAAGACAAAGCAAAGCTGGACAAGGAAAGGGAACACAATAAAGCTCTATTAAGCTATGTTTCATACTGTCTGCTGGGGTTTACGCCTTGAAAAAGGCACTAGCCACAGATGTATTTTTATGCCTTGAGAAGTTATAGCACTGCACTTCAGCAAGAATTCAGTAAGAAACCCCCAGATGCCTTACCTTACAACAACCGTTACATGTTTACCTAGGTAATTCAGGCACAGTTTGGAATAGTATTCAATTTCTGTTATTTGTACTGCTAGTTAAGGATATTTTTTTTTTTTAAGTTAACCACTTCAATCTTTTTAAGTGAATGTCCTCTCTTTTCCAGGTCAGCTCAAGAAGTGAAAGGAAAAAATAGCACAAGATAAGAAACGAGTGATCATATAAATGTTTAAGTGTGTTCTTAAGGAACACGGCATTAATATAGAGGCTGTTTTGTTTCTCATTAGCGAATTTTAAACAGTTCTTAATTTCACCCCAGTTTTTTTCAGATATGGTGCCGACAATTCTTTTGGTCAAAACAGGTCAAATTGCTCTTTTAAAGAGCTCAAAATCTACCCTGTTTTTCAAAGACTGAAAAGATTGAATTACATTCCTCTCAGAACCATACAAAAAGTAATTAAACTACAGAAAAAAAATCTACTTAACATAGTCTTGTGCATTTCTAGGGCATATTCATACTCTGCACGTGCACACATGTGCTAGTACACACATATAAAGGGGCTTGATTCTTTAAAACTGGTAATTAATTCTTGATAGCCAGAGAATATCAGGGGGAGGGCGTGTGCATGGAAAGGTTGGAGGTTTTTTTTCCAATAACAAAAAATGTTTTTCCTGCATTCTAAATCATGGTATATTTGTATTTTACCTCATACACTTGCAATATACAAACCCTATTTATTTTCTAATAACAAAACCTAAATATTTTTCAATACAGTAATCATTGTGACCATAAACATACATGGTGCGGCTTGCAAGCCGAAGTTCAAAATAGCCAGAAAATTAGTGTCTACAGCATTGCTGTTTCTGAGATTTTGACATGTTTATGTCAAGTTTTAGTATGTTGGCCTTTTGTCTGAATGTCTTCACTGAAACATGAATCTGTACATATAGGTGGGGGCTCTGTCTTAATGGGACAATTCTAACAATTTGCCCCAGGTGGATTGTTCCAAAAAGGATGGAAGTTCAGCACCTTTTATCCTTCTGTCTTTTCTTTACCCAGAATTTCAGTCAGACATGGTAGAAAGTCTTTGGACACACGTACTGATATGCATAACTGCAGGCCAGAACTCTTATCTAAGGAATAACTTGCACCAAAAATTTAAAATTTTATCTGCACCAATATATGCAATATTAACATAATGTAGACCTCTCATTATTTACTAATCTCCATTTTCTCAACAGAAACTTCCTGTTATCGGAAAAATTGTTTCTTTTGCCACTGAGGAGTCTGAGCTATTAAAATCTCAAGTGAAGCCAGTCTCTGCATCTGAGAACTTATGAGTGAAGGATTATCCCTAACTTTAAGCATTTGATTTACAAGTCAGTTCCAACAAGGTTAAACTACATTAAGTCCACAAACAAGACTTCACTCAAACATCTCATTATGAATACTAAAATTTCCATTTGCCTCAAAATCTCAAGATTTAAGTTTTGAATTTAAAGCAACTCCTCCCAAAGGCCACCGATTCACTCCACATTCTCCCGTGAAGAAACTGCTGAATAACTAAGCAAGTGTGTGGTCTCCTGCAATATACTACAAGTGATGCTTCCACAATTGTATGATAAACTCCTAATATAGGAAGTTCTGCTGTAAATACTCACTGCCTTCAATATTCTGAAAAACAGAGATCTAGATGAACATCCTACCTCCTGGAAAGTTGCAGGTTAAAAATAAAAAACATATATATGTGGTTAAAAAAATGAATACAGTAGAAAAGTAAATAAAAAATAAATCAAAAGAGCAGTATAAGACAGCATTCAACTCTTTGCCTCTTGAAAATTTAAATGAATACTCCTTGAGAGCAAACTACAAAATGCTAACCTTGAAGTGCTGAGTGGCAGAAAGAATTATGGGTTATTGTACTGTCAAAATGCCAGACAGCTGTATGTTGAGTTACTGTGTTATTTAGACAATCAGAAACTTGGAAGCTAATGTGACATATTTTTTTCAGTGTGAAAGCTCCTGACATGCGTCATGATAATTTCTAAAGGGACAAAATGTTATATAAAAAACATAGTGCCTTTATGAAACTGCCTAACAGGTACAACACTGTTGCAAGTAGAATTCATGTTAAATACTATAGATAAGTAGGAGTGATTCAGGACATGACTAAAATTGCTGTTACATCATTTGGTTGCTCATATGTTCTATAAATTTTATTGTTGTCATATTTGGAGGTACTCTTACATATAGAGCCAAGAATTACCTAGCCATTTACTTTATGTCTTGTTACTTAAACATGTTTCTAATTTTACCCCTGAAAAGAGTCCTTATAAACCCTTCTTTGAATATTTCATGAAGAGAAAATGGGCTTTGTTACCTACTTTGAGACTGGCAAAACCCAATTTCTTTGTGAATTGACATGGCTCAGAAGGCTCCAAAAGCTTTCATCATTCATTTCTCCTGTTCCACAATACCCAGTGTTTTCTGTACCTAAAATTAGCTCAGTCTTAAATACAGGTATATTGAATGCTGATACTCTATTACAGCATTAGATTGTCCTAATATTAATGGGTTAAAACTGCCCTAGGATAGTCACTCTCAATTCCCACAGTTCCTCACTCTGTCTTAAGCTACATTAAGGAAATGCTTCAGAATGGACCAGGCAGAAGTTAAGATTTCATGTTAATTTGAATTTGGCTCAGACTCTGAAACAAGTTTCTTCACCATTTCCAAGCACCTTTGTGTCAACAGCTGATTTTCTTATCATTCATGTAATCTCATCAACGTGATGAAGATTCTAATGCATTTTCCTTTTCTATTTCTTGATACCAATCATACTCCATACCAAACTAGTACAATCTAGTCCCTCTGCAAATATGCCTGTTTTAACTGAAATCCCTCTTTTTTTTTTTTACTGCTGCTATAAAGACAGAGTTCTGTAACTATCTTTTCCAGACAAATGAATAGTTTTTACCTTATTTTCATATTTGTGCCCATTCTATCATAAAGCTATCATAATTTCTTGCTCCATTCACAAGTTTTTTCACGGCTCATATCATCACTGTTGTGTGAAGTGTTTCCTGTTCCACAGTATACCTTTTGAAAAGCAAATTATTTATTTTATAATATTGTTAAACGTAAACTTATTCTTGTAGAAGCACAGGACATGACTGAACACACTCCTGTGTGGAGACTTTCCAAACCTCTGAGAAGACCTGAGGGCCATGATAGGTAATCAGCTGTTCTTCCATTACACAAAACAACACTGAAGTGATAATAAGATGACTGGGTGTATATTTATAAGAATATTGGGGAGTAAGGAAACTATATTTGATATCTGGCACATGGGCAAATAAGATGTGAATATCATTTTGAACCAGAGCATCCCCAATTAGAGAAGGCTTGTAAACCGAAAGAGTTTAGAGAAGAATCATAGGAAAAGTTTAGAATGGTAGGTAGCATCTCTTATATCAGAAACCCAAGGAGATCAATCTGTTTCAACACTAGTATAATAATATGAAGGAGTGATTTGAAAACAGTTAGCAAGCATGTACAAACACTATGTAATTTCAGTAATGGATTCTTCAATGCAACAGCCAGTGTAACAAGATTGAATGCTTAGAGAATGAAGCTACCCAAATCCAGACTGGAAATAAGCAGCATGTTTTTAACAGGACAGTTTGGAGCTCTCTTCAGTGCTGGTTTGGTTTTTTTTGTTTTTTTTTTTTTTTGGGGGGGGCTGGTTTATTTTTTTAAATCAAGTCAAACAGACATAATGCATTTTACATGAGAATTAATTTTGGAATTAGTTTTATAATCTGTTATACTCAAAGTCAAACTGTTGTTACAACTATCATGTACATTTATAAATCTAGGAAAGGTGACCAGATTCAACACAGCTTTATAGATAAGGCCACTCCACTGTAAAGTTTTAGTAGTCTTTGTTTTATTTCACTCATTCTGCATATTCATATTTTTCACATGGAACAAAACTCAGGTCAATCTCCATAACTGGACAGTTATTTTTGAATAGTCGGATGTGTGAACAGTACCATTTCTTTCAAACTAATGTGAATTAGTTTCATCAACAATGAAATTAATGTGCTGTCATATTGGTTACACACTTGTCCTAATTATACCTGGAAAAGGGTCATAACTAACCTAAAAAATAACAGCAACAAATGTCATTGTCTTGTCGCTTACTCTCACTGGTACAGAGCTACAGAACAGTGAGTTATCCTACCCCCAATCTTTCAGAACAGTGAAAATTAGCCATTTATTTCAACCTTTTGCTTTACAAGATTTTGCCAATTTTTGATCATTTCAAATTATGCCTATTACACAATTAATACTTGGGAGAGGGGAGTTAGCAACCTCTTATTAAAGACCTCTGCCAATATAAAATATTCACATAGGAAATATAAACAAGACAACAGCCAAGTTTGAGAGCAGTCAAAAAGTGAACAAAATAACTATATAAATTAGAGGCCTGAAACAGGTGCTTTTAAGACCACTTATTCAGCTGTTAAGTGAATTTTATCAGAATATGCAGTACATTGCAGCCCATTGTTCTCTTTCTATAAATACACATTGAGATAACATTTATGACAGTAATGCATTAGACACTTGTATTAGAAATGTTTTTGGTCTTTTGTCATCACACTTGAAAAGAACAAAATCTTAAGCATTTATAATGCAAGGTTAAATAACTTATTTAGCAGTGATATCCATGTTTTATATATCTTTCTGAACTACCAGCATACTGCTTCACCTGATTGTTTCTCAATGCAATATGATGTAATATCACTCTTATCCCACCTGCACCCCACAATCATCAGATAAAATATTTTTGGTGCTCATTCGTTCATTGACACCAGAACAGAAATATTCGTTTACTGTTCATGATACATTAAGAAAAATGTTTTTGCTTAGTTTTTTATTTTAAATTAGAGATGGGACAAGACCATTTTAATTTCTGTAGATTCCTATTCATCAGCTCACTGGACAGAAACCCAAGTTTCTCTTGTTCTTCAAAACAAAGCAGAGAATAGTAGAAGCAGTGAAAGGAATATGATACATTAACACCACCAATATGTTCCTTTTAGTAGCAAGGGGAAAATTGTTTCTATTATACCTTTGAATGTATTTGCAATGTTAAAAACGGTTTAAGTAAGACAGAATCTTGCAGCAGTAAGATCAAAACTTAACAAACTCTGTGTAGATATTTTTTATTTTATAGCTTAAAGCTGACTACCAGCAAAAATAGAACTATCTACAAGGATTTTTCTAGTGTTAAAGTGAACCAAGAGAAGGAGTTTTTTAAAATTTGCTTTATTAGAACTTTGTATGTGGACTTTCAGAATTTACAAGAAATGTGAAAACTTCATGAAGACTACTGTATTATCACTAATAATCTCATTACAAGCAAGGCACACTCAGCAAATTTAAAATAAATATAAAGAATAGCAAGAAAAATGCTATAGATTTACTTAATACAAATACATTGGATTATATACAAAATAATTGTGATGACAAAACCAAGTAATTTACGAAAACACAGAGTTAACATTGATGAATAGAGGCTGTATCCCTACAAGGCTTGAAAAATTAAAGGCTTGACTGATTAAAAATATTTCATTGCATTGGATTCTTGTTAAGACAAGTCAGACGAAATACATATATATGTTTTTAGTATTTCAAATGGAATATAAGAGATGGAACTTATACAATTTATTTCCTTATATGTGCTTAATTTTAGGAAAAGACGTTAAAGACGATATTTTCCGTATCACATTCACCTAAAGCCAAGTAAATGAGAAAAAAACCAACAGTATTCTATTGCTCTGATACTTTCAGAAAGTAAATACCTTATCTGGGGTACCTAGAGAACAAGAAAGGAGAGAGGATAGAGGGAAAGAGGAAGAAATCTATACTCCCATCTAGTCCTACACATACATATAACCAGACAAAAATCTATCACAGTTGCTTTGACAGTTAGTAAACTGTAAACCAAAACTAGTGTTCAGCTCTTCTGCACAAATTTTTTTAAAACGTTGCAGGCAGATGCCCCAACTCCACAATGTCTCTGAGGGACCACAACAGAAATAGCAGCAGAAGTTTGAAAACTCTTGACTGCATGGAATGTTAAACCTCGCTAACCTCTCTGTGCGAAGAGGCAGAGATCTCAAGGTTGAAAGCTTGCCTGGATCTTCTTTAACTGCAAACGTATGCTTCTTGTCAATGAGACATGAGGAAGAAGGCTGGACTTTATCAGCATTTATACCTGGTAGTTTTGTACCCCAGGAATTATTGGACTACCATAAAAATCGTATTGAGAGCTGAGTCTTATCTGAATTAAAGCTAACATTTCTGCTAAAAGACATTTCAATTATGCCAGATCAGTTAAGGATTTTAAATGAGGAATGTCTCCTCTTCTTTCTTTTTTTCCAGCTTATTAATTTTTATTTTTATTTGACAGTTAACCTAATGCTAAGATAATACTGTGTAACTTTAATGCTTAAAATTGATATATAGCCATAGGGCATGCCTTGTGATGGATGGGCTCAGCTTTTATATGAAGAGCCATGGAATTTGATTACTATTGTTCATACTTAGCATTGATGATGAATATTTTCAAGATTAACATTTCATTGAATAAAAGACTACTAAAAAGAAAGTTATAAAAATACAAAAATGCCATTACCTTTAAAGAACTTATGTTCCACACAGAGTGAAAAGTTCAGCAAATGAACAAAAGCTGCAGTGCTAGTTACATTACACAGAATTGCTCTCTTTTTTTGCATCATCTCTTGATTTATAAACTCTACAACATTCATCCACTGTGCTTCACACAGCTCGCTCTGTCCTCTCCCAGTTTAACATTTATTATATACACCACAATTGCTCACTGCTTGATTTTTTTGCATAGTGCTCATATAAATAGGATGTCTTTCAAATGCACTAATGCCTCTCTCTCTCACCCAGCCTCTGCAAATCACTGGAAACATATAGTAAGTATCATTATAGGTTGCCCTGGTTTTGCACTCTTCCACTACTGACCACTGTCAGAGAGAGTACTGGGCTGTATGGACCTTTGGTTTGAACCCATTATTGTCATTATGTTCTATACTATAATTTAAAAAGAAAAAGAAGCTATCTATAAAAATCAAACCCAAGGCTTCATGCACCTCCCTCAAGACAAAGCACAATGATGGGTTTGTACACAGTGCAAGAGAGTATAAATTCCTTCTGCACTACACCAGGGTAAGCAAGAATAAAATCAAGCCCTTAAGATCAAAAGCAAATCACATAAGAGTTGCATTTCCCTGGGTTAGTTTCATCTTTTGGACGTTCAGTTCTGACACAGGTGTATTTGCTACCTATTATGGCATACAACGTGAATGCAATATTGTGATAGGAACTCACTGCTGGATGGAGAGCAGTATCAGCTTTCTACAGGAAACCAGAGACTATGACAATGTAACCAATATACAGTTCATTGAATCAGGTTATTTATTCTTTATCATCTACACAAATATTCTTAATCATTTCCCTTCATACATAAAGTGCTTATTTCTTATTTATGGTTATAAACAAAAAGCTGGTAAGGCCATATTTTACAGGCAATTGTTCTTACAGCAAAAGACACTTAACTTTAAGAATCAGCCTTCCTGTTTCTATGTTCATTTCATTATAAAGGGGTTTACCATAAATACTGGAATTTGAATTCCACCCAAGTAATGCATTAATAGATACTAAACCATTAATAATTCCTGTACTTTTTCATAAATGGGCAAAGCCCAATAAATAAACGGAAGCTCTTACATGTCAGAGCAGGGTTAACAAGCACCAAGGAGATTTCAAAGACGAACTGCAGGCAGGGGCTGCCAGAAGGTAAGATTCATAATGATGCTACGAATTCTGGGGACCCATTTTTTACTGTCCACTATGGCAAGTATCTAAAATTAAATGCTAAGCAGAAATTTGTCCTGAGCTCTGACATATAGTAGTTTAGGTAAACAATCTCTAAAATTAAAAGCAGATTCTTGATAATAAATTCCAACATGTATATCTTGGTAACAGACAACCTTCCCTTATAAATCAAAAGCTGTTCTTTCCTCACAGAAACCTTTCCAAATTAGATCAGATGAGTCACTTGTAATATTTCATCCATCTCCCCTCTTCCGTGAATACCAGCAATTAATGCCCACTTGGTAGGGTGACAAGGGGGAAATTTAAATATTACATGAGAAGTGAAAACAAGTATGATACTAAGAAAAGGAAGGCTCACCCAAGGGAGGCTGTCCAGGACTTCCTATGATCTTAATGAAAACCTACCAGAACAATAAATGGTTTTTTAAATTAATCAAGTTCGGCGCTACAATTCAATATGAAAATGTGCCCGGAAAGCACTTCCTCATCAGTCACCTAAGTCCTCTTCCTTCACAAAAGAGCATTTTTCTTTCTTCCTTTTTAAAATAATTACCAGCTAGCTATGTTTACTGCCTTTTTCTTGGTCAACTGATGCGATGCACCTGCAAAGTCTTCTAAATAAGCTACACTCACCACCAAACTGAAGTAGATATCCAGGACTTTTTTTTTTTTTTAAATTCCTGTGTTTGTTACTAATACCTAATACATTATATGAGACAGATGAAAGCTCTGACCTAAAGAGATACAGCATATCCGAAAGCACTACTATATTTCAGTCCTCAGCTCTTGGAAAGGCCCATGACTGTCCCGAAGAATCAGGAGTTTTACTGAAGGGAAGAAGATGTTGTCTCTTCACTGTTAACACAGCATGCTCACTCTCTGTCTCCTGGAACAACAGTACAGTCTCTTCATTGTGCTGTCTGCTTCTTCCAACTCAGTAGGGTTGGGTCTGGCCGTGGTGCTGAGTTATAAAATTAAAGGCAATCCAAAGATGCTCTTAACTTGATTCAGTCAGAAAAATTGTCAGGATTAAACTTTGCTGGGCCTAAGGACTTATCCAGATGTTAGGTAATACAACTGCTGTTTAGGAAATTGTTTCTTTGCCCTGAAATCTATGGATGCATTACTTCTGTCTTTTTCATGAGAGGTCAATGTTGTGTTGTGCACCTCATCACTGGAGTCATACAATCTTACTGCTGATCCTTGTTTGAAGGAAAACTTTCTGAGAGAAGTGAAGAAATAACTTCTATTACTAAATTGGTAAGTTTTTTTTTCCTTCTGTGTAAATGCATTCCTGTGAATGCTGAACAACAATCTCAACAGTCTTAGACAAATAAAATGATGATGTGAATTACAGCAACCAGTCTGGTCTCTCAGTAGCAAAAAGGTCTGCATGTCAGGAGGTGCACGGGGGGAACAAGCCTGAAAATCTTAGTGACCTAGTGACAATACTCTTTTGCTACATACTTGTTTAGATAAAGCACAAAACTCAAAAGAATGGTGCTCTAAACCACCTGGTATGTACAGCACAGCATATTTTTCTAATACCAATTGGTAGATGACTGAGTAACACTATGGTATCTGAAATATATGTAGCCTTCCTTGGCTACGCTGTCTTTGGAAAGGCTATGACAAGAAATGTTTAAAAAGAGGACTCAAAAGGAAAAAATGAACAGTATTCAGTGTTCTTGGTTAAAAAAAAAAAAAGCTTACAAATAAAGTTGGCCAAAAAATGCACTATTTAGGGTCAGTGTAAGAAAATAAAATGAAAGCTGAAAGAACTTAGGCCATCCAACCTTAGCTTAAAAAAGAAACAAATAACAAAAAAAAAAGGCTGTTAGAGAGCTGGAACTATATTCTATCTGAAAATTATATTCACAAGTAATGACAAATACAACTGAACATGAAGAACAATCTTTTCTCCTGCTTCTTAACAGATAATGACTTCAAGGTCATTCCATTAGTGATCACTGCAGCTTTTAAATGAAACACATATAACCCTAATCCAATTAATGAAAGTATCCTACATTTCTTGTACATACTAATATTGAATGAATGTTTAAACCTTGGTCATTCACCACTGCATGCACTGTAAGTCAAAATCAGAGAAGCACAATGGGTGTTGGTGGGAAGGTGACAAGGTGTTGGTGGGAAGCAGGGGAAAAGTAAAGTGCCTTAGCATATTTAACTTTGTTTATAATTACTTGCGTTTATCTTTATAATATGCAATTATGCATATAGTTGGAGGGGCGTTCTTAGTGATTTTGTTTGCCCCATGTTTAGTTACCTGACCTATATTAGCTTCAGAGGAATTGGTGGTTTAATCTCACATTTCCAGTTCCCTCACTCTTTCTTTTTTCCTTCATTTTCTTTTCTTTTTCCCTGCAAAAATCACTTGATATTTTATGCATTCTTTCATTGCTGTCTGTCTTTTATTACTAAATTTTTTTCTGCTCTCAGCCATTTCCAGTCTATGACTACCCCTTCTGTATAAATTGAGAAAGTGTCAAAACAAAATAAAAGTTTTCCAAAGACATCTATGTGAGGAGCCTTAAAAATCACAGTTTCTGGACAAGAGGCATGGAATGACACAACCTCAGCAGGTTTGGCTGCTTAGCAACGGCAACTTAAAAAGTTATCTCTCATCAGCTGAGCCATAATAATTCGATTTGTGCCTTCTCTTTGCTGTTGGAATGGGCTAAGATATGTAACTTATCTTAAAACTCAGTAAAAAAAAGAGAAACTGGAGTTTTAGCTTGGCTTTGTATCGTTACACTGGGATATATGCTCAGGAGCATTTAGGGTCACCATAATTTTTTCAAGCATGGCAACCTGGAGGAATCTAAGATCACATGTTGTTAATTGGCTATGCATTAGGACATACCTCTCATTCTCTTTTGAAATTAAGTGTTTTAAGGAACTCAAGATGTTTGTGAAGACTGCATCTATAACCTTAGCAAACGTATTTTGTTGTCCTACTCACAGAGGGTGTCAAGGAAGGTCTTAGTGTCCCTTTTTCCTCACTTTAATATATTTTATCTTAAAACCTAACTTTAAATTCAGCATCTCATATGAAGTTCTACCAGTAAACAGAATCAAACCAAGTCCAGGCATCTGCTGCCATTTAAGCTATTTTAAGTGTGATCTCCTCACTCCTGTCAGTATCCCTGAAGCTTAACACCTTATGTCACAGAATACACTTAATTCCCCTAAACACCTGAGGTTACATTTCATCTCTTCAAACCTTTTTTTTTTCCCCACTGTTTTTTAAATTAAATAAAAATGCATGGATACATAAGGACACACCTTTACAGTATTGAAAGTCATGAAACTGTAACCACTACAAGAAGCCACAACAAGCCACACACATGAGAGAGGAAAGAGCCCCCCCCAGTAGCAGCAACTTCCACAGCTGGTTGTGTTTTACTTCCACAGCCTCTGCCTTTCACACAGGAGGAAACTGAGTATTAATTACAAAGAATATTTCCTGAAGTTTCAGCAATGTTACTATTTTGCGCTATAAACACATATTATGGTGAAAAAAGAGATTAATAAAAGGTGCTGCTTAAAAAGCATTCAAAGCTCATTTCTCTGATCTCTCATTTAAATGATGCCTGCTGAATTAACAGGAATAGTTTTCTTTTGTGGAAAAAACAAGATTTATGTTTCCCAATGTGCAAAACCCAACAATGCTCTTCCTGCATGAAAGTTGCTAATGCCTTCTTTTGCTTTGTGTCCCTCATGCAGAAATGTGTATGTCAAGACAGTGACAAATGACAGTACTTGTTAAAGCAGCAGGACCATCAGGTTCTCACCACCTCACTGCAAGTGGGATAGGCCTTGGGAAGTACATATTGACAGGATCTACATCTCTCTTTTTTCTTCGCTCCATGAGTGAAGCCTCCATTGCCAAGGCAGTTCAGCATAGCACAGCTCTCTTGCTCTTCTAGCTGTTTCACAACCTGTTGGTTTGGATCCAGAAGTTATCAGCGTATTTAAATGTTTGCCTACACAATTGGATATAAGGGTTTCAGAATAACATGTGATGTGTGCAGCTTTACATCAAGCATGAAAATCAGCTAATCAACCATAAAGAGTCTTGAAAAAATAATAGTAATACAGGAATGGTAAGCATGCATGCAGTCATTGCCTGACACAGCATGTGCTTGCAAAGGATCGAGCTCCTGACAGCAGTTCACCACTAATCAATGTAGGAAACACATAAAATCAAGGCACCACCATTTTCTCTACCCTATTTAAGCATTTTTCTTTCACTATTGACTCTTTAGTAGTATATATGGAATCTCCAAACTATCACTTGTAATTCAAAGCACTGAAGAGATCATATTATACAAGTGAGAGAAAGACAAAAGATTTAAAATAGAAACAGAAGACACATCATAAACCAAAATAAAACAAGGTATTGATAGTAGTGGCATATTTCTCAACAGCGTTGTTGATTAATGATAGCATGTAAGCAAACTATTTGAAGCCTAAAATACTAACAACAACTGAGAATTAGGAGTTATAAAGAACTTCATACATCTAATTTATTTGTATAGACACGTGAACAATACTGCATTGGTATCAGATTGAAGAATTTGCTGAAATTAATTCTGATAAAGATATAAATTTAAGTGTTCCCAGAATGGCATGTAAGAGCATAAAATATCAGCCAGGTATGTAATGATATATTTTAAAAAAAATCTGTTTTCCAAACAAATTCTTACTAAAAAGACTGGGTCAGACTAACTCTTCCCACCTATAGGTGCATTCCTAGTTTTAAAAATAATAATTGAAGGTTTTCTTTTTAATGCAAGGAGATTCCCCCCCTCTTTAAGATTCATTACAGACATTCTGCAAACACCAAAAGGAAAAGTATTATATTACAGCTCCCAAGATTATTTGGGAGGGTAGAAGGAAAACTTTTTATTTTTCAACTAAACTATGGTTTCAATACAGACACCTCACACATACCTATAAAGGATTTTCAAATTTAAGTTTTCTAGGGAAATATTAATCTTCTGTTCAAATCTGGAGGAAAATTTGAACTTTTCAGTTCAAAAGTAAGACCCTGATAGTTTTCTAAGGAGGCAGCACCCATGTTCAGACAGCTTAAGCCCTTGAGGATTTCAATTCCTTTTAGCAAGTTTCCTGTGAACAATCAGAGACAGCCAAACAGAAACACTGGAAATGGCTCCTAGGTAGAATTCAAGCTGTCCATGAATTTTTCTTAGAGTAAAACCATTAAAGAATTTAAGTCAACACAGCCATGACAAAGCCATATGTGTTCTAAACTTCTACTTACCAGAGTAATTCACAATTGCTTCAAAAAGATTAGTCACATACATCCAGTTAAACATGTACATGACTGTGGGATAGAAGCAAAAGAGAATTCCAAACTGCCTCTAATTCTTATTTCAGAAAAGCATTGATGTTTGTAAATAGACTTTCAGTGAAGCACACAGCCTGAGCCAAACACCTGAAGTGTCATATACAGAAAATAGTTTTAGAAGTATGTGTTTTATGCAATAAGATTCAATTTATTTCTAAAATATATTTATTAATTTTGAGTTAAGAAGTGGCTTTGAACATTCTGATCATCTTAGAAATAATACAGACTACACTAGCTGTTGTATTAAACAGCTGGCGAATACAAGCAAATTTTTATCTCCCAATTAGATTTCTGTTATAACAATGGCATGCTTTGTCTGTGGAAATCAAAGGAAAATCCTGCCTCCTATCTTTGATTTTTTTATTCATGTATTTATTGCTTTGGAAATGCAGTAGATAGGAAAATGCACATTCCTACAGTTCTATGCAGCACATGAACAATGCTGCTTCATTTTATCTTTTCAACAGAAATAAAGTGATTTAATAACATGAAGGCAAATGAACCCACATTAGTATAAACTGCAGCACAATGTAAAAGACATACCCCTTTGAATATTAATGATGCAAGTCTAAAGAAATATATACTAAAGAAATTGATTCACTGGTCATTCCTTCGTAACAAATACAGTTTCAGTTATAGTTCTAAAGTGTCATATCAATCAAAATTCACACAGTCTGCTTTTCAAGAAAATGCTATTGAAAAATCTTAAATCTTCTCACTTCCTTGTTATGAAATGATTGGAATATGATTGCACATATCATTTCAATAAACACTGTATTCTGGGAACAACATCCAGTCAGATTTGAATCTAGCAGACAAACATGTTTTTTCCAACTATTTTCCATCTTACAATTTTGGGCAATCAGTAACACTTCAGATCAATAGCCCATGCATATCCATGGGGCAGACAGCCCCAAATGGTATGATGCTGCCTGAACAGAGAAGCATGGGCTGGGGAACTGGGACACAGAGCCAGAGGCCAGGCTTCTGTTGCTTAGTTAAATGATTAATAAATGATCTTTAGCAACGTATTTTACTGCTCAGGCACTCTCCTCACCTTAGAGGGTACAAAATGCTTGGTGCCTAGGTAAACACAGGCCTTGGTCTTGACTGAGTCTTCTAGCCAGTAACGTATTACTAAATAAATGCATGCTGTGGGACACACACTTTCAGTTGCTTGCTTTAAGAAGATCACAGTAGTTATCTATGGTTTCAAGTCCCTCTAATTCTCTTAAGACTGGATTTCATTAGTATTATAATGGAAATGCCTTACTGGAATCAGACATTCACTTGAATGCATACATACATTTTTCAAACCATGCACAATGGCACATATTTTCTCCCTCTTCAGCAGCAGCATTAAACCACAGTAGTGGAGTTTATTATTCTTACAGAATTTCTGCAGTAGGGTAACAAGTTGTGATGCACTGTACTTTTACTGTCTTCCATCAAAATTATGAAGCACATTAAAAACATTTAGAAAAACAACCCAATTTATTTCTGCAGTAAGTAGTGATAATACATGACTGAGTACTAATCTCCAAACTTAGCCTTGGGCTCACAATTTATAAACAAAAAAAAACCCCAACAAACAAAACCCCAAACGAACTGCCCCCCCCCC
>JANZLQ010000100.1:17309382-17319382 GCA_026212715.1 Elanus axillaris
CATACTGGAGATCCATGGGGCTGTGCATGGGCATTCTTTTAGTTACCAGAGAAGAAAAAGTTTCCTTCTCCACGTACAGCTGTCAAACTCAGAGAAACTGAGCTCCCAGTTTTGTCCAGATTATCAAAAAGCATTTACATTACCACTTTGCCTCAATTTTCATGAGGAAAAATTGGAACACTTTTCCATTTTCTACCATAAACTTACCATGGTTGAAAAGGTTTAATATTTATACCTGTATTGACCGTTTCCAACTGGTTGCTAAGCAACACTCCTCCCTCCCCAGTATCACATAAGGGAAAAGACTGAGAGAAGCAGAAAATGAGAAATGTTGGGGAAAACAGATTCATCCAGTTTAAGTGAAATTCAATGGGTCACAGGTGCTATTTGTTAGAAAAGTAAAAGGGCACATAATTCCTGCAGGACACACTAAGACATCAGTTTATGACATCACACTAGCCACGCACCATGTTTCTAGTACGAAAGACAGAACAAATCATCTGATACTCATCTTCTCTGGATCCTAACAGTGGCACCACTCAAGCCTCACATTAAATTTGCCTGAGAAACTACAAGGTAACTTTTCTAACACTAAATTTGTAAAATCACAACTTTTTTTTAATTATTTTTTTTATAGACACTGCTTTGCCTTACAGCTTGAAAAGAAGTTTAGAAGGGTGTGTACATGCAACCATCTGCTCTCCAGAATATTTCCTTTCTCCTAGTCCATTAGTTTTAAGGTATTGAGTGTAATACTTCTGCACAAACGAGGAACTCTGTGGAAGGGGTAATACGATTAAGTGAATCTGATATAGCAGTAGATCAAGCATGAAGAATCACTGGTTGATGTGTTATCTTCACTATATTTAACTTCAGCCCACAGCTAGCCACACATCATCAGAGCACTTGTGGAGCAAAAAGTAACACCAATAAAAATGCAAACATACTCAGACACCCAAAGAAAGAGCCTTGGGTAACCTGGATAAGTACCAAAAGAATTCAGAATTTTCCACCTCTTAAGTCTCAACCCCTTTCAATGGATGTTGCACCATGCTTCATTTACGAACATCTGTTCAAAACAGTTATCCAAAATGTTTTCACAGACCCACAAATACAAGTTTTTCAAGAGTAGTGAATGTCAAGTCAGGTAATTCAAACTCAACTCATTCCTTAAGCCTGTCCTTTTGCCCCACTTACACTGATAGCATTTAATCATGGGACTGCCTGTAATTACTTCCAAGCACATATCATGCAAGATGCTGAAGATGTTTGACATTTCTTTTTTATTCATGATTGGCCTCATTTCCCTATGTCCTTATGCAAGCAGGCTGACAAGGCATCCTTGCATACATTTTCTGAACTGTAGCTTTGGGACAAATTCACCAAGTTCAATGAAGTTTGAAATCATGTTACATTCTTAGAAATATGAGAGGCTGAATAAGAGAGAGTGAAATACTACTGAATCTCTCAGTAACAGGAAGAAACAAAAATTTGGTCACCACACCTCACACTGGCAGCAGCTGAACAATCAGCAAGCAGGTAGTTCCAGACTGGAAGAGAATATGGAATCACAGAATGGTTTGGATTGGAAGGGACCTTTAAAGACCATCTAGTCCTATACTCTTGCCTTAGGCACGGACATTTCTCAAAACCCTGTCCAACCTGACCAACCTGACCTTTAACACTTTCCAGCGAAGGGGCATCCACAACTTCTCTGGGCAACCTGGTCCAGTGTATTTCCACCATCCCTGTAAAAAATTTCTTCCTCATGTCCAATCTAAACCTACGCTCTTTCAGTTCAAAACCATTCCCCCTTGTTCTGTCACTACAGGCCCTAGTAAAAAGTCTCTCTCCATCTTTCTTATAGACCCCCTTTAAGTACTGAAAGACTGCAATAAGACCTACCTGGAGCCTTCTCTTCTCTAGGCTGAACAACCCCAACTCTCTGAGCCTTTCTGCCTAAGAGAGGTGTTCCAGCCCATACCATGACTTGCTCAAGAGACAGCCCCCAAAAGTACATAAGAATCCTGGAAGAAAGCTGAAAGCACCACAGGGGACACAGAGATGAGAGCTGAGCTCAACATCAACTCCAGGGCATAAATCTGCAGGAAATCAGACTTTGTTACCTCCATTGCTCATGAAACCACCTGCCATCCCACCTGAAAAATATCCCTGCTATAGACTGGATTATGGTGTTGAAGAAAAAACTCTCCTTGTGGGGTTTCCAAAATTAGAGCAGAACTACACTCACTGGATTTGAGTTCCTCCAAGACTGAATAATCTTCACTTATCTGAAGGAAGAAATGCTTATTCTTATAATTATAATCAATTTTCAAATAAATTTCTGAAAACAACCCATTTTGGAAATACATGTTAAAAAAAGAAAATCTGAAATTATTATAATGGAGAAAGAAACCTCTTTTCCTGTGTTTAGTCCAGAATATTAAATTATTGGGTTTCTATCTTATTTTTTACTTCATATTAATTTTAATCTTCACAGATTCTTTTGGATAAATTTGGCTAAAAATCATTCAGCAGCCACTAGAGAGTTAACTAATATTTCCCAGAGTTGGCAAACATTCAGTCAAAAACCTGGCCAACTGCCTGTTGTTTACTGAAGCTAGGGAAGAAGCATCTGCAACATTACGAAAAGCATATTGTAAAAGGCAACACATGCAAATTAAACCTCTTGAGCTATGAGTAAATTGCTAGGAAAATTTATAACTCATTTAATAAAACTTGAAATAAATACATCGCCTTGGCTCTTAGGGAAAACAAAATGTTTCCCAAGATTCCATGTTCAAAAAATGATCATCAAACCAGATTTCTACAATTTGAATATAAAATCAAATAGCAATATAAACCAAATCTCCTTTCCCCCCAACCATGCTGCTGTCTTTAAACAACTTTGTAAGAAATTTTTGTGCCAAAGAACTTCAATGATTCATGTGTCTTAGATTCACCTTTTGTATTCACTCACTTAATATTCCTTTTTTTCAACCATATATGTGTCATTAGCAATGTTAGCATTTCTTGAATTTGACTACTTTATTATGAAGTAAAATGCCACCTTGCAGTTCTCCAAGAAATAGGGGAATTGTTTATTAAAACTACAAGGTCCTTTGAAGAGGGATTTTTTTTTTTTGCATTTCTGCAAACAGTCCCAATCAAACAAGTTAAGAAATGGAAAAACATAAGATTTCCCTGAAGTCATGCATCTTTTAGCCTGGAATACACAAAATTCGGTCCCCAGTGCTGTAGCCCAGCCCAACCCAGATGGGATGCACATGTGCTATTAAAAGTAGAATATACTTTTATATCGTCTTGCAGCTAAAGCTATCATCTAACCTCACAACGTGAGTTTCACAAACTGCTCAATTTTCAGCCAGAATAGGGACTGAAACCTGAGAAAACTCCAAGAGATTATGGCACAAAGAGACAAAGTAACCGCTACAACCCATTCCCATTACAGCAGAGGCAGGGAATCTACGCGCTGCGTTGAAGCTGTGTACAATGTTCATTTCAAACAAATGGCAAAGACAAGTTTTTTAAGTTATTTCTGGACAACACTAGAGCATATTTTATATTTGTGGTCAGACAAACTTTTAAGACCTGTTCTGAATGGAAAAGATGAATCTCTACTCCTTCACTTAGCAGCATTCTTCAAAAAATTTACTGGAATCTGCTGGCTTCTCCCCAGTATCTTCACTTCCCATCCCTAAAGAGTAGGTAAGTATCTCTGAGCCTTCTGAAAATCCTAGACCATAACTGTTACCAGCTATCATCTAGAAGGTGTCTCCCTTCACAGCACCAATCTCCACAGGTCCCACATTTAATAATTACTGCACATTGGTGGGTAACATGACAGCTCTCCTGATACATGACCCGTATATAAAAAGGTTTGCTAGTATGGCTGCCAGAATATCACCCTTAGAATCAGCTTCCTTCTGGACACACAGCTTGTATCAGTAAGCAATCTTTTGCGGGTACAATTTTTATCAGTTCCCTGCTCAGAATAAGTTATATGCCGAGCAAGACTTCTTTTTTACTGTATGATGGTATTCATGTTAAACAATTTGCCTACATACTTATGCCACTTGCAAGCATTTTAAAAATAAACAACTGAACTCTCACACAGCTAATCATCATACACAGCAAAAATAGCCCTTTTGCCTCATATAGCTGTCAAAAAAAATAGAAGATAGATACCGTATACAGATGTCTGTAAACAAACAAGACTACAGCCATCAGTATACACAATGTAGTAGTAATGGTATGCAAGTGATGCTTATTCGGCCTCAAATATTGCTGCTTAACAGGCATGCACACCAGCTACTGGAATGTGCTGATTTTCAAAATTCAACAGGCGATTACTTCATATAAATGGATAAATCCATTGGCCATTGTACAGCACCCAAACTCATAGAGCTTGGTTTCTTTTTTCCTAAAAATAATTTGTAATAAATTTCATGCACAGGACCGACTGGAAAAAAAATGCTTTCTTTGGTGTTTTCTATCCGACTCTGTAATAGAAATTTTGCTGACATGAAAGCCCAACAGCCATTTCTCCTTCCGCAAATATGTAGTTTATTTACTTACAATATAATTGAAGTGTTTTACTTTCCAAGAACATAAAAAGTTCTTTCAAGGAAAATATGACTCAGATTCTTTTTGCTATTGCACTCAGCTCCTTGCTTGTCATTTAAGCCCTGGAGTTTGATGGGAAATTAGTCATTTAAAAGGAAATTTGAAAAACAGTAAAACATTGGCAAAATATCATAAATACCAAACTGAGACTAAATGTGCAAACAACTTCCAGTACTTAGTTTTATGGTCAAAAAAATATTTATAGCTGTTATCTGTATGTATACCTACACCATTCTATATAATGCAAAAAATAGATGTAAGACCTACAGGTAAACAGGTGCTTTTCTAACTTCTTATTGTACTTACAAAAATAAAAGCATAAAATGATTGTTTTAGACATAATGTTCAATGCCCTTTTTACAATTCTCATATATTTTGCCATCAATCATGATCATCAAGATACTGTGACTGCTGTCTGCTGACTGACAACAGAAAGAGAAATTTAGAGGTGTGAGTGAAATGACAGAGCTGTCATGGCTGCCTCAAAAATTACTCTTCTGAAAGGAGAGATAAAACTTTTGAAGAAAAAAATGCAGACAGCACTGATGTCCCTGTCACTATGTGAGGTAGAGGTTAGTAAAAGCTTAAGGGGAAAGAAAAAGTTGTCCAAAACTTTGCCTTCTACTCTTAACAAAAATCTCATAATATTTTTATAAAGGTGGGTTGGTTTTTTTCTCTTTCCTCTTAAAGCTACTATAGTAACTGAGGCTGCACTGATAAATCTGTAACCTGATCCTGAAAAAAATTACAACTCACATTGGTATTATGAATACTGACCTCCTCACTGAATTAGGAATTATGTACTTTAACTAGTACATCAAATCTTCTGGTCAACATTGGAACTGAAACACATAAAGCAAAAACTTAGTTCAATCCTACATTCTACATTCAAAATATATCTTATGCAATTGAAAAAAAACCCCTCACAATTCTCCTTTTTTTTTTTTAAAGAAAGAGAACAGAACACAAAAGTAAAACAATTAAATCTTTAAAAAAAGAAACAAATTAATCTTTAACTGCCACATACTCTTGTCCTGCAATATCAAAGTCATGGTTAAATCCTGAATAAGACTTATAGATATCACTATTTTTCCTATAGAAATATTAGTTAACAGCCATTACATTCCAAAATATGCCTTGCTGCATAATCATAATTTCTTAAATGATCAAACCAAACTAACACCAAGGATCTTTAAATCAAAAAAGGTGCAGTATACAATAAGCATATGTGTCGTGACACTCTTCTTCTCCACTACACTTTCAAAATTTTAACCAAGTCAATTCAAGAATATTTGCAAAATGGCTTTATTTACAATGCTCTTGGCCTACCAGCAAGGCAGATTAGATTTGTTCTGATGTCTTCGCTAAACTCCAGTTTCTTAGGCCATTGCTGAAGTTCAGCTGCCACTTTTCAGCATCCACTTCTCACTTTAAGTAGGAATTGATTATCAAATTTTTAATTTGGCTAAGAATCAGAATTGACATGACTGCTTTTTCACAGAATTGGCATAAGAATTGACACTTACTACTACTTTTTCACAAACTGCTGCAGGGGACATATATCTAGTCAGAACTTCAGTATAATATGATATTGATATGACAGCAATGCTCCCTACCTGAATGCTATGATATTGTCCCAACAGCAAAAAGAAGATCAACTTCTACTACATGTCAGTACCACTTCCTAAAGTGCCGCACTTTTTCCATAGTTGCAAGTCCAAATAATAATAATCGGTAAGTTCACAAAAATGTCTTAAGGTTAAAGCATTTTCTTCTATTTGTGAAGAAATGACTACCATATGTAACTGGCTATTATCTTTTTTTGAAGAGGGAGATAACGTTGTCTAATGTTACTCCAAACACAGGAGACTGGATTGTAGTTGTAGCCTGTTATATTAGGACAATTCACCTCTTAGTACCTCATTTACCTCATTTTTAAATGGGCATGGACTTCCTTGCCAAGTGCACTGAGATTTGCTGACAACACAAATGTGCTGTACAACAAGCATGTATTCCTTTTTGATGGGGTTGGCAATTGCACTCATTACTGATTAGTTTACTCTGGCATTTTAATGCCACACAAGAAACATGGCCTTTGGACACTGCCCACTTGTCAAACACATCCTGCATATAATCTCTCTAATTGCAGGAAGGGCATTGAGAACCAGCTGTGAAAATGTGTCTGATATCAAGTTATAAAAGTTGAGCATGGTAAATTGAAGGCAAGTTCCAGTTTAAGGAGTTTCCATAAGGTCTGGGATAGACATAAATGCCAGACTAGGAAACCACTTCACAGCATGTGAAATGCTCTTTTTGTTAGAACCACAAACTTCTGCTAGACTGTTGACTGATGGAA
The DNA here is from genome assembly GCA_026212715.1 of Elanus axillaris. Lineage (NCBI taxonomy): Eukaryota > Metazoa > Chordata > Aves > Accipitriformes > Accipitridae > Elanus > Elanus axillaris. The sequence goes on from JANZLQ010000100.1 coordinate 17,316,386, forward strand.
CACTTGGATTAGAAATACACAGCATGAAATTCCATTTCCAGGGAGGAAAGGGAAGTTCTTGATGAGACTGGTGAAAGAGTGATAAAAGCTTTACTCAAAGCCTCCATTTTAGTATCAGATTGTGGGAAACTTCCATTTAAACTGCCCCACAAAGCCCATTAGCCATCAATCTACAAGCACTAAATAAACCCTTAACACCTCTAAGAGACTACAACGTAATCATCTAACCAATGCTGTTAGAATCACCCCAACACAGATGCTGATGAAGATCAGAGGAAATTTGTAGATGGTAGAAATTTCCTCTCAAGCAGCTCAAAGCAGCTCCACAATGAAACCGCACCCTGTCCCACTTCCACCCTTACCTTCACACTTAACTGCCAATGGTATACACAGGAAGAAAAAAATCCTACCTTGCTAAAGAGAAAAAAAGGCCAAAAATAGAGGGAGGGGAAGTAAATGTTTTTATCTGGCTTTCAATGACTAGGAAAAAGCTTTTTTAGGATCCATGTGTCACCACCAGGTTTTCACAACTATGACATCTTTCTAGATTCTTAAAATTTAACACCGAGTACAGTTAAAAATAAAAACTCCTTTCAGCATGAGGGTAACTGTCTTCTACTCCCTGATGTGGACAATCTATTGGAATAAAAAAGAATCCTAGCATTCCTGAGGGAAGAAATAACTTTCAAATTTGAATCAAGTTTTTCTATCAGAAGTTTTTGGTGGCTGGTTTTGTGAGAGAGAGGAAAAGAAGAATGATTTGGGTTTGTTTTATGTGGGGAGATATGGAGGACTAAATTTAAATTTTTTTGAAAGATGAGTGATTTTTAGTCTTCACTGTCCAAGCAGTTCCCCGTTCATGATGAACAATGTTTATTCTGGACATACTAAAAACTGACACCTGCAAAACTGCAAGTACCTTGACAAAAGTGCAGAATAAAATAAATAATTTTAAAGTAGTCATTCTAGTGCACACAAACATGGAATTAGCTTTGGGATCTTGACAGCCACCTCAGTTGCAGTTCAGTTGTCTGCTCCTTCCTTTTGTCAAAGCTTTTTCCTCTGGCTGGAATGGATAACAAAGCTTATCTCAGCTTCCTCCATTCACTGTTTAACATCTTAGAAGAAACACATTTGTTACGGGGTTAATATTGACATGCTGAAGTGTGTGCTCCGTGTCAAGACAAATTCCAAATACCCTATTCTGTTAGCCCTTCTATGGTGTTTCGGGATAGAACCAAATCCATTGATTGTCGTGCATCCATCAGAGCCATCCTAAGTGACATTATCATCTGAACTTAGGCAGGGAAGATTCATTTGGAAGAAGAATGTCCCCCCCCCCAAAAAAAGACAAAATGATATATAAACAACAACTGGATTTCTCGCTTTAATACAGATGTCATACAGGTCAAAATATCAGATTAGATATAATTCCTATTATTGCTGGGTTATGTTCAAAACTAGTCAAGAGTTCACTCATATCTTCTTTCTCAAAGACAACTGAATAATTACCGCACTGTTTATTGCAAGGTTCTCTCAGACAAGACACTAAAAATGGAGGTCTAATTTATGTAGACTTTAAAGAGACTGATCTCACTTAAACTGAGCATCTATTCTCTGGTTTCAGTCTGTGTTAATTGCAAAGGTGTTAATGGTTGTTTACCAAGAAACAGACTAACATGGCCTACTTGATCCATAGCCAACTGAAACACCTTTACTAGACTGGGCTCAGTGGCACCAGTTGTGAAAAAAAACCACACATTTCCCCCCCACCCCTTCTTTTAGGAATATAAAACAAGGGTTTATCTATCATATGGTACATCTGTAGCGTCTTCTATCCTAACTGGGAACAAAACTTAAATTTACTTTCCTAACATCACATTATTCAGATGAATACATAACACAGGGTTTTACTACTTCTTTGCTCTATATGGTTCTCTGTCCTTGGGGAAGCCTTTAGAGCAGATTGTCTGCCATATACACAATTAAAAAGAATCCCCTTTTTCTTTTGTATTTGCAGATGTCTTTTGCTATTAGATATATTGGCAAGTTGATGCAGAGGAATGGGCTGCAAATCAAGCTGCCTTCTCTTAATCATTATTATGAATATTTAATAAATTAACCAGATCCCATATTCTATGCATTTTTATCCATCAAATCTATCTTTATTAGTACCTTTAACATTTTTTGAGAACTAATTTTCAAAGTTCAGAGGTTAACTTGTCTTGTTTTGGTACTGAAAACGAAGCAACTTCTTACTGCTTTTGGCAAAGTGGAGTCTTCCTCTTCTGGAAGTAAATGGAATCTATGAGGAATCAAATGTCACAATTCAGAGATTGGGTCAGAATATCAAAATGTCCATACTGTGCTGTGCAGCACAGCTTGGATATCAGGAATGATAAATTATAACAGGTTAGACAGAGTAAGCGTTGTAGTCTGAGAAGGTCTTTCTGAACATAGCAATTGTCACACTGAAAATTGAAACATAGCTGAAAAAGTATTAGCAATCACAGATTTGCTTGTTTGTTTTCATATAGCAACCACTTCAGATAATTATGCTTATTTTAGTCATATATGTATAAAATATATAAACATATATGTATATATAATGAAATACATACTTTTAAATTTTAACTGAAAGTTATTATTTATATGTATAATTAAAGTGCACATTTCTCAGAGTATGTGATGATAAGTCTCTAAACCAGCTTGTTCTGAGATAGGCCAGCTAGAGAGGCTGAATTGCCAAGTTATATTGTATTGTACCCTAACAAGATTATGGTGTTAAATGCTAGCCCCTCCACAGCCTAAAAGCCCACAGGTAATTCACATAATAATAATAAAAAAAGATGGTTTTCCATTTTTCCTCAAGTACAACAGTTAGCATCGTTACAACCAGATGGTAGGAGTATACACCTCTGCACTAACAAGACAGAGACAGCATATAGCCAAACACACTTCATGGTTCTCTTTGGCTGTCTTTGCATTGTCTTTAAA
>JANZLQ010000100.1:17324382-17333326 GCA_026212715.1 Elanus axillaris
ATACACACACTAATGCAAAAGAATGCACATTTTTAAGGGTAACGGTTTCTATCACATAACTTGAAAATTAATTTTATCAATTATTTTGCTATTAATTAGCACATTTAAACATTAAACTAAAACTAAATTCAAAATGTAACCCCCTGCCTCGAATAAACACAGCCTTTGAAGATGATTTTTATAATGCATTGAATGAGATTATGGATCCATCACTGAGCATGCAGATATGTCTGTACTTTACATCCCTTCACAGCAGGCACCATAGCGGCTTCATGGGAACCATTACAACACGTGCTGCCAAATTCATATTAGCATTAGGCAACATAATTGTTTGAGTTTTAATATGACAAAAAAACTGAGCTCAAAAATATTTTCAGCAGTAAGTTTCATAAAAAGCCATGTATTAAAAAGAGGTTATGTCAGCTACACATGCAAACAAATGTGAAGACATTGGCAGTCCTTTTATGTCATTATTCTAGGACTATATGATCCACTCTGTATGAAACAGAGGAGGAGAAGAAATCCTGGTTCAGAGGGGGCAAATAAACAAAAAAAAAAAACAAACCAAAACATTTCAATGGAAAGGTTGGGGAAATTAGTTGTAACATTTGCAGTGCAAGACCCTGACTTCCTTCCGTTCACAAGATTCATTCAGGCTCTCCACTCCATGTTTCTAACGGCATACCATTTCTAGCTTCATCAGTAGAAAAATAGGAATTCAGATTACTTTTGAAGGCTTTGATAAGACTAAAACATCTAGCACCACATTTTGGTTTCTGAGCACACTTCTTGAAGCTATAATGAACTACTTCTTTCCAGAACAAAGTTCTTCGCAACAAGTAAAAGAAATTTTGGCTCATCCCTGTCTATCTGTTGTGATAAAACTTTCCAAAAGCAGAGACATGTTCTACCCGTGAGAACTCTTGCTGCCCTCCAGCTAAATGTTTATATTAAGGAACACAATTCTTTTGTCAATTTTTCCCTGTATGAGACACAAAAAAGAATCTGGAAAAAATAGAAGTCAAGGCAAAAAATATCTTCATCTACAAATTCAGAACAAGACCAATCAGACTGCAAGATTTTTATGCAGGAAACAGTTTTAAAATAGGCCTCCTGTTCTAGAATGACATCGCGCAGGAAGTAATGGACCAATTTCTCTCTTACTCACTTTATACAACTTCAACACCATTTTTGCTAGCCCTATGTGCAAGCTTATAAACCTCCCAAGCTCTGTATGTTGGTCACACTTTCTCCCTTCCCTGTTGCCCCTTCCCCCGACCATAATGGTCAGTTCCTCCTGGATATCCCAAAAGACAAGGATATGCCTGGTAAGTGGGAGAGGTCAAACATGAGCACAGCTATTTATTGTATATACTGCAACCAGATGGAAGTAACTCATCCATCAAGGAACTCATCATTCTCATCACATTAGCTTCTTATAAAAACCCTCCTGCTCCTTCTCTGATCTACACAGTTCAGCTTCCCCTCTTCTGTGCACTTTTAGAAAATGAACCTTCTCTAACCCTACTGCTGCTTTCTCCTTAAATCATTGCTACCTATCACTTCATGGTTATTTTTAAACTTTACTTTTATCAATACTCATCCTGTAGCTCTGGGAGATATTAAAAGTGTACCAGGGCAAGGAAGGGCGTTTCTGACACTTGCTCCCTCATTCATCAGCCCCTCATAGGCCCGTTGGTGACAATGAAAAGATTTCACAATACCGTGCGGCAGAAACTCATTCTCCCACTCATCCATCATGCTCAACCTAGCAGCAGTTCTACTGACCTAATCTGTAATGCCTCGATGCTCACTGGAGATTTCTTAAAGGCACCCTTCATTGTTGTTAGTTACAAAGAATAAGCCTGTTCTATTAGATAAGGAGCCTAAATGGTGCAAGAATTAATGCAATACTGTTTCATCACCAAGTCCCGGATTCAAAGACTGCAGAGTTAGAGCCAATGTGGGGGATGTCTTTTTATCTGAATTTTGTTGAAGATCATACCAAAAGGAGATGAAAGAAGTTTTAAACTCACTTCTGGGTACTGATAGGCATTAAAGGACCAAGTGTGAGTCACTATCACTAATTCATCACTTTTTGACAGTTACAGGCTAATAGGTGCCAGATATTCCACAATAAACCAAAAACCACATTAGAGTCTATTCTTCAGAAAACGACAATTGCAAGTAAGGAAGCCATAGTTGAATACTTTGATGGAACATACTTTTTTTCTAAAGGGAATAACCAGAACCTGTGTGAGCAGCTGAAATAAAAATATAGGACACAATGAAAAATGTAGTACAGATATTGTAAGAAGGGATACAAGAGAGACAGCTAGATGTATGATTTTATCACATTGACATAGCCATAAAAGAATGACAACACAAATAGTAACTGATGAACATAAATAAGTAAATAGCAGTCAATGATGAGTGAAACAGTGATTCAGTAAGAGTTCAAAATTTATCGTGTCATTTCACTTAACTGAGTTAACTATTATTTTTTGATGGTGCAATGGATCAGTCATTCACAAGTAGGCAAACCTAACAGTGCAAGGTCTTTTGCAGATTAGAATGCTATTCATCTAAGACATTTTTAGTATGAGGTTTACAAATAACTATACAAAACTTTTAATTTATTATTTATCCACAAATATAAGCACGTAGACAAATACTAATTTGTTACTCTGTCAGCTTCTTTCAGCTCCTTACCTGCTGTGAATACTGTCTAGGTGCCTCAAAGACAAAAACCTCTTTACAGGCGTCAGCTTGTAGTTTGCATTACAATCCAAGACCCAGGCCACCGTCATTCTAAGAGGCCAAACCCAGATTGTAAGAATAAGTCCCTGACCTACATAAATACCAGCATAGTATACAAAACTGTCAACAAATAGAAGTTTTAGCTGTGCTTTACGCAGAGGAAACTGGAGCACAAGAAATTAAAAGACCTGTTGAAGATCATATGAAAGCCTGACACAGCAGTAGAAATTGATTGACCCAGGATGAATTGTAAGCTAGTTTTCTTATGCAAGAGTCCATCTTTCTATCTTCATCTTTATATGCTAAGTAGAAAATATCAGGCCTGGATAAAAGGATTGGTTAGTTGGTTAGTTTACATCCTCAGATGTAAAGTACTAAATAAAACCATCACACTTTATGCTTGTAAAATGCTGACAATGTGCTTTATGCAGTATATAGAGGACAAAGATATGTTGCTTTTCTCTGCTTGTTCTCTAAACGCTACTGAGAACACAGAAGAGCAGAACATATACTAGAATTATTTTTATTTTCTGAGCAAAGTAAGCTTCTTTGGTTACTAGAAGAACAAGGAACCATACTAAGACCTGCATTTTTAGTAGACTGAAAGGCTGTGCTGCTCTAGGTTAGCATACAGTATTTATCTGCCCTGCTTAAAATTGGTGTGTACTCAATAGTGAGTGGCAGTTCAGCTCAAGACTGTAAAGTCATGGCAAAAAAAACAAGCCAACAAAGAAGCAAAATAGGAGTAAACGACAAATGCAAAATGGGCATAGTTTCCTCTCCAACATTTTTAGAGTTTAAGCACTACTGAGATCAGTTTTTCTCCACACCCCTTAAACAGAATCAGACCTTGCAAAGCACTGAGCACCTGCAACATGCAAGATCACTTATCAGAAAATATTCTACATTTTACAGGTCTAAAATGTTCAACAGGGCATATAGCATCCAGCAATATACAGGAAAGGAAATCTTCAAAAGAATATCATTAGTGTAATTATAGTACTAAATACATGTGTTGCACTACACAAGCAACTTTTTGAAGCTTATTGGAAATTCCAAGACTAGAGGGGAACATCCATTTCTTCCACAAGACCTCTGGTGGCATTCACAGCCATGACACTTGCCATGCTGTTCACATTTCCTTTTAGCCAATGAACTCCATTCTAATGTCCAGTCATCACCTTGCGTTATTTTCTCATAGCAAGCCACCGCAAGTGTTCTGGATGTATATACATTTTGGTACTTATCAGAATGCCCTCATCCTATTAGGCGAATGCCATTTTTCTTTGAAGCACTTCAAATTCAGAATCTACCTAGCCTAAAACATTTACAGAAATAAGGACTGCTCCATTTTTTTTGGCAATAGTAAAGAAATTACACCTTTAGAAAGACAGCTCTTTTCATAAATAACAGATTTATGATGTGTTCTATTGAAAGCACTTCCCAGGAGAATGTCAGTCAGCATACTCTGCTATGTAATATCTTTAGCTGTATTAGCTTTTCCATAAGTAATTTTGTATGCCTACCCACTTGGAGCGAAAAGAAAAAAAAAGGAAAAAAAAAAGAAAAAAAGAAATTGCAGGCTTTTGTACCAACATCCATCCAAATAGTTAAATAAGAAAGCAGTGACTTAAGAAGGATTTGAGGTAACCAAGCTCCCCACAGAATATGATCCTGAAAAAATATTACTTGTAGATGGTGTATGTTAATCACTGATCCCTGGAAATCTCATCTGAAACATGTCTAATCAGTAATAACCAAAATGTCATACTTTGAGATGACTACATTTCCCAGAATAGCTGAGACTGTTCCAAGGATCAAGATTCATTGTCCCTGTCCTGAACAATTAAGGTCAGCATTCTCCAACATTCAGGTTAGAGCTGCTTCTCTTTCGCATATCAGGACTCTGGCACAAAGCTTCTCTACATCCTGCAAGCAGAATGAGCAATTCTGAAGACACCCAACCCCCCTCTTAATACTCGGAGCTCAGTAGGAGACCAATCCATGGACAATTTTCCTGTCCTGACTTGATGAGCTTAAAATTTTATTAGAAGAAAGTAATATTACAGTTCAAGTGAACTGATAGATGAGAGAAAGCCACTGCAACAAAGGCATACACACCGACCTATAATTTGGACATCACAAATCATAATTAAAATGTAAAATCTCCAATATAATGAACACATGGCTAATTTAACATGCTTATAAAACATGCAAGCTTTTTCTTAAATGATCTTTGATAAATTAAGGTATATTGACATTTGTATTTATAATACTGTAGCGTTTTTTAAACGTATGTACTGGGGGCAGGAGGGGCATGGACTGTCACAGTGAGGATGGTATGGTTTTCTACAGTAGGGGAAGGCAGAAGACTTTTTATAACCTCAAAAGGCAAAACCGTATTTCAGAAAATGTTATTTAACGCATGGATATGATAAGGTTGAAATTCTCTGATCTAAGACAAGCTGTTATTGCTAACTATTCTCTAAACCCCACTGCTGTGCTTTGGGCTTGCTTATTTATTTATTTATCAGTCTTCCACTTTCCTAAATCCAGCTGCAGACCATCTGATCTGCTTTTCTCTTAATAGCTCTTCATGTTGAAGAAAGATTGCTTAGAGAAATGGGTTTCAGTTTTGAACAGTCTATTTTATTAAAAATGAGTTGCAGCTGTAAATACTAGAGGTACTTTTTAATACTAGTATTTTCACAAACTAGCTTAAAGATCTAATACAGAAAGGGAAAGCTTTTTATTCATATTTATGCAGTGTATGACATCCCAAAGTACTTTTTATAAGTACAAATCTGCAAAGTATCACAGATATGCAAAACTCCGCACATTAGGACTACTTGATTTTTTTGCCAGGTAAGTAAAATCCCTTTAGATAGAAATGAAAGGGCACGGACTTGGCAGAGAAAAAACAAAAAAAGAACAAAAAAGAATGGAAGTACATTTTTTGCCTAGAGTGACAAAATTAGTCTGAAACATTTTTAAGACTTTTAATGCAGTATTTTGATCAACAGAGAAAAGCAAGCAACATCATGTGCTTTTCATTTAAGAACATGTGATGATATGGAGCACAAACTCATTTACAGCTGTCCACAACTGAGATCACATCACTTAATATCTTCAGAAAATCTTGATAATATCACTGTCTTACACTATACGAATTTTGATCTTAAAATGTTGTTCCTCATATTTTCTGATCATGATCTGGATATTTCTTAGCATCTTTTTCTGTAAAGTCAAGACTCTTAAATACCATGAACCAATGCCAAGGTATAAGAGAAAGCTATGAATCTTTTTAGTTACTTTTAAAAAAATTGAAATATTTTTCTTTAATACATTCACAACAAAATCCATCATTTCGTGAACCTGGAGGACTAAAAGCTAAGAACCTTCCTTTACCAGAGTCCTAAAGTAGGAAATATCACAGATTATAATGGTGGTGAATTAAGGAACTCACTTTCCAATTCCCCAAGCTGGCTTGGCAAAACCAGTAGAAAACAAGAACATTCAACATCTTCCAGAGTACCACCAGCCCGAAGAAAAGGAATGCTACAGGAAGAATTGCCGAAATGTCCTGGATCAGTGGGAGTACTTCACTCTGAACTGCATTATAAATTGGTTGGATTTGTGAGACCAACAGGAATTGTACAACTAACTGCCTGAGCCAGCCTAGAAAATCTCACTTACAGTTCAAATTACCATTACATTAACAAGAAAAAACAAGACACTGCAGAGAAGTTGGTACTGTTTTATTTGAACTGTAGCACACCTTAAGCCATACCAGTATCCAAGATTAAGTGTACAGATTCAAATTCGCTGCAAGGAGATTCTTGCAAAGTTTCATGTTGACAAAATGCAACATTTATCCTAAGTCAGAGATAAGGTCCATAAAACACTAATAGCATTGTCTTTTATGGTATAGCCTACATATAAAACCTGAGATCAAACTACCCAAACATTATAACAAAAAAACACTGAAATAAACACACTTGTGGCACAAGTAATGCCAAACTTGACACCAGACTGCTACAAATACAAAGCATGTAAGGGTGCTGTTGGAAAATAAGTAATTAATATTGTGTCCAGGTACTTTACTGAATGTGTTTGCCAGCCAAGTATTTGCTGGGTATTCTTTTTTAATCTGACCTTAAAAAAAAATCTGGAGAAAGCCATTTCAGAATTTTTCTTCAACACTTATCTCAAAAATGGCCCATTTGATTCCTGAACATCTCTAATGTATATCATCAGTGACTGAAGGAGGTTTTTTATATGATTTTTGACAATTTAACAAGTCCTCCTGACAAATTAAATGGTTGTGTTGACAACTTAACTGTACTGCCAATCAATATTTTCAATTACTTTCATTGTCATTCAGAAAAAAATACAACACGAGGTCATACAGTGGTAAAACCAAGTAAAGAAAATAAAATGATGCAGAGTTGTGGGGGAGGGGGCAGTGGGTGGGGACTGAAACTTTGAGGCACAACATGCAATTTAAACATTCTTTGTTTTTCAGGGGAAAGGTTAGGTGTTTCAGAATAACTTCTCTAATTTTAGATCGTGGTGACATCTTGCTGAGAATACAACACAGTTTCCTTTCTTCCCATAAGGTATTTTAGAAGTCATTAAACCTGAGCTGCTGCCACATGGCACTTTCAGTGAAATCATCCTCTTTATTCCATCACTTCACATCATAACCTACATGTTCTTAACTACTAAACCAGCCCTATACAAAGTAGATAAATGCAATTCAAGAGAGCTACGGGTCAATTACAGAATTTTTAAGTCAGACTTTTAGGTCAGAGTCCTGACTTACACAGCTCTTTGGTAAGGAAAGAGCTGTATTTTCAAACATTTTTACCACATTAAAGAAACACTTCCTGTGTGTTGGACTACAATGACAAACTCCTTATTGTAGCTCTGTTGGAAATTAATGCACAGTGGCAACCAGTTTACACAAAATCTGTAGTAATTCAGGGTTGGTATAAAAATACATATTAATTAAATGACCAAGAAATTCAAATTACTTCATAAGTTTCCCTTTTCCTTAACACAATGGGAAAGTAAACTACATGGTTAATAATTCTCCAAAAAAGGGGGAGGTGGGGCCTCTGTGCTTTTTTCCAGCCTGGATGTTCTAACATAACAAGTAATCCTGACAGGTGGAATCACATGGCCTGACTTCCAAGACTTTCTGCACCAGAGGCTGTCAGAGTGGAAAGTGGTGCTTCCTTTAAGGGCAGATGAAACTTGCTAATAAGGACCCGTGCTAGAGGACCCACACTTCAGTAATGACCTGGGCCTTCACTACAGCCATGGCTGGTTACTCGGTGCCTTGAAGAATGATCGGGCAGTTTAATCCCAAATCTCTTTCCTCACAAAATAAGGATATAGGATATAGGCATGAAAGCTGAGTGTCAGCAGTTGCCATGATCTTAACATTTTCTGGCTTACCAATTTAAGGCATGCAGAGGCAAATTTGCTCACACGCATAAGGGGAACCTGGGATTTCAGTGAGCTCTGCACCCAAGGCTGCTGCAGGCTAGAATGGAGGAGACAGCCAAAGGGAAGGACACGAACAGGCAAACAAAATGAGCAGAGAATAATGGGGATTTAAGATCATGTGCAAGGAAAGCAGCTTTTGGAGGAAGGAAGGAAAAAAAAAAAGCGTCTGAGGACGAATGTTGGAAACTGAAGAGAAGCAATGAAGGTATGAAGTAGACAAATGTTTGGAGGCTAGGTTATAAAGTCTAGTTTTCAGTTAATCTGAGCATAAACCTTTTAAAGGGGAACACCCCAAAATCAATAGTCATTTTAAAAGCAGAATACTACATATATCACATATATTGTGAGAGACCAGGTAATCCTCTCTGTATGAGCCTAATATTGTCCTATTTTTGTCAGAATTCCTCTATTGGAAAAAGAGCTCAAATAGAGATATTTACTACTATCAGTCTACCTCCTCCATGTTTAAACCATTCCAGAAGTCCAGGACTATTAAAAAACGTTACCAATAAGACAAGTAAGGTGATATTGCTGGTCACTCCATTTATAGATTTTATTCTTCTGCTATTAAAAGCCAATTTATTTTTCACTGGAAGCAAGAATTAAAAAGTTTTTGTTCTCTTAAATTATTTTGTGTTATGGACCTTGTTCTAACAATTACATTTCACCA
>JANZLQ010000100.1:17342225-17365354 GCA_026212715.1 Elanus axillaris
GAAGGGGGTATATGGGAGGGAAAGGATTAAATGCATACGATGTACTTGAAACATATCCAGAGCATTTTAAAAGCTGAAAATAAAGGCTTTTGAGAGATACATTTTGGGGGCTGAAAGGAGAATTGATACAGAAAGCTAACCTGGCATGATTTTAGGGGATATATCTAAAAAAGCCTAATCATTGATAATTCACAATTTGTGAGCCTGGTGGGATTTCATGCAGAGCACTAGCCTCACTAAGGTAATTGGTGCTATTGAAACAACACTGGCTCAGCAGCATGCTGCTTTCTTCCTCGCCTCTGGGCACAGGAAGGATCAATATTTGTTAGGATTGCTTCTTGTTCCAACAATGTAAGATTTACAATACTTGCTAGGATTCTCACTTTGTCTTCACACAACTCATCAGTGGAACCCAATTACTAACCTCAGACAAACAACATTAACATGAGCCTCTATGCTTCTTTATTGCCCTTCATCCAAGTCTCATTTCAGGGTCTTCAGGCAGTGCCACTATAACAGATACTACACTTTAAAGTGTGCTCCAAGGAATAAATTTTCAGTCTTTCATTACTCGTACCTTGATTTACTTCATATCATCTTGCCGCTATAGACAAAGATAACACACTGTAAATTACAGCCATCCTGTCTTGTAGTTTCAGAGGTAGGGGGAAGGCAGGGAGTGATGCTTTTGCGCTACAATTAGCACTGGGCACCAGAGCTTCATTGCTATCATCACTAGTGACTGAAACTTGTTTTATCAAAGATGCAAAGCCATTATTTCATATAAACTCATTTCCTAAATTGCTTTATATTTATTTTACACTCTGATAAATGAGAAACTCTACAGTAAGAAAAAAATACATATTTTTATATTGTTTATTGCATTAACTTAGGATAGGTAATCTCATTTAACTTTACTCATGGGGCTATTTCTGCAAATTTTTCAGTCCTGATGTCTTAATAACACAGTGGCCTCTGATAGTTTGCTGTTCATTATGTTCTACTTCAAGCTCAATACACAGAAGCAAACTCCCAATCTGGATAATTCTGTTTCAAATGTTTTAACTATTAGTGCATAGTTGGCAATAGAAGGCTTGGAAAACAGTCACTGGAAAAATTCCTTCAAGTTAGCTGTTGCAGTACCCCCTTATTTGTCCTACAATTTCCTCCATCCTCCATCCTATTCCAGTGGCTGATAACTAAGAACATTAGTTTTATGCGACTTGTCAAGCTCAAATGAAAAGAGAGCTAACTTTAATGACACTGCAATTAATCGCCCCAATAGACAGACAGCTAAAAGACAAGATATTGACTTCATTAAGGATAATGTATTATGTCATTAAGTTGGTAGGGTCACCTTGTGTATCATATATGCTTGCTAATATATTGGCATTTTCCTCAAATAAGATAAATTCAAATATGAGTGATAAAGCTGATTAGAAAATGTTTAATCTAAAGAGGCTAGTTTCCTTATATTCGACTTTGCAGCCCCAGGTATAAGTGGACTAGTAAAAACCCATTACAGATCCAGGTTTACCTCAAATAACAGGTCCTAGCAATTTATAACCTTTCTGGGTTTTGGGGGTTGTTTATTTCTGTGTGTCTTTTTTCTCCCCCTCAAGCTCAAGTATTATTTGCCCAGACTGCATTTCAGATTTGTTTTTAATTGTATAATCTTCTTCAGCACATGTAAGGTTAAAATGACCACTGCATTCTAAATTAGTACTTGTGTGAGGACTTAACCCTGCACCAGTCAGGAGTTAGAAACGAGTTTAATTTGAAAGAGGTACTACAATAATGAGCTATTATAAAGCTGATCATTCCTTCTAATTAAGAAACTTCTCTTTTTAGCCCCATCTAAAGGCAGTTTCATTGGGTGGAGATTTTTTTTTTTTAATCAATATGATGGAATATTTACAAACTAAGATACATCTGAAAGCAATTCCTGCCAATTAATACCACACAAATAAAACAGGTTTGATATTCACTGCCTTCCTACTCATTCCCATAAGATACACTAGGTAGGCACGTTTCTCTCACCAATGCTATTTTCTCAGGTTTCCAAGTAAACTGAGAGCTGCTCATTTCATTACAGTAGTGACTATCTGCATATTGCAATTTTGCAAATTACTTAATAACATAATGTAAATGTAATGCACTAGAAGAAAACTGCTTTATACACATGGTCTGCCCATTCCACTAACTGCTTCAATAAGCTGAAAACCAAAAATAAATGGGACACTGTTTATTTTAAACCTCTTCACTACAAGATTATGCTACTGTCTTTACATTTGTTAAATAGTTCCCAGATGCCAGAATTATTTGTTCAAATCTGTCCTAACAGTCCATCTAAACCTTTCATAATGTTACTTACTATCATACTTCAATTATTTTTTTAAGTTATATATTACGCATAAGACCAGGGTTTAAAGAAAAAATAATACAGATCTGCTTTATTCAGTGAGCAACAAAGTGGTATTTTAAAATGAACATGATTGTTATCCTGTTGCTCTTAATTTATTTCAGCAGTTCCTCAAGAAAAAAAAAGATACTCTGGAGGATAACAGTCTGCAAATGGTCATTTCGCCTCACACTACTGTAGGCAACACACATGACCTCCTTGAAAAGAACAAACTCTAATTAGCATCACCTACAATTCCTCTTTCCAAACCATACCTTTTAACCTGTAGCCCATCTTTTCCAATATTTCCATTAAGATTGTCAAAAGCAGAAGTTTGGGAACCTTTCCTTGTGACCTTGGCATTTCTTCTCAGGCTTAACGTATTGGCATTTTTTCCTCTGACTGCATCGCTTCTCATTTGTCATGATTATTGTTGAATTTTTCAACTGTCATTCCCGAACGTAAATCAATGGTTGTCGACTTCCCCTTTGTCATATCTGCACTACCAACAGCCTTTCCCTTCTAAATGAGGCTTCCTCCCTTTCCATCCATTAAAAAAGGCCTGTCTTTTGGAGAAGTCAATCCTTTGTTAGGTCACTCCATTTATCATTCTTCCAATCAGTACCTGACACACTTATTCAGCCAGGTCTTCAACCACACAATCATTGTTCATTTTGGGAGGGGGGAGAAGGAGAGAGAGAAGGGGGTACTTCATTTATGCATGGTGGGTTTTGCCATCCATCTTGACCAGTTTTATATATTTCAATGCCCTTGTATCTTCAGGGCCCTTACTTGCTTGAAGGAAACACCAAATTCAGAAGAAAAAAACCACCCTATACCCACAGGGGAAAGGGGGGAGAAAATACCAATAAAACATTTGGTGTATTAAGATATAAGAGAAACTAGATGTAAGAGAAGAATCTAACATAACAACTTCAGTTTAGTTACAAAGCGGCCCCTGAAAAAAAATCAAATCACTTCTATGTTAAAAAAAACCAAACCTAACTGGAACCGAAATAGTAATGGATTGCATGACCTTTTTGACAAGGTTCAAGTCATATAAAGTTATATTACAATAAAACCAGTTTCTAAGCAGAATATTAGTTCATAGTGACTTACAGAAGCCTTCAGGACATGACTTGTTCGATAGAGAAAAGGAAGTTAGTATCTGTTATTTATGTGGCTACAGTCACGTTTGGTTGAACAAATTTACAGAGCTTCGATCCCCTTTACTAATATTTCAAACAGACTGGCAAACAATGTTATTAAGGTGCTTTCGTCATTGGTAGGTATTAGGTAAAAAATGCCTGAAGTTTATTAGAGCTACCCACAAAAGCAACTAGTAGCAACTAGCTTTTCCACAATAATAGCTTCTTATTGTTGTTTTCTGTCTCAGGTTAGAGATAAGTCAATATCTAACACCTAGCCATCAGGCATGCCCACTCCCAGATTTTTAGGGGCATGATGAGAGAGGAAATCTCTGCACCAGATTTCTAAGATATACCCTTCAGTACAGTAAACTGATCCCAAACTGCTTCAATTATAAAAGGACTGCCCTATATCATTTGCAGGTCTAGCCCTTGCCTATTAAATAACACAAATGGGAAGAGTGCATTGCACATCATGCAAGGGTGATTTCTCCCAGAAAGTAAAATGGAAAGATGCAAGCTCTTACTATTGTTGCTTCTCAATGTAACAGAATGCATTATACTAACTTACACACCTAAGTTTGGTTAAAGCCCTAAGCAGGAATAATTAGCAAGAGGAGGACTTACTAGCTGGAGAAACGTAGCAAGTACAATTGATACAGGTTCAAGCATTGCACAGACCTCCTTTCATTAACATTCAATACATCCATTAACCTGATCCTTCACCCCAGCTAGAATTACACAGTTTAGTTCTATCTTCTCCCATCCTTTATTTCTAATACATGAAAATCTAAACTCAAGCAAACCAAGCAGCAACTAATTCTCTTCTAAGATCTTACTAAGCAGAGGTCTGCTGGAAAACCTTCAAAATCCTGCTGCCTTCTAGATCACTGTAAGTGGGGCTTTTCTTTATAGTGTCTGGCTCCCTACTAAAGCCATAAAAGACACACAAATCAAGTTAACACATCTTTTGCTGCAACATCACATGCTACTGTTTTCTGCACTTTTTCTCTACAAAAACGGATACATTTGACCAATCCACACAATACTGGGACACACACACACAAGTATATTTGGATATATATATACCTGGACATGGTATATTTGGTGCAGCAAAAGAAAGCAAAATACATAAACTTTGGAAGGGAGAGAAGAGAATTGTGGTCTTCGAGATATGTGATTTAAATCTCTCACTGTGTTACAGATTTTAATTTGGCCTGTAGTCAATCAAACAGGAAGCTTGATTTTCTACTTGCTATTTGTAAGTAATTACATACCCCATAGGGTATTACAGAAATAAATTTTCCAAAATTATTTTGATGAAAGTCATATGAGGATCTTGGGTGGGCAGATCAGCAGTAAAGCATAATGAAATGGAAGGTCAGGGCATTTTCAACACCAGAAAATTGATTCCTTGCATGCTAGGAGTTACCTGTTCCAAGGTGTAAGTCTTATTCTCTTAATGGAGTTTATATAGAAGAAATAATTTTGCCTAGAAGTAAGCAATATTCTCACACAGGATAACAACAAACATGCAACATTTCTATCAAAATTATGTACAACATGGTTTCTCAGAGTCCAGTTTAACCACCAATTTCTGCATTCAAGCCTTTTAGGTGAACACATAGGAGTAGCTGGGGTTTGGAGTACCACATTACAAAAGACAATCCAGTATTTGCTCCCCTTTCTTTAAGGCACATCACATTTTTATGTGTAACCTTGCTGCAGAGGCTCAAAAGTGACTTCAACAGTTCCTGCTGTACTTTAAAACTTTGCAATACTACATCATTGTACAATTTTGAAAGCCAATATCCATGTTACCAAAATACAGCCATCTAAATACCAGCATTTATATTTCTCATTAAATCCACTTTACTAAACAGATAACGACGAGAACTATATATGGTGCTCCAAGCTTGAGATGTCAACTAATTTGATTTATTCTTCTCTTCATGCCCTTATATCTTGCTTAATAAGACATTTTATTCAGATACTCCTGAGGTAACAAAGGCAAAAGCTTTGCTGCTGTATGTCGTAGAAGCTTTATTTATTTATTTAAGCTGAATAAGGTAAGGGGTCATTTCCTTGTGAAAAGAATAAAATACAGCTGATACTGTTTTAAATCATACCATGTAATCCCATTCTTGTCCAAGCAATAGATTTACAGATAACAGCAGCAATCTTCCTAAAGTGTAAGAAACCAGTGACCCTTCTGGAACCACAAAGTGACACAAAGAGGTGTTATTTGCAAACCAAAAGAGCTATTAATACACAAAACACTATATTGCAAGCAACACTACAGATTTTTTGAATGTATAAGGAGTAAGGAAAAACAAGCAGAGGTTGCAGTTCTAGCTCTAACATCACCATTTTGTGCCTAGCAAATACAGCGCATTTTATTGCATTCATTCATTTCTAGTTAGGACTTTTACTGACTAGAGGAGGGGAGGAAGAAAGTATCCTATTTGGCAGGCAAATGCTGCTATTCAAACTCTGAAGGAAGGTTCTTTTTTTTTTTTCATTTTGTCCAAGTAGAGAGCTTTATCATTCATGCATTTGCTTAGACTATATATATATTGTAATGCATTCATATGCACTGGCAACAGACAATATAGCAAAATTGCCTGGATAACAAAATACAATCTGTAAGATCATCTCCCATTTAGAAGCTCGCAAAATATCTAGACATAAAAGGCATGGATTACTGTAATTTCCTCATTTATTTAGTTTTGCAACTTTAGGTGCTAATGTGAGAAGAGAGAAGTGAAGATTCTTATCTGATTTTTTTTCATTATGTAATTTGAAATTGCAGTCATAAAAAACCAAAATGCCCTTTAGGTCCAGCATTGAGAATCCTTAAGAGCTGGTGCCATCATACAACCCCAAAGCATGCACATTTAATGTCTAATACATTTCTAAAAAATAGTAATGAACATGTTGATTTTCAAATGCAAACAATGTTGTCTTTCAATACATTTTTTTTTTAAATATGTGTAAAACACCTAGCAACAGTCTAGATTTTTCCTTCATGCTAATATATTCTGGATTTTCTGCTGTTGTTTCAACAAAAGACTAGTAACGTAACACAACATTTTAACTGGGGGCCTTCTACTTCCGGACACAATACGTTTTTGGACACATGATATTGAGACCAACAGAAACAGTAAGTGTGCCATAAAAGCAACCAATCATATGGATTTTTAGTCTCTGTATAATCATGACAATTGTTTTCTCTTGATTACATAATATGTATTTGTAGATGGAAAATGAATTCTCCCATTCAACAAATTGCAACAGAAATAAAACCTGAAAGCATGTATGGACTGAAGTATTAACAAGTTCTTATTTGAATTAGCTTGTCATTATAACTGAGACATAAGCTGAAATCTGGAACCTCTTATGATCAAAAACTGTGACCTTTATTTCCTTTTCTAATGCACATGAGAACTGCTAACTTGCATTTTATTTCAAACAGCCTGAGTAGCATTCAGAAGTTCTGTAAAGCAACACCCAGAAACTTAATTGCATTTAATAACTTCTATTACAATTCTAAACTGAGTCAAGTCCTGAAAAGGGTTGAAATCTACCTAACAACATTTCCTTGCAGCTTTCATTTCACTCAGTGTTTTTCAAGATCTAGTTGTATTCAAGAACTTTTAACATGCAGTGTGCAATTTCTGAATGTCTGTGCACAAGGTGTATCTTGCTTTTTATCTGCATTTTTCAATTGGATGCTATTTCTTCAGTAAATTTAAGGCAACACATTGAAAAAGTATAGTATGGACTGTGTTTCTAATGTCTCTCTTATACAGCAGCTACGTAGCACAGCGCCTTTTAGTGTGTTATCCTATACCAAATATATTAAAGATTTTTTAATTTTGTATTTTACTTTTTTTTCATTTCTCCTTAAAATATATTTGTAACAGATGATTACAGGGAACTGTATTTGAAAAATAGTGATTTTATTTTAAAAACCTGTATTGACAGTTACTCAGGGTTTTTTCCTACAGTCTTCAAGATATAAATAAATTTTCCAGCATTTGTGGAAAACCTTTAAAATCGATAGGTGCTGCTGTCTGTGTAGCACTGTACTAGTACCAGGTATAAATTGTAATGATGTACAGCTGAATTAAGCTCAACATTTAAAAAAATTTAACAATGTAACCAAACAATTTTTCCTTAATCAGATTTATAAGCTAATGCCTTATGAATGGCTAAAAAGAGACCTCAGAGGCAATTAATTTTGGTTCAAACACCAACTTCTTCCGATGCTTACAGGGACAAAGCTGCTTCCAAAACAAAGCCATTTCTGCCTCTCATAGCAGTGATGGGCCAGCACAGTTACACAAGATAGAAGTGAAGGGAAGGTCACAGGGCTGTGTGGTACATTTAAAAATGCCAGAAATAGATGCTGATCATCTTGTATTTCTTTTTCCAAAAAAAAGCCTCTAATCAGTTCTAAATTTCTTAGGCAGTTTGCTTTCTTGCTGCACCTAGAAATGTGTCATTTGTCTATTTAAAAACATAACAGCTCACCACCCCTCTTCACTGGCTTTCGTTGGCCTCTCTTTTTTTCCCGTTTAATGTCTCTAACTTTATGCCATGTTCTTTTCCTCTTTCAGCACGGCTGAGCAAGGCTGACAGGCGGATTCCTTTGCTTTTCAGGGTATTAAAGCCACTTTCCCGCTCTGACAGCCTGTTCTACTCTGCCACCTTATAGCTCTGGCTTCACACTTCTCTGGGCAGCCACTGCTTCTTGACAGACCACTGTCACTTCCCATCATCCTCTCTGTATATCCTGTTCTCTCCCCCTCAGCACGCATCCCGACTTTCCAACCAATGCAATTATTTTTTTTGACAAGCCATCCATCAGCTTTAACTTTAAAAGCACTTTCCGCTGATATCCATTGTTAAATCCCTTGCTTTTTATGGAGCTTGCATGAGAGAATATGATATCAGACATTCAAACTACCAAACCATGTAAATTTACTTTGTTCTCAGCTATGTTTCCAATTTCACGTCCAATTTTTCGGTACATTATGCGTAGTTGTTGTGCTTAATATGATGTTGTCAAATCCCATTAAAGTTCACTGCATTGCACGGCTTTAAAAACAGGTTACAATTTGCATTCTATAAAGAAAGGAAGGAGTGCAGTCTGAAGTCAAGCTGAATCTTATTAAAATTATCTGTTCAATTGTTACATTTGTAGATGGAGTAATTTTGAGGCATTAGCTGAGACACATATGAAAATGTCAGTGTGCCAACTAATGACAATGAAAGCAAAAGGAATATATCTGTGAAACTCAATAAAGCTCCTTTGCTGGTGACATAAATTTGATGATAATCCGAGGAAATGAATAAGGGACCATCCAGTTTGAATAGGAATTACCTTTTCTATTAAATCACTTTGCTGTATTTCCACTTGGCCTACATCTTGGTCTTATGCCACAATGAGTTTCTCTCAGTGGACTAAAAAAAATCCCTACAGGAGTAACATTCTCTTGAGGAATATCTTTCATGTAAGCCTCATAACCAATTTCAGACAGACACACTTAAAAACCAAGGAAAGAATTAGTCTCCCCTTCCCGCTTTCTGTATATAAGGGCAGATGAAATGATTTGCTAATGTACAATCAGGAGACACATCCAGTGATACACACCACTGTGTTCTCCATGCAGGGTTTTATGCACAAAGGCTTGCATTCTTACATACAGATAAATATATATAAATAGACACAGGTATAAATGAAATGTTCATCAAGCTGACAAAATGCTTGGAAAATAAGGATTCATGTGAAAGGCAAATTTTTTAATGGCATATTTTAATACAGTAGTTCACAGCCTTTAAATCCTACCCTTGGCAATCAGTAACTTGGCTTTTCCTTGTAGCAACAGGACAGGTGATAGTCAGCAATAAGTAATACTTCTGCAAGTATCATTCAGTTACCACTGTGTATTTTTTACAATTCAATACAATTAAAACCTGTTATAAATAATGCAAACATAGTATATAGCTCAAGTTGCATCAGCGAAGTTACTCTTTTGACTATAACAAGAAAGATAAATAAATCTGTTTGGCATACCCAAGCTCTCACCCTCTGGTAAAATTTTCTCAGACTCACCCTGCCACTTCTTAAAAAGCATGTTAAGAAGTAAAGTTCAGACTTCTGGAATTTATTGAAAGCAAAGAGGCAAGGACAATACTAAATGAAGCCAGCAACAGCTGCTCGGTCAATGGCCTCAACACAGGTGCCTTACAATGAAACAGTACCTGCAAAAGTAGTGAATGAAAAACACTTGCTCATCTAGAAATGCTAATCTGATTACAGATTATCATGATTCATCTTTTTCAGATCTACTTAAAATTAGTTTATTCTGAATGGTTTTCCCATACTACACTGACTCTGCATGAAAGCAGGTAAAAGTTACTCTTTACACTCATACCCCTAATCATGTTTCTCCAAATAGCAATTCTTCCTATTTTGAACCATACCCACAAATTTCCAAATCTCTATCATGATTATTAGGGGCCTCCAAAACCTCTGAACGTCTTTGCCTTATGTTAACCAACTGCAACTAAATCTTATATTACCTGCAAGCTGATTGTATTATCTCAGCCCCATCCTTAGCATATTAATATGTCACTGATTTTTGGCTGTGGTTTTCAGGGGAAACATGACCACTATGCTTTCCAGTGAAAGCATAGATGATACGAGTTATACACCCAGTTCTATCCCACATTACTGAGCTACTGTGCCCAAATCCCTAGACCATTCTTTCCCTTCCAATGAAAACATTAAGTGAATTTTCTGAAATGTTTAAGAACTTTGAGATAAACAGATGTATTACTTAATTTTACACTAAGTTTTGTTTAAAAAGAATAAAGACTAACCCAGTGAGAAAATTAGGAAAAGTGTGAATGTAAATTAATAAAAATCAGCAAAAGTATAAGTGATCCTGACATACATCAAAAGTTACATTCATACTATGTTATTAAAGCATTCTTATTTTCATGTCATATTGAAGAAATTGAAAAATGTAGTTCTGACCCAAGCAACCCATTAAAGATACTATGCCTTCTTTAAACCTCTTTAGTGAGCTACTGATGTTACCATTCCAGTTTGCAACTCAGCATAAACAGGTTTTTCTACTTGCTTTCTCTAGTTGTGTCCATTGAGACCCTGGCCTTTACCACCTTTCTTCAAATAATGCTCTAAGCCCATCTATCACAGCTTTCCAGTACAACTACTTCTTTCATTATTCCTTTATTTCTTTCATTTTTCCCCTTGTTCCATAACTGCTTCCTGTACATTTTTATATTCTTAAATTTTCACATCTTTGCTTTTACTTCAGTACGTTCCCCCTCTGTTCAGACATGAACCACTACCTTCCGCTGCGTTTTCTTAGCCTCTAAGCAACTCCATCTCTATATAAAAGGTGCTAAATAAACTATTGTACTGCACTGTGAAAGGTCATCTACCAATTTAGATGCCATACTACCTGTGGAGCAATTTTAAGAGATAAATATAAACTAGGATGAAGTGGACATTAATGGTACCATGTACTTAAATAATTCTTTTTCAACTGAAAAGCAACAATAACACCCATTTCATAGTGTCTGGTCATAACCCTCAGAAAAGTCATCACTATTCACCATCTACAAATTGAATCCACACAGACAGACCTAGAGGGGCTTAAAGGGGGGAGAGCTAGTTTGTTTGATAATCTAAACAATTATTCTGAGGAAAAAATAAAAAGAAGCCAAAGAGAGAGAGGCTCAACTGACAGTGAAACATGCAATAGCTCCACAAGGAAGTAAAAAATAACAGAGCAACTTAATCTTAGGTTACAATTGGTATTTAGAAATATCCTGAAATTTAACTCCTATTTGAAGCTATTAATGAAGAAAAACATCAACAAAAATAAAGAGCTTTTAAAGACCACCAACATTTAGGCATCCAGCTTCAGTGAACGCAAAGCTAGCTTGGTGCTTGCAACTTCCTTTTCTCCTGCCAAGTTAGTTTGATTCAATTATGTACAATTGGTTCTTTCAAACTTTCACTGTGACAATACTTCAGTCATATCATATGTGGAACAATATGTCTACCACTTACAAAACCAAACAGAAATCTTCCCTTTCAAGCTGTGGGGTAAGATACAGGTACTGGTACTAAAAACTCTGTGCATCTGTTCCACTGGGAAGGTTATTGAAGTTGGGTCCAGAGAACGTCACTATTTCTTTCTGAACCCTGTTTGTGTCCAAGCTTCCTGTAGGATATCATACTGCCTAGGAGGCTATTTGGGTATGAAAATCTGTAAATGAAAATTACCTATGTGAATCTGTGAAGTCAATTTTCATGATAAAAGAAGAACAGAGTTTTGAGAGTTTGCATGTGACCTCTGTAGTTAAGGACACCTTTAAACATCTCTTCTCTGCTTTGCTGTTACGGTTTTTGTGCATTACATCCATTTTCTACCAGAAAATGAGCAATCACCTCAAGCACTGGAAGAACAGTACAATTTACTAATAAAGGAGAATGAAGAGGGTCACTTATCTCCCCCTTTTATCCATCCTGCTACTCTACTTTCTAGCAAAATTGTCTCAAAGACACCTTCGTAAAAAAATCCAAAACAACCGCTTTTGCTCTTTATCTCTCATATTACTTTACGTGAAGACACTTATAAACGGACTAAATATATATATATATATAAAATAGTCCCCATAGAGTCATTAGTTACCAACTCTGTAACAACATAGTTCTCCATGGTATGTCCTTTAAATCTCTCTAACACACACTCCCAAGGTAAAGAAGCCTGTTTAGTTATTAAACACACTTGTTAGCAATGTTTAGAATGTTTTGCTATTTCCTCTGATAACCACATAAAAATATTATGGTCTTCCAACAATTAAAAGAGAACTAATATTGCTGTCACCCACTTCATCTGAAGGGTGGGGGATATTTTGTTGCTTTGTGTTGGGGTTTTTTTTGTTTGGCGGAGTACGTAGGAGTGGGGGTTTTTTACAGTTCATCAAGCTATGCTCATTGGTCCAAAGAGAAAGCAAACTTTTCAATACACCTTGTAAGTTATCCCAGAGGATATTAAATGTAAACTAAAGCAAACAACCAAGGAACCATCTGCAGGTTCTTCTATCACAATCTAAAAAACCCCCCTCCCAACACACACATTTCTACACACCACTTTCTTTTTAATTTTAAATTATTCTTAGGTTTAATTCCACCTTATGATACAAACACCATCATTAGTATAATGGAAGAATTATCAGTTTGACTTAGAGGAAGGTGTCTCTGTTCTTTCATGGAACTGCTTTAAATCTCTGAGAGCTTGATAAACATTCAGCTGTAGAAGTCATCCCCTCCCTTCTTTACCCTACTCCCCATCCCAATATTTATAGTTATAGTTAAAGCTCTGAGTCTTTACATAACCCTGGAAAAGACAGAAATACATTCCCCAAACCAGACAAAGCCTATCCACATCTCTCCTGAAGATGAGGTATATTTTATGAATACTCTATGGCTGCAGTAACTTGATTTTTAATAGTAGTTTAGATTCCTTAAAAGGAGGAAGCAGTTTTCTATGAAGTGCAGCAGACCAAGAATGCATATGGAAATGTTAGCAAAAAAAAGATACGAGCTCCTATCATGAAATAAACATCCATTTACACTTCATGAATAGTGATTTTAACCCATTTTCAGATTAAAGGCAATGTCTAGCAGCCATCCCTCAGAGTGCTAGAAAGAGCTGTGTTCGTAAGACCGCACCCTTTTCATCAGTGGTGATGCTCTAAAGGTGCAGTAAACAACAAGTTGGAATTACAAAGACTGATGTCCTTTTAGTTCCTGCCTCTTATTTTAGAGATTAAATTCACACATGTACCAGAAAGATGGTCACGGAGAAAAATTTACTTTCAACATGCTGATGAAATATGGTACCTTCTCACTACCAGAAATTTCCCAAATTTCACAACAGCCTATAACAATGGGTTATAGCAGTGCTCTAAACAATAAATACTTCCTCCCTCAACAAAAAGAAATTCTACTTTTCTGCTTATGCAAAAGCCATGATCTACTTCAAACTTACTACATTTTCAAGAGCACAGAACTAACAATCAAGTGCAAGCAGGAGCTCCAGTTACCTCAACATTCTCTTTGAAACCTGATGCAGTTTTCTAAATGTGTCACTACAAAAAATAAAATCAGCTACAGTGAATGACATGTTTGTTTCCTTTATTGACTTGTTACCTTTTCTAGCTTCCAGGTAAAACACCTGCTGGGGAAGGAGCAGAAATAAGAACGTGCTCATTCAGTAGTCTGATAAAACACTGGAGCTTATTACTACATTTTAATTAAAATTATTCTATAATAAAAGCAAAAAACCCAAGACATTTGTATTCTGCTGATATTCTTCCATTGTCTGATATGCTTTGTTTGTAAAATGTTAAAAAACATCAGAACAATTTCAAAATGGAAATAATACTCAGCATCTCAAAAACTGAGATACCTCAAAGAACATTATTAAAGCATTAGGAAAGCTCCACTTATCTCTTATATGAATGAACACAGACTGAAGGAAGATTCTGTAGAAATGTGGGAAACCCAATTGAGTGGGAATAGTTTCTGATGGCAAGTAAACAGGAGCAGCACTACCTGTCATGAACCAAGCACTTAAAAAATGCTAGTTTGGTTTTACACTGTTTCTTCCAATCTCACTTAACTTGTTTTTTTATATTTATTTTTATTTTTACAAAAAGGTGCAACTTCAGCTTACTGGGTATGTTGGTATCTACTGTTAACAGGATGGTAGATTGAGCCTTAGATTTAAGGCTCTTTTTCAACAACTTTACTTACTATAGAAACTGTATGTTCATTTTATCTTTTTTTAAGCCAATCGCACACCAATACAAACACACAAATAGGATTAATCCAGGATTACATAACAATTTAGGATTCAGTTTCTCATCATCAAAAGGGTTAAAATGTCTTTTCCCCCACCTCCAAATAGTGACTGCATTTTCCCTTCCTCATTTATCCTATTTTCTAGCTGTTGAAAAGAAATACAGAGACTTCTTCAGAGGCAGCAATTTTGCTTAACTCACTTAAGCATAAAGATTCAAGGCTCTGAGCCTCTTGCCCTCACCACCATCAATTCTAGTCCCACCTGATATTTAAAATACTAAAGTGATTGTGGTGAATTTCTGGGAGTCAATCTTTCTGCTGAATGGTTGTCTTCTTGATGGAGAAGGGCAGTTGTCCCTGAGGAGAAGGATAATAGTAGGATTTTGTCTTACCCTTTAAGTCAGACTAACCACATACTCCTGAGTCAGCCATACATACAAGCAGACAGCGATCATAACATTGTTGCTTAAGTCTACCTTTCCCAAGAGCACTGCCAGATGCAAAATAACAGTTCATGTCACTAAAGTGATGTTATAGATTGAATATATTAGGAGATCAACCCAATGCTTTTTTAATAGCAAAACATTACAGCTTAAGATGAAGGAGCTAGAGGGGCTACCACACTACAAGAAAACAAGTATCAAAAGGAACAAAGCAAAAAAAAAACCCCAAACCCTAATGCAAGTATACTTAAAAGGTACTGCAATTTTCTACCTCAAGTTACAGACAGTTGTGAATGTCAATAAATTTATTTTACTTGAAGGCTGCTAGTTTTAATAGCAATCAGTAGAGAAAGTATGATCCTGTGTGGAGCAATGGATTTCCTGTGTTTTATATATGCGGCCATATATTACGTATGTGAAAAATGTATCAGCTTATTCTTTTTAAATACACACTTCACTTGACTGATCATTATTTCTATGCTACACTGGATGTAAACTTTGCAGTAAGCAAATATACCCATTTAGAGGCCAAACTTGTGAAATGTATTGTGCCAGGGTATGCTGGCTGTTGCTAGGTTTATGCAACTTCCATAGCAACTGCAGCCATAATATTAAGAGCTTCTCAAAGAGGTAACTTTACATAAGGTCAACAAGTCCCCTGACAAAAATTTTATATAGTGCTCAATCTTAGACATACAGCCAAACCTTTGTTCTCTTCACAACCCTTAGGCAAAAAAAGCTAATGAGAATCACAGACAACATATTAAATGATGGTATTTTCGGTACAGCTGGGATTCCATTCTATAAATAATTTTAAAACTATTACCCAACAATGTATTGCAATAAAAAGCTGACAAGGTCTTGCTCAACAAGCATTTACTAGCATGGTTTTGCTACTAGGAGTAAAAGATTTTCTTAAATGCCTACAGTGATTTTTTTTCAGGTGCTTCTATAAACAAGTTGCTGTCACTTACAATCAGTGGGATACCTCCTTTCTTGGATGTTAAAATTAATAAAATCTTGAAAATCAAAATAGCAACAAATACCGTAATCAAAGTCTTCCATGCTTTATAACAGTATTATTCTACAGTAGAAGTAGGCTTATTTCCCTTAAACACAATACATGAAAAAAATGGTTTTCCAATCCACTGAAAAGAAAGAGAAAAAAAAAATTCTAATTGCTAACTGGTATTTTTTTGGCAAAAATAAAATAAAAAAATATTTCCTCATATTGGCCAAACTTAAAACTAAACTTACTAAAACACCAGGAAAAAACTTCGACCAAACCCCAAAGATTTACCTTTTTTTCTACAAATATAGTCCCTATGTTACAGACCTTTGATTTAAAGGAAAAGAAGAAGCATTCAAAACTTATTCCGTAACACTTCCTAAGATATTGTGCCCAACTTGATTGGGAAATTCTCTCTTGTCTTGTCTAAGTGCAATTCTACTCAAAATACCTAGGTAAAAGATGCCATGCTCAGTCAATAGGTCTGCTATCCATGCTTGCTTAGAATTCTGTCTTCTTGGTTCTTTGTGGGCTTTTTTTTATGTGAGAAATACTAAATTAAAGGATGGACATAAAAAGCGTAAAACAAATATAAACACTCTACTGCTTCTTCATCAAGGATATGAGATTTAGAGCATCCATGTGCAATAGTTCATAACAAACAGAAGTCTCACAGTTCTTTTCACAGTGAAATAATGAAGGGAAAATATTTATCATTTTTATCACATTCTTATTATTATTTAAATTTTTTTAAAAATATTCACTTCTACAGTTGAACAGGAGGAAACATACCAAGTGCACACCTAAAAACCAAAAGGCCTCAAACTGCTGCATGTATCTAAATTTGTCCTAACAGTCTGAGCCCTAGACACATATTCCATGGGTACTTTTATCCAGTTGAAACCTTGAAACAACATTCAATACAATCAAAGAACTTGGGACAATTACAGAAAACAAGTTACTTTTATTTTCAAAGCATATGTTTGATATCTAGAAAGTAAAAGCAAAAACATGAAGCCAGGTACTTTGCAGGGTCGGGGAAAGAACATTAAAAAGTTTCTATCATCTCTGCAAAATTTTTATTCCCTTTAAAGTTTTGGAAGTATTTTAATATCCTGATTTGCAAATCTGTTCAATCACATCTGCTTCTCATACGAAGCTCTTCTTCCAAGTCTACAGTAGCTACTAGCATACTGCCTACAGAAACACAACACCTGGCTCTATAACCTAGGAGGCTATACCTCCAAGAAAATCAACAATGATGAACTGTCTTGTCAAAAAGTCTTTACTAGCACTACACCACTATACAAGAAAGCTAACAGATGTAAGAATAACTTTTATGCTAACCAAGCTGAGCTGCTGTAAGAAAAATAACCACAGATGAGTGAAACTCTTCCAGCTGATAAATAACAGTGATTTACCCACCATCAATGCTACACAAAGCCACTGTGTATTAATGTCATGGTCCAAACTAAGGCAATCAACAGGTAAACTTCCATTTGATTTAATACTGTAAACTCTCCTTTAAGAGGAGTTTTAAACAGAATTCATAGTTAGCACTTCCCAAAAAAACTTTGGGGAATGTAGGTGAGTGGGAGGAGAATCCACTGATTTTGGCTGTTGCCCCTTCCTTGAAAGTAATATTGATTTACCATTATTGGGTGGCATGATAACATGCAGAAAAAGGAAAAGCACATCACAAGAGCAAGTTCTGAAAGGGACAGAAAAAATAGGAGCTCTTCCCAGTCTATCACTCTGATCCTGAGCCTCAACATTCATTTTCTTGCGTGACAAAAAGTCTAACACGTACACCAGTCCAGCACATCTTTCTCTCCCTGAAGTCCATGAGTTTAGCCCACTTCAGCAGATAAAACTGTCTTATGAACTCCAGAAGCAAGATCTCCTCAGATCCAAGAAACAGAACCTGAACAGGTCTGTGACACTGCTGACTGCTAATGAAAAGGACAGAGGCTAGACAGTATTCAAGATAAAGGTACATATATACTCCTGTAGAAAACACTAAGAGAACCAATAACTCCTTTTGAGTGCTATGGCCCTCACTACATGTGTTGCGCTTTCTTTTCAGTAGAAACAAAAGGATTACATTTCATGCCATCAATCCTTCAAAGCTATACTTGTCTTTTCATTAAAGAGTAAATGCATCTATCGCAAGTATTTTCACATAAAAATCTCTAGTGATCCTGAAATATTAAGCTGCTCAATCCCCCATAGCCTTGACAATTCTGCAAAATTACTTAACGAAAAGGCTAGAGGCCTCCTGAGCAGGGCCAGTTGCTCCCAAAGGATGGCTCCCCTCCCCAGCTGGGATGCAGTTCTCTCTGGGAGCTACTTCATGACATCTATCTCTAAAATTATTCAGATCAGCTCCACCTAGAAGAGAGTGTCAAGAACACCTGAATATCATCAAGCTAACACCCCAGAAGGCTACACACACTGCTTTTTATATACTAACGTCTCACAACTTTTACAGTGTTGAGTAACTTGCTTTCCACATTCCAGAGATGTGAAAGCACCTCAGCACTTCATACACTGGTTACATTACTTGCATCTGAAACAGCTTCTTTCTTCTCCTCCCTTACTGAACTATATTTGTTTTGGTTGTGTGGGAGAGGCCAGTTCTAGCTGTAGTTATACTCTAACATTACTGTAAAGCAATATCACGCTGCCACGCAATAGCTTTTTAATGTCAACCATAACCTTCATAAATGGGTTTGTAACGAGAAACCCTTGTTTGTCATTCAGTAGGTATGATTGATGCTATATGAGTGAAGTGAAGCCACAGTGACCATCTCAATAACATGAACAGCTGCCAAATATTCATTTCGCAGAATGAGTTTAAAAAACTTTGAGCAGATTGCTTTCACAAGGCTGCTTTCAACAAAAGGAAACATAATTAACGAGCTAATATCAGCATGTGTCTGGCTAAGCTAATGAATATCAAATTACACAGAAACCTGTATAAATCATCATTATCCTGAATTTTAATTGAACTTGCAATTAAACATGACAAATTTTATATACACTAAACCTTTAATTTATACTTTCAAACAAGAAATAATTTATCATTTTTAGTATTTCATAGTTAATTTCCCAATATGTACACTTCTAATTAACAAGGACAGACAGGCATTTAAAAAAAAACAAAACAAAAAAACCCAAACAACAAAACTGCTGAATAGCTCCATTGGTTACATCAACTTTCAATAGATTAAAATCAGAGGCCAAAAACTTACAGCAGTGTAGCAATCCACTGCTTCTGCAAAACATTTAATTTCAAACTCATCCTTTGAATACTACATGCAGCTAGAAGAGAACTGAGCTGCAGCAATGTCTACATGTTAATTTGAAATTGGGGTTAGGTTTCTGCAAAAGAAGCAATAGTTTTTGAACAAATTCATTGTTTTAACTTTGTAATGCTCCATTTATACAGTTTATTAATCTTATTGTCATTGTGGACTAGAGCTGTCACCATACAAAATATTGCTTCTTGACAAAAGAATATCTTATTTATTATCTAGTTTAATCTTAATTATGTATTCCTTCATTTCTGATCATCCCCTTTTACTTATCTCCAGTACATACTGAGAACCTTAAGAAAGGGATTCCCTCCCCACCTCCTAAGACTCATATGCCCCATTACATTTTTTTCTCTTTATTTCACCATAATATTAATTCAGTTTCTATCCATTTCTAAATATAAAAATTTGACTCACTGAAAAAATTGGGTCTTACAGCTGTGAATCTGAAGTTAAGAGACAGAAGCAGCTGCATCGCTGTAAGCAGTCACAAAGTTTTGCTAGCATAGCTAACTCAGTTAGAAAGAGGGGGAGGAAAAAAATACCATGACAGCAAAACCTGTAGTAGAGACATGGTCAGGATGGCATGACAGTGCATTTGCTCAAGGAGGTTCAGCAACACTACATGAAAACACCACTCCTTCTGGCACACCTTGCTCTCCCCTAGGAAGCTCTGCCAGCAGAATTATGCCAGTACAACTGGCAAGACACTGCCCTAGCACAGGCAAGCCCCCAGCTAGGAAAGGCTACAGACAACTAGATAGCACTCACATTGAAAATGTGGTCAAACTCCAACTGCAATTTATATCTATCTGGCCACAGTAAAGTCTTGAACGCTTTCAGACAAAAGGTTTTTAAAACTTGCTTTCATTCTGTTTGCTAACACTATTCATCCTTCAAAAGCAGATGGATCTTTCAAAATCCTTATTGAAAAGAACAGTCTTTGTCTTGCGATTTGCTGAACCTTCAAGATAATGTACATTGTTGAGTCCAAGTGTCTTTTTCCATTAGCTTGCCAACCACAGCAATGAAACAACTAGGGAGAAAAGGAGGAAACTAAAAGAAACTGAAAGCTTTTTCCACTAGGAAACAGCTTTAGGAATTCAGTTGAAGCAGTTTATTAATTCTGATAGCAAATGAGATCAAGAGCTTTCATATTTACAGCACTCAGCACTTAAGAGTGACATCTCTGATTTAATGAGCAACAGAATCAGGGATACAACAGACAATTTCCATTACGACTGTTAATTATGGTAAACATGTTTCAGTGCCTCTTGCAGTCCTTGCTTTTTCTCAAAGCATACCTACATACCCCTATTCTTTTATTTTTCTCCTGTTCTGCCTGCTCTGCTAGGCATTGTAGTACCTGGCTAAGCTTATGAGTTTTTGAACACACTTAAGACTGAACATATCTGCCGTGGCCTTACTGATTAAATGAGACCTGGAGATTCTAGAAGTAGCTCAAGAGTTCCCAGACCACTTGAAAGAAAACCCCTGTCATGCAGCTCAGCAGGATTTCATTCCTGTACATCCATTTCCCCCAAATGCTCTGAGCAATGCAAAGCAAATAATAGAAGAAATAGCAGGGAGTCAGGGACCTCTCAGAATTAGTTCTCTACCTAGTTGGTACAGCTCCACAAGTTACTTAATCCTTAACTGAAATCAGAGACAAAAGGCAATTAATCAGTAGAGTAGTATCCATCTCTGGTGAGAGCTTCCTAAATACTGAGATATCATTGTGGCTCTGCTACTGCCTAACTGTATAATCTTCAGTAACTACTCTGTCTCCCCATTTATTCTCTTGGAAAGAAGCATACTAATGCTTAACTCACCCAACAATTTTTTTCTCCTCCACTAATAAATCCTTCTGCAGAACATTCGCACGTTTTTGCTTCCATACTTCCCCACTGAATCCACATGCAGAGCCCTCACCTTTCTGACATCACTCCTTCTGCAAACACAGATTCTAGTCAGCAAAAATAACATTGCCTACCCATCACCAAGAACAAATAAATGAAATAAACTCAGACATAATTCTCCTCTGGGTTTTCCTAGTGCATTTTGCGTTGTCTGTCTACTTAGATTACAAGCCCCTCAGAGCAAGGACATGTTGTCTTGTTTGACTTGTTCAGCTCTAAGCACACTGTTTGCACATAAATAATATTAACAGCACTGATAATACTGGTTTGGCCAGTCTCAATACACATGAAAACGAGGCAGTAAGTGCTTCTATTTTCTCTTTTTCCCTTTTACATAAGGAAATGTCATAATTCTTCTCATTTTTCAGGGATTTACAAACCTGATGGAACTGCATATACCAAAGCTCTGAATGTTTAATGCTTTTGCTGAAAAGCACTATGTGTTCATGCAGGAGAAGCAGCAGGACAAATATTTTCACACATTATCAGATAGCTGAGTAAAACAGGCTCCACCAGAATTTACAACTGAAGCCTACCAGAATTTACAACTTGTGAAATTGTGGCTGTCTGTATTTTCTCATTACAGTGTGCTTGCCAGAGATAGAGAAGGCGCTTCTTTTTTTTTTTTTTTTTTTGCCATCTACTGTCTCACTACTTCCTAGTTAAACCTTGTCTCAAGTTATCAACACTCTCTGGAGAGATAAGCTTCTTCTCACTTACAACCTGTCACTAATAATCGAACTTTCAAGACTCCATCTCGAAAAGAGACTACTGGAGGCACACAGGTCACAGGAATTAACTGCCACCAGTCCTTGCAGAAAACTAAGCTCATCAATCTATAGCTTCTCGTCATAATTAGAATAACGGCTTCGAAAATTTAGGCTGATGTTGACTCAGTCTTATGCCACAAAGACCACTGATTAAAATCTTGGTGTGAAAGTTAATGATAAGTGCTGGTGGCGTTGTCGTGGCGACAGGGACAAACAATTCCCTTGCCATGACATTTTCAATGTCCTGCAGAAGAAAAACTGTCCTCTTTAGTGTGGCACTGTATGAAGCTTATTTATGGCTACAGGGCTTGCTGGATTGATGACTGTCGTAACACACTGTCAAATCCTTTACTGACACATTCATTTTTTGAGCCCCTGGTGTGGCAGAAATAAAACACAACAAAAATGTGAAAGTATTACTTATCAGTTTCTGTTTGAGTAAATAGTGGATGAAATAAATTTGGTATTTTTTTGTACCCAGATGTGCACACGTGTCCCTACGTTTATTAAATACATTAGAAACAAAGAGTATTTAATGCACTTGAAGATTCCCCTACAGTTTTTGACTGCAGTTTTGTAATAGATTTTTGACAAAACCCCAAGACAACTAGTGCAGCCCACAAAGCTTTAAGAATACAGCTTTGCTTACACTGTGTTCATAGCAAAATATAGTGTATGGCACACTTGGCATTAAAGTTTAAGAGCTCACATCAGAACTAGTTTCACGTTTGTTTTGATAGTGAATTTCAGATAGGCTGAGGTTTGAATGACGCTGCTGGTAGTAGCATACTCTAACGTTAATGTCTTTAGCTATTATTTTAATTACTTTTTAAGTAAGGAGGTGCTAATTCTGCCTCCTCTTCCAGATAATCTTTGTTCCCCTCACTTTATATATAATGAACATTATTCGTTAACTTTAAGGCGTTTGTTAACTTCCCGTAGCTTTTACCATCTGCACTGATCAAGCATTACAAGAGTATCAACTCTGGACTGCAACAAGTGAATTTATGGTCAGATCATCATCACAGAGAGATCCAAATGTATGTCAAACATCTGCATTGCACACACTCAAAAATTTCTGTATAGAGATTTTCCAAACTGATCACTTTTTCAGGAATCATGCTTACTTTAGCTTCCAGGTTCAAAATTATTAAAAGAAGACGACTCTGCTTCTAAACTCAAAAGCACCCCTGTCTATCGGGGTGGG
>JANZLQ010000100.1:17372992-17393262 GCA_026212715.1 Elanus axillaris
GGAGGAATGACTGCCACTTGACATACTAAAAAAGGCTAAAACAAAAACCAAGAAGTTCACAAAAGGATAGTATAGCACTGCTACAGAAGAACAAATATGGAAATGTGCTGTCCTGTGTATTTCTTTGCTACATTATAAAGCTGGATAGCATATCTTTAAATGCTGCTTATTAGAAGCATGCTGAATCATTCTCCATCATTTCAGACCCAACATTGGTAACGTATTTCTTCACCTCAAGTGGCAGAATTTATTTTGCAAAAGAAAGAAGTGAGGCTGACAGCTGTTCCTCCTGTGATCCTCCACGCAGATGCACAAGATAATACGAAGCTTCTAGATAGGTACAGTTTCCTACATGCTATGATTCTAAGATGATGGTACCCACATTGGCCAGGTGGCATAACAGAAATAAAAGTAAATTGTAATAAAAGACTGTCACAGGATCAATGTCTCATACCTTAAAATTGAGCATTTTGGCTCTGCTTCAGCATTCATCAGCCAGAACCTATTATCCTATGACAATATTCCATTTCACTGATATCTGTTCATTATAAAATATATATATTTACAGTATTTGGAAGGTGATTTTTAATGCTGTGAATGTCCTTTAAAAGGAGACTATTTTAACATTATAGATTCCAAATGACTAGTCAAGATATTCAATTCCCTGTTTAAATCTTTAAATATACTTAGGAATTCCTTATTTCAATAGACTTTCTAATGCCTGTTCCTTTACTGTTTAAATATATATTACAACGTAAAATGAGAAGGGTCTTCATTAACTCATTGCACTTGGGGAACTCACCTTTTTATGATATTAGTTTCAGTCATTTATCACAATGCATTACCAGTAACCAAGAAAAGTGACAATAATATTTATGTACATCACTGTATTTGAACTTTCCAGGTTTGGAAGAAGTTATCTAAGGGAGCTGGGTATCCCAACATATTTGAAAATCCTAACTCTGACACTGGAACTACAAACACATTCCATTCTACCCATGTCCACCACATATTCTGCATCTCAACCTCACTTTGTTACCTTATTAAAAGGCCTTTATAGAAAAATTATCATCAACAGAAGTCTTACGTTGTTGAGTGATTTTTTTTTTTTTATCCTGAAGAACTCAATAGGAAAAATATAGCTTTTTTTCTTTTTCTTTCTTTTTAAGAAAAAATTTCTTTCTTTAGGCAGTGTATTTAAGGAGAATTTTAAGAAGTGATAAAAGCAGTGAAGTCTAAAAACTGTACAGAGAAAACACCTAGTAGCATCTGAGACTGAGCGTGATACTATCAGTGTCAGCATACTGATGACCCAGATGGTATTTGTATGTTTGAAGTATGACATCTTTACTCCTCTGTCATCCAACACAAGTAATTAACAATAATCAAGTGGGTGTTAATTGGATATAATGGAACAATCTCCAGTCAGCCTGAGCCTACTATTTGCCTCTTACTAGTAATTATGAACACTAAGTACTCACGCTAATCTCCTTCTTCTCACTGAAGCCAAACAGAGGTGCAGTATTTACTCAGCTGATAGCTTGTTTTGTCTGCAATTTAGTCTGTTTTAAGCCAAGAAACTCATAATTTGCTGAGCCGTCACCAGCTGCCAGGATCACACAAAAGAATGCAAGGCCTTAGATGACAGCAATTCAGTACATATCATACAGGGGAAAAAAAAAAAAGGATAATTATTAATTAAACTGACCTGTAACAATCACAGTAGCCACAACACCTGGACACATAAATACTGAAAACTATCTATTTGTGTAACATCTGATAAGTTCACATTTCAGATCCATACTTCTCATGCAGAAAATATGCTGTTTAAACAGAAAACTTACAAAGCTGCTATTCTTTTTCTATGAAAGACTGTAACAACCCTTTTGCTGATAGGAAAGTGGTGAACAATCTCAGCCACATCACTGTAGAATATGCTTGGCTGTTTGATTACTATTCCTGTAGCAAATTGAAAGTATCTTATCAAGAGTGACCATTAGAAACATATTACCAGCCATTAAGCAGATGGTTAGATGTTTTAAAATAGCTTTTACATAGTAATAGAATCCAGAGTAGTCAGCCTTATTTATGGTTCTATTAAGGGCAAAAGGGGGAAAAAAATAAAAAAAGAAAAACAATGAAGACTTTTTTTTTGTGGTGAAAGAGGGCATTTTTCAGTGGTTTTGCAAGACCATTATATAACCAATGTATGAATCAGACAATTACAATACAATATTTAAAGCACACTTAAATGCTATTGTTTACTTGTCCTGTAAAAAAGTTTTCCATCTTTGTAAGAATTTTATTCATTCAACATATCAAAGCATGCAAAAAGGTAGCAACTAAATCAGGCAAACCAGTTTTGGGAATAGCTTTTAAGAATTATTCCCAGGAAATTACTTGCATCATTTAATCCATCCCAAACTTTGCTTGATTTAAGAGGGATTGAATTGGTTTGTGCCGAGACAGATGTTGGATTTTTTTATGTTACATGTAGATGTCATCACTATGTCGATAACCAAGATGTGCATTGATTTACAGAAATGATACACTATTTGGAATACAATTACTGACTGATGCAGAAGGCCAGAAATATAGAACATTAGGTACCATTATATTATTGACTCCATGTTTAAATTTGGGAAAATCACTCTATGCATGATGAGAATCTTGCAGTTTTCCTGTGTCAATTCCCATCTGCAGTTGGGTCTTCAATTTACACGGTTTAGATGGGAAACAGAATTATATGGAGCTTTTAAATCAAATACCACAAACAAACAGCACAGCAAATCACAATAAACATAAGCTACTTTAACATGAGTAATATTCAAACATTCTAGTGGCACCTCATAATTCTTTACTGAAAAGAAAACACCCAGGTAAGTTTAGCTATATCAACTACACTTTTCACAAATAAAATCAATACTTTGCAGTCATCCTATCTATCCTTTCCCCATTATGGAGTTAAATGAGTGTTACACATTTAAAACGTAATTTCCCTGATGTTTTCTTTTAAAGTAATTTCTTTCAAAACCTACCCAAAAAAACAACTTTAGATAACTCTTTGCAAATTTCTCCCCCAAAATCTGTGTATTTTTGAGTCCAGAATTTTCTCTTCTTAAGTCCTCTACCAATTTATTTTAGGATTATACCTCCACAGATTTCTGGTCAAAATTCTGTCAAGACCTCCAGAGAATGATCTAGTAGAGTCCATCCAGTGAATTCATACTCCTCAAGGACTTAAGAAACACTTCTGTGGACTGGGCATGCTATTTAGAGAAACAGCATTTTCATCCCTGTTAAGCAGAAGCAAGAAGTGCTACCAGAACAAAGGACTAATAAGGGTCAGATTACTATTCCACCTGCTCTTTATCAAACAATCTTTAGAAAAAAGAATTAAGGCGGTTGGCATGAATATTACTAGACTGGAGGTGACCAGCATGATTCAAAACTACATGACTTATCTTTCTGGACAGTGCTCAGCTGGTCTGGGATCTCTTAAGACTCTTCATTTCTCCTTTTCTAATACTGACACTCTCCTGAGGGGGAAGAGAGGTGCTGGGGATTAAATACCCAACTCACTGCACCACAACAACAATGGAAGGAAGGGAAGGAGAAAAAAAAGGGAAAAGCATTCACCTGAGGGGACAGGAAGTGCAAAAACTTGAAGTAGTGTTTATATAATTTGTCACAGTCTTTTATGACAAGAGCATTCGGCAATTGTTGGGTTGGTTTCTAAAGAAAGAACACAGGTGGAGAGATTTCAATTAAATGACAGTTTCATTTAGGATATACCCATCTGCAGCACCTTACTTTGATTAGTTCTAATGTGAACTAGCTTTACAATCATGCACTCTTCAGTTTGCCAGCTGTTTTGGATCCCACTCTGAAGTGCCTCATTCATCTTATACATAGGAGAGGGTATTCCCATTTGGCACCTACATTAGCATTTGCTACTGCATAGGAGGCACTTAGAAAGTAGATATTTCAGTCACAGTACTGTATCCATTACTGAATGGCTACTCCAACAGCCTTTTTTTTTTTTTTTTTTTTTTGTAACAGAACAGTCAGTGTTTATTCACTATATTTGCAAGCTTCAGCAATGAAGTATCTGAAGTAAACTCTGCTTCAGCTTCTTCTTTCTCTCCAAAAATATGTTCCTGAGGCAGGGCACACACACACACACACACAAAAATAATCAAAAACCCCACCAATAAAGAGCAGGTGCTTTTCTAAATAGCATTTTGGATTAAGTCAGAGAGTACAGAAAATATTTCCCAGCTGAAAAGCTGAACTGAGTTTAGAACTTAAGGCAGAAGTAACTCTCCATCAAGTGCATCATCATCAGAAAACAATTCTTAGCTCATCAATCCACTGAATGAAAATGCTTGTTAAAGTCGCAATGCATCAATATCCATCAGAAGACATCTATTAAATATCTTGGTGCCATCTATGTCATCCATGATTTATCTTCCGATAACTGCTTTAAACAATTCAATACTTTGAGATAAAAGCTGAGACAAAAGTATACAAAACATAGCATATACTATATAAACTACATAAATGTCTTTTCCACCTCAACTAAAAACACATTGAAAAATACATTAAGTGGTTTTCTAGCCACCAAAATTGCATTTAGCATCTTTGCTAGAGAAAAACAAGTATTTCTAGTGGAAGTATCAATTGTCAATAATTGCCCAAGTATAGAGTTTAAAAGAACTGGAACCGTTCAAGAGATACTTAAAATTAACCAAATTAGTAACATACAGAAAATTAGCCACCATGCTGTACTTTCAAAGCTATCAGCTAGTGCCAGAATGTACTCTGGAGTCTTTCAAACTGCTGAGGTTCTTGCCCCAAACAGGCACATGCACAGAAAAGACTATAATTAAAAATAAAGGACATGGCTCTAAGGAGATGACAAAGCAGCAGAAAGTATTCTCCCAACTGAGCTGCAGTCATATGCGTGTGGAAGACCTCCTCTCTCTAGGAGCAGACACCTCTCCCAGCCCCATCAGTCTCTTACCCATAGGAGCTGAGAATCTGCAGAGTTAGTGTAATGGAAACAGGAATTCAACAGGAAAACAGAGACTTTGGTTGCATTTCCACTCCAGGTTTACATTTGTCCTTTATCCATTTTCCTCCTCCCACCTTTCTTATAATCCTAGAAATGAGGGAACACAACTGTGGTGCAACTGATCTATAGGAACTACAGGCTGAAACCGGAGACATACTGTACCAGTGTAATTATGGCCTCATCTGAGTTCCTTGTTTTACCCTAATTTGCAGTTCTAGAAGGGTACAGAAGAAAATTTGTGTATGTATATGGAGCAAAATCAGGTTCCACATTGTCAGGTGTAATTGGCATGGTTTCACGACAACAGATTACCTGATAAAGATGAATTCCTGTTTTGGTTTCACCAGATTTGACAGTCATAGCACATATATTATTTTGCAGTAACTTAATATGAAACAGGGAACAGAAAATATAGATTGATAGTACAGGTTGATTTTTTTACTACATCTTTTCAGGAAAATAAAATTTAAACATGTTATTTTCTTAATATTTGATTCCTTTTTAAACAAAATTAAATGTCACAAAGAAAAAAATTCCAAATGTTATTTGTTTAAAAAAAAAAAAAAGGCAAACCAACTACAAAAAGCAAACCAATGACAAACCAAACCACAAAGGTTTTCCACGTGACATGTTTTAGTCACATGCAAAAAATACTCATCCAATCTTGAAACAAATCAGCTTTTGGTTCAGATCATAAACCACTTGAGATTACTGAGAATACCTGGGTATCTCTTAATGTATGCTATCATGCCATTTAGATACAAGCTTAAATGAACACAGATTAAGTAAGAAAATGATCCACATACATGAATGACTATCCTTCTACCTTGTGAAAACCAAAATCCTGATGTTATTGCTATCCCACTTTAAAGAAACCTGTCAGGACTCTCACTGGCACCGTAAAAAGCAACATGAATGGCAGAAATTTTGATTGATGTCACTGCCTGCCTGTCAAGTGAAACAAGCAGGGCCAACCTAATCATGTTAGATTAGCAGATACAGACATGATATAATATTTTTGTGTTACAGATATGCACGTAGAATGTGCATGCACAGAATCACAGGCATATAAACATATCTTTCAAATAATACTATGTATCAGACAAAGTGTATTATTATCAAACTCTTAAAGAATGCCTGTGGGTTTGGGGTGAGTTTTCTTCCTTTTACTCCTGTAATCATATGCAAGTAAACTTGATGGATTTGCAAGACTTTCCATATTTTCTGGAAGCCTGATTCATTAGTTTTCCATTTGCATTGGTATACTGAACTAGGTAATTTATACTATGAATCTAGAGTGAAATTGATGCAACCACCTTTTCTCAACAACAGACTAATATGCAGATTTAAATATACAGTTAGATTATCTTCTGATAATAAGCTAAATAAATTTTAAGAAGTGAGAATATCTGAAGAAAATAGACCTTCTGTAAGGTCACAGAAAAAAGAAATCTTATCAAAGTGTGCAAACCAAGAATAGGTAGATTTCAGACATGAAACTGGAATCTGACTACTACTGTCTGCTAATTCATCACTGAATTACTTGCTCAGTTGATACCCTGTTGACTGATAAGTAGAAGAATCAATGAGAAGCATCTCCACACTACCAAAAATGATGCAGATAGTCCAGGCCTCAGATTATCCAAGAAAAAGGTATGCTAAGAATACTTAAGTATCAAAATATTTATGTATCACATGAGAAATTATAATAAAAGGGAAAAAAAACAGCACAAAACAAATCCCCCCTCACACCGCCCCACATAAACTTGAACTAACCTAAAAAAAAAAAAAAACCCATAAAAAAACCTTGTCAAAAGCAGCCAGAGCTACATTTCAGCTGGAAAGAGGTAAGTCTCTGAGATCCCATGCCTAAGGCTCTAGTTGACAGAATGCTTTTTGTATCTTTTAGACCCTGTGTTCAAATTCAAACAAATACAGTGCCCTTTGGTCACTGCATGGCTACAGAGTTCACAACAACAAAT
The DNA here is from genome assembly GCA_026212715.1 of Elanus axillaris. Taxonomy (NCBI): domain Eukaryota; kingdom Metazoa; phylum Chordata; class Aves; order Accipitriformes; family Accipitridae; genus Elanus; species Elanus axillaris. The sequence continues at coordinate 17,380,052 of JANZLQ010000100.1, forward strand.
GTGCAGAAACAATTTCAACTGCATTGAAAAAGTATTTTTTATTCTGTATATCTCAAGTTATAAACTATGATTTTTTTTTTCTATCTGAGCCCTTATCAATGCTAAATCTAATGTCCCTTTGGTATTTACTATACAAAATATGTTCCATAGGTCTGAGAGGAAAATACCATCTTTGGGATTTAGATAATGTTCAATAAGAGAAAAGTGCATTTCCTGTTTTCATCAAGTATCATTCCCTTTCTTTGTCTTTGTTCACAAAATAGAAATAGGCTTCATGCTGGATGTTCTTAATTTTGAGGCTGGTACTAAAAGTTACTCAAGTATTTTTCTCTTCCACTGAGGCAGTCAGATGTACCAATATCTATAACAGGACTAAGCATCATTTTTTCATATTTTACCTAAACTTCATCAGACATAGAATGAGCGAAGAACACAAGTTAGAAGTGAGGGTTTAGTTCCTTGACATAAGATTGCATTCCCACCTCCACTGACATTTAATCTTGAGCCTTGAAACCTGACAAAGAGATAGTATCAAAGAACATCCTGAATAAATTGCCACAATGTGTATTATACAATGACTACCCACTCACTGGACAGTAAAGTTAAAAGAATTTGCTCTCACATTTAAATGCAATCTAAATAAATACATCCATACACAATCCCTATCTCGCCATATAGAAGTACTTACTTGCACATAATCCAGGTGAGCCTTGGAAAGGCTTGCAAGACAATGCAGAAGGCATCTATTGAAATAAATTTGCTTACATATACAAAACATACTTGCATATTATACTTACAAATATAGCCCAGACAACACTAATCTAGCTAAACAACTGGCCCTCTCAAGCCTGATCTGCTCAATGACTTAACCTAAAGTTCCCAATTTGCTCACTTCATGAAGGAGCTGTGCAGGTTCTGCATGACCCCTGTTTTTCCAATCTTGGATGTGAATTTTGCTAGCTTTGAAAACGTTTTAGGGCTTACACAGAAATTTGTAAAATGTCAGCTTGAAAATTTTAATTGACTTATTAGCAATATCTCTTCTTTGAATGACCTTTTAGTCCTCCTTATAACATATCACCTACTTTTACTACCTTCTGGCTGACAGCTTTTAATATATTCCTTCCTAGTGGATGATATCATCTGTCCTTGGATGGAATTAACTAAAGCACTACACATTTAAAAGCTGACATTAATCCATATCCACAGATTTTTAACAGCTGCTGGGATAAATATTGTGTTTCCATGTATTAGGTTTTATATAACAATGACTAGTAGAAATAAATTGAGATTAAATATACACTGGCAACATCAAAGCCAAGGAGAAAAAACACTCAGCTGATAAATGCAGTGTTTTAGTGGCTGCATATATCAATGACTAAAAATACTTACTATAATTAGTAAGAATAATTCAGTTATTGCATAAACATAAGGTATATTTTGTTACTATGGCATTGTTATATCTCTTGATAATCACATTTATGAAAAACTTCAGTGAAGAGAGCTCTGGTTCAAGACTCAGGTAATACTTCATATCTGTTTCAAGAAATACAGCAACTATTACACATCACATTTCTTTTGCAAATTATGTTTGCACCCATAAACAGATGAGTAATCAAGGGCCCAAGACAGAGCAGGGATGAATACTCCAAGTGTTGCACAGGGAGGTAGCACTGCATCTTACTGTAAATGGTAACTGAACAGAACTCCCTTTGAACCACTGTGAAAATTCACCATGTCAAAGTGAAAAACATACAATTCCATAGATGTCCCTCCCCTTTCCCTTTGTCTATCAAAACAAAATATACATCAGCAGTTAATGAGAAACATTTGCAATTAATTTGAACATGTCTGTAAGAGAATTCTTGAGAGTGAACAATTAGTTTCACCTGAGTCTGTTTAGTAGCCTCCAGAATTATTAATTACTAGACTAGAGTCAATAATAATAAGCTAGGGTCTGTTAGCCCTCTGCAAATATTTCTAAAAATAACAATATTAATCTTCCTCAATACATGTACAAAGCACTTTATAGAAGTTGTTTGGACCAGCGCAGGGGCTGAGTTTCAGTTCTAAATTAGATATCCCAGTCTGATACTCTTTTTTTTTTTTTTTAATAACATAGCTCTACCCAAAATTAACTACAGATGGGAATCAGAGAATCAAAACCTTTACTAACAGAGCAGGGAGTGCTTAGCTAAGGTTACGGGTGTACCATCATCTCTGACAGAGCTATTTCTGTTAAAAAAAGACACAGGTGCAGAAAATGTCTGAAAGAAGGTAAAATAGTTTTGTGTTTAACAAGCAGATTAAATAAATATATGTTTTCCTGAGCTTGGTGCAAAGTTGTGGTAAGGAGTAAATATTTGTCTGTTTTTCTGTGTAGTTCTCAGTTCACAGTTAATATGTAGTTTTGTATGTGCTAACACTTTTGAAACCTAGGTCAGGAACTTAAGGCCAGACTTAACATACCAGAGTATGTTGCACAACACCAGTAACAGTTATCATGAGCTATATTATGCTTTAACTTAATGGACACTTTCAAAGAACTCTGAGTTTGGATTACAAAGGTGCAAGAGGAGGATTAAAATCTGACCCTATAGCTGTAAACTAACCCTTCTCTTTGCTGACATATAAGGCAGAATTCAATTATCACCCCTCAAAGCTGCAGTACTAATAGAAAATAAAAAAAATAAAAGGATACTTTCTTTTTTCACTAAAGGTCAGCAGATGATACTTTCAATATACCAGAAAACAAATGTATATAAAGCCATCATATGATCTTACAGACATTTCACAGATTAAAATTTAACTTTTAAACAAATAGCACATCTAGGCTACTTGTTGGGGATAAGGGAGAAAAACTTTAAAGAATTTATAAGTAATCCATAATATCTATAAGAGAACAAAAGTTTGGGACTATTCATCCTTGTACTGTACAATAGTTACACGGTTATCTTATGCATAAGGTTTGGAGATTTTCTTTAGTGTTGTTTTCTATTCTGTTTTTATTCCATACATACATGTTTTTTCTTAGATGTTCTTTTTTAAGAGGTTGTGGGAGTTTGTTTTGTTTTTTAACTAAAGAGCATTGGAACCTTAGTCCTCCACCCTTCAGCAAGAGCATCTCATTGCTCTCTGTAGGGCTTGCTTTCAAACGTAAGATTCTTTTATTCTGTCAGTTCCACGTTAATTATCAGAATCTTATAACTCTGAAAAGTTCAGAAAGCATATAAATTTCTTAAAACTTAACTCACACAGGAGTTTTCAGTAAAGCTGCTGAAAGGTACTCACTAGGCTTTTCAACAGTAATTGCTTACTACAAGATCACAAAGTAACTAGTAACATAAAATTGCACGAAATGGATTTGATACCCCAATTAATTTAGAGCTCCGAATTTACAGTTCAGTAAACTTGACTAAAAATACTGTAAATTCTGTAATAACTGAATGAACTTATTTTGCTATGCTAAATATTTTGAAAGCTATTTCATACACCTATAGCATTTAATATGGTTAGGACATGCTAGGTCCACATTTAGCAGATAAAAAAAAATGCGAACCATCAACTGCCACAGTTCCATTCATTTAATTCTGATGTTTCAGTTTATATCTCTTTCACGCAACATTTGAGCACCCAGGAGAGAAGGTTTTAGGAACCTTCAGTTCTAGGACAGTCAGTCATAATTTTGTATGGATACAAATATTGAAGAGGCCTGAACTGAGTGCTGACGATGAGATCCACTCACCTTTAATCTCTTCAGCCATTCAACATATTATATGGGAATGAGACTAACCCATACCCACATCTTAGAAACAGAACAGCATCTTGTATACTCTAGCATGCTATAAGAACCTTTAACTTACATAATTGGACTGACACCAATCCTACATCAAATCTCTTAAGCCTCCTACAAAAGGCTGCAACCCGCCTTCAGCTCTCCTACTTAAGAGAGGCAGAAGGAAGAAAGGATATCGCAGTCTTTGGTGGCTTCTCATCAAGAAACAGAGACTCAAAAGACACAACTTACACTCTAGAAACGTAAGAGTAAAGTGATGCTTTCTAGGTTTTATTGCAACCAAACAGATAAGTGAGGCTGCTTTACCATATATTTGTGATTCAAAATGGCAGAATTACCACAGCCATTTTTTTTAAAAACTGAAAATACTTTACTTCATAAGCAAGAACTTTGTAGACGATTTCCATCAAAGAGCCTGCTAGCAATGTTTTCCTAGAAAGTCCTGAATCTAAACAATTCCTCATATTTAGATGAAGATTTTGTGCAAGACATACAGAAGCAATAATGTAAGTATAAATTCCTGAAGACACAGACACCTTTTATTAACACACCACTTTTGCAAATGCAATCTGTGCATTCAAGATACTTAAAGAAACCTTTATCATATATTTGTATTTTAACCTGAAGCACACTTATCTATTACCCTGGGAAATAAAAATTTAAATCTCAGAGACATTCCTGCAATAGCACACTACCAGCACAGGATTTATTAGCTCTGTAGAAAGATTCCAGGACTTGATTCTCAACTGGAAACACCAGCCCAGAATTGATCCACATTTTTTACTATCAAGCAACCTATGTTTTCAGGCTGGACATTTCAGAGCCTTCTTTTTGGAGATTAGAAGTCTTTAGCAAGCCAATACCACACACTGCAAGTATTTCCACACATCCTGAATCTGACATAAAGCAGGAAATCCCAAGAAGGGCTCAGAAAATGATGTTCAGAAGGACAGCTTGCCTTAGTCCTGCTCATAGCAGCACATCTGTACGATATACCCAAATGAACCTTCAGAGCCCCTGACGCAAGTGCTATAAAAGTCTGCCAGCAATAGCTGCTCACACACTGAAAAAGTATTGTTAATATGGTTACATCTCTGCTCTTGTAATGGCTACCCACACCGTCATGGGAGAATGGATAGGTACTGCCTATTGTATTGATGCAAATAGGCCATTAAGCAGTTGAAAAATGTTATGAAGCACTTAATTCTACCTCTTGCAGTGGTACTATTAGTGGTAAGAAATCAGGACTTGGACCACAATCAGTGCTTAGCTGGAGGTCAGGGGGAGGTTGCGGAGTGGAAGGAGTAGGGAGAAGAGGGAAAGCAAGACAGACCATATTAGCAACCAGGTACCAGCTAACAATAAATTAAGACTTGTTAGTTACATTTAACACATTTTTTGTTTTAGAATAAAAAATTTTTAAAAAGAGAAGAATGGGCAAGAGAGTCCTTTTATTCACAGATGTTAAGCTCACATAAATTAGAACTAGAAATGAAATAAACCGTAGATGAATAAATTATTCCCACAGAATTATTTTCTTTTCAGGGAACGAATAGGCTACAGATTAGAAAGGTTAAGATATTTTCCAAGTGACAGATTTGTTCATTTTGTTACGTAATTTTTCATTCAAAATCTCCACTTATAGTAGAAATCCCAGTGTTAGACATCCCTGGTTTATTATGCATACATATGTTTGTATGTACAGAGTATCTTCTCCCTCCTTTTTAGCTGAGAGCTGGGGAAGTTGTATGTTTGGGTAGAACAGAACAGTGAAGGGTATTATCCAATACCAGATTGTGAATGCCCTGAATTAATAGAGCAGAAAATCACAACATATGTAGGATATTGTTTTTAAATTACTTTTATGCAAAAATACATATATTAATATATAACATGGAAAAGAGAATATATTTATCTGGTTTTAAGACAAAGCTTTGGGCTAAATTTAATATGCTATTGTTACCATGGAAATTTTTGGTTTCACTGGAAGACTTTAAATGTTATACTATTGCCAATACTTGAATTTTGTTGTCTAGAATGAGTAACTGCTTTCTTATGACAAAGACTTGAAAGATATATCCCTTTAATTTTTTTTTTTTTTCCTATTTCACATTCACATGTGTTGAAACTCATTGCTTCTGGAAATGAAGATGCTCTGGTGTCAGCTGTAAAATCTGTATCTCACTTCCTCAGACAAGTGGATATTTATTGACAGGGTGTGAGAGAGAAAGAGAGGAGAGACTGCCTGTCCTGGAGCCAGTAACCTTGGTGAAGATGCAATGTCACAAACACCAAGCCATCATTCTCATAGATGTACAGCATATTATTTAAAGGGAAACAAATATCGGCCACTGAATGTCACTGCAAGGACACATCTTCTGCCTCTTAACTAAACTTATCAGTGCTGTGGTTTAATATGGTACCTTTTTCATCCTCCCCTCAAATTCATCTTACAGAGCAGCTCTTGACACTACCAGAGAGCAGTCAAGACTAAGATTTAGTGACGTTTGCTTCAAACAGATCTAGATTTATTGACATTTGTTGTCTGCTGCTTCTCTCAGTAACTGCACACGGGATTAATTTTAACCATTTCTTAAACCCTGAAAAACTGCATACTTAGGGTAAAAAAAGTTCAGACACCCAAATTAGTGCTACTTGACTATTTCCACTTTTAATTAGAGGACCAGAACTTTAATCACAAGACATTAAACATGTGGGCAAGATTTTGCTGGAAGTTGGATGAAAAAGGCACACACCAATCCCTTTTCAAAATGAACTCTTCTCCAGTAGGGAGGGGAGGATTTATACCTCAATGGTTTACACAAACATGTGATTAACAACTGTACATGAAAATGCTGCAGGAGGAAAAAAGCCTCATCTTTTAATAACTACTTTAGGAGTGAAAAATTGCTTGACTACTTCGGTCTTTATTTATTACTATGACCTGTACCTTATGTTAACTTCTAAACCCCCCAAATTAATACACTCTCTATGCTTCTGCTTTTCTAAAAAAAAAAATTGTGTCTTAGTGGCTGAATAACAGAAATCTGTTTCTACAAGGATACTTAATTATCTTGGTGTTAATCCTTATAAATTATGTGAACTGATAGAATTCATGTTTTTCAAATCTAGAAGTGACACTCATAACTCAAGTGCACAATAATATAAATGCTTTAGCTCGTACACATTATAGACACAGCCATCTCTTAGTAACAGAGAAAAAACATCTATATCTATAATTTAAAAGGATGAATAGATGAATATACTCTCTTGACTCTCCTAATGTTAGGTAGAAGTATGAATTTGCAGCGTTCTGTAAAAGATTAACTACTAAATGAAAAAGAACTGCTGGATGTAAATTTAGAAGTCCAAAAACACCCAAGAGGCATAACTATAATTATTGCTGAGGGAAGCTGTTTGAGACTAAAAATACATTTCCATTAACAATCAAAATTAGTTTTCATTGCCTTTTTCTCAAGTTTTCAGTGAATAACCTTTGATGACAGCACATGATAATGATTCATTAGAAAAAAACTAATTTGTATTTCAGAAGTATGCATATTTAAAAAAAAAAAAAAGTCAGACATCATACCAATGAAAATCAAATACCAGAAGATGCAGAGAACAGTTTGGGGATGAATAATATTCCACAATAAAAGACTTACCATCGGAGTACATCTTGTACTTTTGCATACAGTTCTACAGAATAACGATATTAAGATGTATTAACCAAAATAATTTATGCTTAGCTTTGCAAGATAAAAATCCCTCCAATTTGTGCTATCTACTCAGTGTTATCCAAAGCGTATTTGGTGGGAGAAGCACCACTGAATACAGAAGAGCTGTAAAACAGGTCTGCAGACTACACAGCAGTTACACATCAGCTCAAAAGTTGGATGACAAAACACAGGTTTTTACAGAATTTCTGCATGCCAGGAAAACACACTTTAGTTTATGGGAAAAGGCTACAGTGTATCCTTGTAACAATATAAATCTCCAGAACCCTTGTGATGATATCTAATTTACGTGGCTGTCACTGGAAAATGTGGTGTAGTGAATTATATACAATACTAAGCTTAATTATGAACAGTAACCTAGAAATCTTGATTAGAAATCATTTGCTCACTACACTCAGAGTCTGTAAAAACAATGATGAATTTATATAGCACACTGCAATTCCAAATAAATTTCCTAGAAAATCAAAAGGAAAGTATAGATTATATAAGAAATTATTTCTTAGGATCACTGCCAAATTTTAACTACACTATCAAATACAGAGTAAAAGTACTACAGTATCAAGTCTGCTTCACATAAAAATAGCTACTTAACATTCACATCAATTCTTTCCATCTTCAAAAATAGGCATTTATAAACTATGGGCCAGTTTCCAGCATGCTATACAGAATGGCATGTATTTCATTAGCAAACCTATGACGGAAGTTCTCAGATACGTTACTGTTCCCACCGCCACCAATGTACTATTTCACTCTACTCAAGCCACTTGAATGTAGGTTTTCAGAAGGATATTACCACTGTGGCGGGGTCCTTTTAGCAGCACACTTCAGAAACTCACAGAAGGGCAGGTAAACATTCAGAACACTTCTAGCTTGGGTTCACTTAAAGCTTCACATGAAGGGTACCCCAGTTGAAGCCATGTTTGTCAATTCTCAGGACTTCCATTTACCTTGCTGTAAAAAGGACACACAGGACTACTACACTGTGTCATAAAACTAAATCAAGGAAGGTTTGAAGTGGTCACATGATCATTAAATGAAGGACAGCCTATGACAAATAATAATTTCTAATGTTAACATTGCCTCATCTTGAGTGTACAGCAAATGTAAATATGAAATTATAAAGATCACTTGCATCTTTTTATATAAGGGAAAATTTCAACATCAATATTGTGAGGCATTCACCATTTTCCCCTAGAGAAGTCCAGTCACTACTAACTTCCTAAGCAAAACCCTCTTTCAGATGAAGAGACCTCCTGAACTATACTATTTTATTTCAGAGAAAGACCTTATATGTAGAAAGAGATTAAATAAATCATTATTACAACAGTAAACATGTAAATTCTGATCAATAAGTACTTGCCTCCCCCTCCCCCCAACACTAACAGCTGCAATAAAGCTTTAAATGTAAAGCTGAGCACAACCAGCCATAAAAGTATGTAAAATAAATGAGGATAACATAATGAGGGAATCCAACATTCATCTCATAAATATAACATAACGACCACAACTAAAATGTCAGAGAATCTAATAAATCAATATAGTAGGACAGAGCTATCTTTACGCTTAGCATACTTAAAAATATATTTACATGCAGGCTTTTTTATTAGTTTTTTTTAAACCAAGGATCAAACAAGAAAAATCATAAGAAACTTAACTCCTTATTCACTTCATCATTCAAAGCTTCATGTTATTTTTATTTTGGTTTTCTACCCAACTGTGGAGAGCATACAACAGTTTTTCCTCATAAAACAACAAATCAAATTACATTAATTAGCATATAAAGTAAAATGAAAGCATGCATTCAGCCCTTTGAAAGGACAATTCAGAGATACTGTCTGAAAGAATATCTCCAAGAGCAGGTGGAGAATCTTGTATGAAATAAAAATGTTTAGAAAAGGCAGATGCTTTGAAAAGCAATTCATGACAGTGCATATATTCTTAATATCATCTGAGAATTGATATCAAGTCTTTAACTACAGGTTACATAGGTGGGTTTCCTGTGCTGCAATACTAAATCTATTTTAGCTGCTGTTTTGAAAACATTAAGTGGTATGCATGCACAACAGCTACACTAACAAACAGAACATAGTGCAGACAACAAATGCCGGTTTTATTTCAAACCCTGTCCCTGATTCAATTTGTAACAAGTTTTGAGTTCCTTAAAGCTTGTTAGCACTTTAAGGGCTAATAAAGCACATACACCAAATGCAGCCCACATCCATACAAGATATTACAGCACATACTAATCAAAACCTGTTCTAAGTCTCAGAACTGGATTTTTGCTCAGGCTTTTGCATTTCCCCACCATGTTCCACCAACTGATGACGTCCATGGCACCACGGTGGAAACAAGTTTTAGTAATTCCGTTAATAGGCACAAGATGGCATTAGAACAGCTAATACAAGAAGAATGCAGGTCAATCTTTTTCCCTTGGTTTGCCTACACCACCTGGGGCAATCGGCATGGAAGCAAAAGCCTTTCCACTTGGCTTGGGGACCAGTCTTAAAACGGTCACTTCTGTTGATCATCAAGGTTACGTACTATTTATTAAGATGCGACATTCTTTCTACTAGAATGGCTGTGCAATCAAATACACACCATGATACTGTGGCCAATGGCTGTTTGCTTTCAATCACTAGTCCATAAGCATCCCAGTACATTTCTGAAATAACTGATACACTAGGCTATAAAGTTTCTACACACTTCTTAAAACCAAGCATCTCAAAAAGCTAAGTAAGGAAGACCACACTTCCATACTATAGACACTTTTAAAAGTCACTAAGTAGATATTTAATCTAAGCTAGAGATTAATTATTACAGACAGAATTAAGCATTAAGTCAAAAAACTGACTGTCGTTTGCATTACACCCCGAGGGTCCCTCTGCTATAGCATGAGTTCTTTTTCAAGTACTCTGTGGTTCAGTGTCACTTGCTATTGCAATGTAAAGAGGATTAGCACTGTTAGCCATTTATGTCTCAGACTAGTTAGTAATATTGTCATCAGATACTTCCACAATGTCCAAACTTGGATATTGTCTTTTCAATACAACTACTAAAAACTTTCCAGCAGATTCTGCTTTACTTATTTGTCAGTGTCTCATTGGGAAGCCTTACAGTGAAACCTTACTCCCATAGTCAGGAAATTACTTAGGTCTACTCTTACAGTGAGGAAAAAAAATATTTTCCCCTCTTGGCCACCATTTACTGTTGTTGACCTGAAAAGTTGTGTAGGTCTTGCCATATTCTAGACCTCTCTTTCCATTCCCTTTCTCTGTAAGAGACCACAATGGGACTTCTTAAACATTTATCGAATTTGCCTTGCAACGCAAACCACTACACAGGTTAAGCAACTGCTCTTGAAGTTAGTAAGAGAATCAAATTCATCATCTTGTATCAAAGCATAAGACAGTAATTTTCTCAGGATCATCTCTTTCCTAATAAGAAATGACAGAAGCAAGTCAGAGACTGTTCAGTAGCACCCTCTATCAATCAACAAGAGGACTTAAGTTCATCATAAGGTACCTTCTAAAGCAGCATGAGGACTAATGCTTTTTCAGTACAGATGCAACTTTGCTTCTTTTGATTGTTAACTTATATACAAGTCTGTAAAATATAAACACAAGATGACCTAAAGTACATCTAATTAAAGGGAAATCTCCTTCATAGCAGGCCCCTGTACTCAAAACTAATGACACTGACAATCAAAAATAAGAAACACTGACATCAAACCACTTTAGGGAAGATGTGAAAAAGTTATCTACAGTGATGCCTTGCGACTGACATTTTCAGCCAGTTACTAGACTGCTCTCTATACTAGCCTGTTGCTAATTAGTACTGACATACAAATCAAATACCTTTGTCCAAGCAAATCTAATGTAACTTAAGTTTATTTTTAAAAGAAGTAACTCAATTACCACAGTAATTGCTCATGTACAGCTGCTTGTGTTTTCTCAACAAAGAACTTTTTTTTTCTGCTTTAACAGCCTTCTGTCATCACTAAATTATAAACAATCATCATAGAAACATATTGGATGATAAAACCAAAAGCTCAAATCTCAAAAATAGCCTTGCCCACTAGCACAGTTTGTAGACAAATTGATAAATGACCTGAATTTCAACTGATCCAGATTCTAAAAGCATTCTCTTTCATTTAACAATGTGTAATGTACTTAACAAAACACTGCATACAATAACCACTTAAAAACATTACTTTGTGTCAGTAGATAAACAAGTTTTTACTATACTTGCTAATAACTTCATTCCTCCATACTTCACCCAACTTATTTTGTTTTGGCTGAGAACAGTGAAAACTGTTTCTAATTTCCATCAGAATAGATGGAAGCCCTTTGAAAAATCTGGTGGCTTCATGCAGATTGTTGTCCTTCACATTTTTAACTCAAAGAGAAGGATTTATTCTCTTTAGAGCCTCTACAGATCACATGGCTCAAAACTTTTCAGAAGAGAATATTAAGTTCTTTGTACCAGTAGTTTAATGGTACTGCTGTTTCCAACAACCGTATCTGCATGCTTATATCTCTTGCAGTTTTGGGGGGGTGGAGATGCTGTAAACTGTATACTTAAGGACAGAGTGGAAATGCAGAGCTTTACAGTTGATCCATAGTACTGAAGGTACGTCTCAACCAGCGTACAAGTTACAAGACATCAGAAATTAAGGCACTACCATATGTCATACATACTTTACATGTATTTAGATCTTAAAGTGAATAAACATTTGCAAATTCCTAAGACAGTCCTGTCTATTAGCCAACCCTGTCTAGTCTACAGGAACTCTAGTCTCATTTGGGCAAAGTTTCAGAATTCAACAAATTCTTGGAATGAGGAATATTTTAGCATTTTAAGTTGTATCGATTAACCAGAAGTGTTTATTAATACTGCCTATGAAATGAGAATTAATGTGCAAATATAACATGAGAAAGCCTAATTTTTAGGAGTAAGGAGATGGGCATTTTCAGAAGTGCAAACTCCAGTTCTGTTGCCTTGCATTTTGGTGCTCTTTCAATGCGCACAAACAGCTAAAAACCATACAAGAACCTATCCAGTTACCAGATATCTTTATAAATGGAAGATCCACCATGCTGAACTGCAAATGAAAATCACTGTTGAAACTGACATTTTTTTTAAAAGAAAAAAAATCATATAGGTATGTATAAATTAATAAATAAAATCAGAAGAGAGGCATGTAGAATAATGTAGTTTAACTGATTTTCATATTCCAGGAGTACCAAAGCATTTGTGGCAAACTGGGAAAACATTCAACTCTCTCTCCCATCCAGTTTTTCCACAGATACTATGTATATGTAAGCAGAGAGTTATATAGGCATAAGTAATCATAATATATGTTTTATGATGCTTTAGTAGAAAATAACCTTAAGTCACATCTTTAGTGCAGAGATAGAAGTCCCACAAAATACATATTTATATGTCTTGCTGTCTCCATAATTGGTTCTGTAGCGCACAGATCACGTATTGACATAAAATGAGATAAGCATACATGAGGCAAGAGCCTGGTACCAACTCTAACCTTTTACTACACTATACTTTTATATATATATCATTTTTATATATATATTTTATTAAATACTGGTTTCAGCTGGGATGGAGTTAAGTGTCTTCCTAGTAGCTGGTACAGTGCTGTGTTTTGAGTTCAGTATGAGAAG
>JANZLQ010000100.1:17396408-17425140 GCA_026212715.1 Elanus axillaris
ATAGTTGTTTTTAGTACGAAAAAACACAACCACCCCCCCCCCACCGAATAAGCACAGGATCGATGTAATATTTCGAAATACGTCTTTTACAGGCACTTGAAAGGCTCTCCCCTCCTTAACGACTGCCATTTTCAGAAACAAGCTGTTCAACAGCCATTTCTCTAGGCTTTTTGGTTCCTTTTTAAAATTATTTGCAAACAAAGTGTTCATTTCTGGAGCTCCCAAACACTACCTAAATTGGAGGTTTTATTTCAAGCACGTACATACGTCCTACTGCAGGCAAAGGGTGATTCCCATATATGTTTGCCCATAGTCTGAGGTCAACACACTGGGACATTAAAATTAGAAAAGTAGAAGCTAAATAATCGCGCTACCACAGGGCACCAAGGCAAGAATCTAGAAGGAAAGAATTAGGAAAATAATTATAGAAGGCTACCAGTTTTATTGGACAAACCTGGTATTTTTGTTGCCAAACAATAATTACAAACTGATTGAAATGACTAAGTAGCCATTCAAATTAGTGTTCATCAGAGTTTTGTTCACATAAACACAACATGCTCATCATACTAATGATCTGAAATAAAACCCATGACTTGGCATAGTTTTCTGCACCATAACACAATTTACATTTAACTGCTAGTAAAATCAAGCTGAAACACTGCAAAGCAGTTCATCTTTACACTGCTTGCTTTTTCTTTGCTGTTAATAAGCATTAAAAGGATTTTTTTTCAAAATAAACATTTACACCTACCTTAACAAAATTCAGTCATTTCTACTTCTGTTACTAAAAATTGTCTGTACACTAAAAACTCCTAAGACCATTCAAATTTCTGCATTTATATCAGTAAGGATTTAATCTCTTTTTTCTACTAATGAATGCTTTTTTTACAAAAAACAATGTACATCAATGAAAACTGCAAATAGGCTTTTTTTTTTTTAATGGGAGTTAATAAATGGAAGTCTTCAGTCTGAGTAGAGCACACCAAATCCTTAAAACATAATATTATAAAAAAACACTCTCATGTATACAGTTCTCCTTACAGGAAACAAAGAAAATAATTTTTTGTTCAATTCTTGTTTGTTTTCAAATTTTCAACTTGCAGACAAAATTCACAAATATTCCATGACATATAAAACTGCTCATATGCTTCAGAAACCCATTTCTGTAGCCAGCACTAGGCCAACATTCAGATTGGATGGAAAAAAACCACCTTAATCTATAGTAATTTGTTAATATAGCGGATATCAGTACTAATGTGAAAATGGCAGGACAGTAAAAGATCAGGATCTTAGTAGCATTTGCTTCACATGCTTATTACAGAAAAGAAGTATAATTAATCTGCCACAAATATTGAGCAAGTAAAGTCTCCTGAATCTCTCATTTGGACAGACAATATAAAAAGGTAATTTATAATTTATGAAAATCCCAAGTGAAACTCTCAAGCAGACTTATTTAATAAGTCACGTGAATCTAAAAAAAAAAAACCACCACCCAATTTTCCAAGAAACTAAATTCCTTAATGCACAGAGAATAGCAATGCAAGAGAAAGGTGTGAGAAATGGCCTAGTTACTGGGTAAACAGATAATATTTTCTGTGCTGAACAAAACTATGATACCTACATGAATATGTCCACTAAGGCCAAGAACTGATCTACATATCATTAAAAACAGAGACATATAGGGAAAATGCTCCGAAGATTGGTTTACTTCAAATGTGGCAGCAAAATCCATGAGCATTTGCAAAGCCGTTAGTCCAGGGAAAAAGGTCTTTATCACACTGGAATTGCCATACATACTTTCCCTGTGTCTCCAAGACCACATCTTATTCACCACAAACCACAAACCATAACTGGACTCATCTCAGCAAAAGCAACAAGTTTTATACCAGACAACAAATTTTCTAGGTATTCTGAAAAGGGATATGCTTCAAGACTGAAATCCATGTCTTAACTGTACGCTAGCATAATCTCCAAACTCTGTAGAGGTCTCCCTTACATATATGTATGTGAAGTTAATGTTTGCAATCAATTATAAAACACTCTTAAAGATGGCGGTGCAGGAGGGAGGAATGTGCCCACAAGAGAATCAAAAAAGGTGCTTCACATTAGTTTCCCTTTTTTACCCAGTCTGGCACATTCTTAGGATAAATAAAAAAAATGCTGACTTGATTTTTTTTTTTAACATTTTTTAGTAATTATACATTTATCAATGCTCTGAATTAGGATTGAAACTTTACTTTTTATATTTTTCTCTCTAAATAGCTAGAGACATTTTGCATGCCCAACAATTGAACAAATAGATTTTTAGACTCCGATATGACCTCTTCAAGCAAGCAGCTGTAAAACTTCCATTGTTCATAAAATCCTGCATATGTACATCCCCAAGTCCCCCCTTCCATTCAATATATATGAAAATGCAATTTACTGTACGTCAAATGAAAAATGCAGTTTTCAAATGCATGACAACAGGTGCTAGTTAAATGATCAGACACTATTTGTTACCTAGTCTCTTACTTTCATTTGCAGCATGATAAATTGCGTTTTAGCAGAGTAGTGCGATCTAAGAGGTCTTGACATGCTTTTATTGATTTGCATAGGTTATATGCATGTATTCCTGTTTGTAGGCAAATAGTGCCATGAGTAAATTCAAGTCACCGTGCCTCTGTTTCAAGAAAATTGCAGTCATCACAGGGGAGCCAAGATGGAGTGAGGTTGGGTAAGAGAGACACATGCAGACCATTGGAATCTTAGAACCTCTATTAAGATTTATAGGCTGCAGGATTCTTTGGGGCTTCAACATTATTCTTAGTAAACCCTTTCTGTCTTCAGTTGTTTATAAAAACTGGCAGCTTTAGCAAAGACAGAAGCTTATGTTGTAGGTAGCACAATTTAACATAATAGTGATAGCCTGTCCTCCAAATATCCCAATACTGATTTTGAAAGAGAAACAGTGCATATCCTCGATTCCCTTTACCATAATTTGAAAGGTTTTCTTATTACTAAACAGTAACCTTCTCTCCTGCATTTGCACAACACTTTGTGGCTCCTGTTAGTTAAGGTTAGTTAATATATCTGTCTTATCTTACCTCTTTTCAAGTCAGCCAGTATCATTATTCCCCTCTTAACAAAAAGAAAAGAATCCTCAATAGAAAGTTTAGATGACTTCCCTATGGGGTAAAAATAACAGCTCTAGAATTAGGAACTGAAACTTCCATGCTAGCGTTTTCTTCAGGCTGGGAAAGAGATGATCTACCATCACCACAATTTGCATGTAATTCCCCTAGTTTAGTATCAGCACATGCACACATGCCAGTACTCACCGCATTAACTAAAGAGAAAGCTGCTGGAATATACACAATACCCCCACACAGGAAGATTACCTCTATACTTGTACACACATCATTTTGTATCACAAATGTTGGAGCCGGCATGCAACGTTCAGACTGGTGTCAACCTATCCAGGCTACTGATCCAACCATTTCCTTGTAAATTTGCATGCTACTGATAAAGTTTCAGGTTATTGGGGAAACTGTTAATCTATCAGGAAAAGGATTTAGACTTGACAGGCATACTTACACCTCGGAGTATTCAAGGAGCAATTATTTTTATGTTATTTCAGTACTTAAGAATTTATTGAAGAACTGTTTGACTGTGGTAAATTGGCATTAACTTTGATGGAATTCAAGAATTGTATTCTTCTCTCTGTCTATATCACTAACCCTAAAGCCAATCAAAATTAATCTAATTGTAATTTTGAGCTCCAAAAAAGGAATACACAACAAATATTAGGAAAAACATTATGGATTAAAATTAGGGCAATACAGAATGCTGTATCTCAGAAAACGTCCTAATTTGACATAGACACCTCCATTCACGTGTTACTAATAAATTCTAACTAAAACTACTGCATGTGGGCCCCGACTAACATCTAAAACAGTTGCTCACGTTACCAGTTTTACTTCCCTACAGGTTTCTCAGTTTATGAAGATTCTATTGTATGTATCTCAACAAAGAATGAACTACAGACTGTGTTTACAGAGACTATAAAATTAAATGGATCAGCACATGAAGATGCATTCTGAAAACATTTTTGCTTACTGTCCGCCCAGCATATGTTTCCGTACAGTTTAGCAGATGATAACGATGTACCAACTAAGGCCGAGAGGCACAATGCGGTAAAGAGCTACATCTAATTTACACTGAAACTGGGAACTCTTTACTGAATATAAAGTATGTTTTTTTAAGATTAAGTCTTCTTGGAAAAGCCACTGTGAATGAAACGACACTGCTAAATATTCTTTTAAGTTGTACACAGAAAGCTGTCCCCTTTAGAACATCTTTAACAGCCAAATGACTATTCCACAAATTTATAGCTTCAATATTATATGACTTTGCAGAAGTAGTATTTAGATAGTTCTGCCTAGAAGGTTCACAGTATATTTTGAGGAAGACTTACAGACCCACTACTTTCAGCTTCAGCCGCTCATTCATGCCTCCACACTAACCTTGCAATTGGAACAACTGCTTGTGGAGTTGCATGATAAGCAGCAACAGGGAAATGAGTCAACAAGGAAGCTTTTTTTTTCTTAGATCATTTTTGACATGGGTCTGTTTCTGATCTGGTCCACCATTCAGCCCCAGCTATAATAAGAATTAAACAACTGAAGTATCCTACGGTCAATGGAAGTGTAGGAACAAATGGTAAAACAAAAGGTGGCACTTCTCATCAGATTACTACTTATTAATTTAGTCTTAGTCGGAACACACAGAGAAGTATTTCACGTGGAATAAAAAACTTAAAAGTGCAGCTGTGAAATAGGAGAAAAACAATGAGCAAAGGAGGATGGGTGAGCACAAGTAAATTACACAACACCACAATGATAGGCCACTGTCAAATCTTGTATGCACTATGTATCAGAAGAATTTCAAAAGGAAATTTGAAGAGGTAAAAATAAGGTAGCTTGCTAGATGCTTTTGGAAAAGCACAAGAAGCAGCACAGCAGAAAGAATATGTTACATCTTTAAAATATTTTGTATAAAAATAAACTCATACATTTATATACTTAGTACGGAATGTATATGGACGCATGTTTTCAGAGGGGGGGACCTTGTGAAAATACAGGTCCAGCCATTTTTACCTATCTACAAGAAATGTATTTGACTTTAAATTCCATTTAGACTATTAACATTTAAAGGCAGGGGAATCACAGGAATGTCTAAGCAGAGCTGGCCCTTACAGCCAGACACTCATCTGTGAATGACGGGATAAATGATTTGCAAAATTTCAGAACAAAAATTCAGTCAATTTTTCCAATAATATTTAAAAACTACTTAAAGCAAATTTGTCAACCTGAACCACTGCAAATCAGTTCCTGCAAGTCATTTAGTTTGAGACAATGAGCGAGAATATGTACCTGTCCTGAATGAATTTTTGCCACCTGACTTTCAACCTCGAAACCCTTCTTTACTTAAGTCTCCTAAAATGGTACACAGAATAAAAAATAATCCTGCATATTACCATAATGCCAGTGAAAAAAAAAATATTACTACATTCAGTATACCGGTATTGACTCTACTTAGCCTGTTGGGCTCATTGTCCAGCCCCAAGTTCACATTCACACACAGCCTGTAACAACAGGCCTATGTTCTGAACTTGCCAAAGGTTTTGCCTATGAAGACAAACTTTTAGAAATAGGTCATAATTCAATACCCATGACATTTTACTCAGGTCATTGATACAGGCTGGTATTCAAGAAGAATATCCACCAGCCCTACAAGCATTCCTTCTCTCCAGATATAAAAGATCAGTTTGTACGTCCTTCCCAGCCACGAGACTAAAAATATGCCAGCAGAAGCGGCCACAAGCACAGCGCACTACCACAATGAAAGTCTCTCTTTTAGGAAAGCAACTAAGCACACCAACTGGCATAGCCCAGCAATCTGACTAGGCAATAATAGTTACTTAAAATCAAAGCACAGAAAGGTATAATATTAACAAGGACACTAGCTGATATGTCTTTACTAATAAAAATCTTCAGGCTAAAAAGCATCTATGATAGTTTTTTCATATCTAAGCAATGAAAAAAAAAAATCAAACCCTGTGTACCTTGCAAAAGACAAACAAAAGTTTGCAAAATAAAAACGGGGGGGGGGGGGGAATGAAAGTGGGTTTAGAAGTTCTATATTGCAAAATTGAAAAGTCTGCAGAACCAAAAAGGGCTCTTGGGATTTCTTGCTAAAGACCTTGCCACTGGTACAAATAACCTATTTGTATTAACCTCAGAAAAGATATGAAAGATTGTTCAGTTTCTCCCTAATGAGAGGAATTTAACATGGTTGGCATAACATTCCATAATAATATTTCTATGCAACATCTTCACTAACACTTCAAAAGCCATCAAAAATTTAACGAAGAAAATTATAATTAATATTACAAAACACGGAAATGAATGAAGTAGAGTAAGCGGCACTATCAAGTTATTGTTTTTCTCCCCCTCTCCTTCTACTCTGTGGAGAGATAATTAGGTTTGCTTGAGTTACTATTAATTTGCTGGTGCAAAATACATTAAAGAGGATCATTTTGCATTCTGGGACATGTCTATAGAGGGGAAGTATACCTTTACAGAGAAGAATATATGACTGACCATTGTATCACCTCTCATAGTTATGGTGCTTCAAAATCATGTTTTTCACATATTCTTGCTCTCCTCTCCCCTTGTTTCAAGGTCATCTTACTGCAACTTTCACTGAAGCTGTAGTCCTGTAAACAATTTTCTGTACTTGCATAAATTCACAAATGTGAATACTTTGAACACGCTTGTTGCACAAGGCTAAGCACACATAGGAAAATTCCCAGGAACCTAGCAGGAACTTCAGGAGCAGAGGGGATGCCTAGGTCATGCAAATACATGGGAAAACCTTTAAGCACCATTTTGCTTATAAGAGCATGTCTATTGCTGTGAAATGCTCCACTCATTTTTACATAAATGACTAATAATTAACATGAACTAGTACATTAAAAAAAAAACTTTGATAACTTAAGAGTGAGCATCTTATAGATGTAGCTGACCACCACAAAAGCAGCTCTCCATCATAAAAAGAAGATCGTTAGGTACTTGTAAAAGTAGACTTGAAAGATACCTTAACGTAACAGTTCATCATTGCAGAAGGAAGCATAAAAAAGATCAGAACTTTAAAAGAGTGTGGTAAAGATAAAATGCACTCCTCCAAACCTTTTGGACCTTTTCTTTTAATCAGGAGTTAAAATCTGATGCAGAGATATACATCACAGTTAACACCCAAGAGTGAAAATTTAAGAAATTCCTGGGAAGATAATATACAAAGGAGTTTTCTCACACAAACAGAGAAGCAACAAATCAGCATTAATGCTTAAACCATCAAAAAGGTTAATTCCACAAATCAAATGGATTTTCAGGGCATCCTTTGCACATTCAGACCTTTATATTGGGAAGCTTGTCAAATAAAGGCACTCAGAGAGGAAAGAAAGTAGCCACGTCTAACCACATGTGCAAGCTCATGAAGTTGGCATGCTATCACCATGCGTAAACAGTAAATCTATCTGCATTTTAGTAGACCTCTATCTAAACCCTACTCCCTCTAGAAAAAAAAAGTGTGTTCAGCAGTATTATAGCACACACACTTTGTTTGTGCTTATTAAATAAAAAGAAAGGATCACCTTCAACCATATTAATGATGGACTGGTGGATGAAGGATGTCTGCGAAAATTCACAACATCTGTTTGCTCCACTCTCTTCTCAGCGTGCTGCACCTATTCCTCATGCTTAATGATGCTCATCCACTCTGCAAGTTTTACGAACAAATGTGTGTTTAGCCACATTCATCATTCTGAATGAGCGTTCTTGATGAAGCATCCACTGGCCTGTTTCACTCTTTCTGCTACACTTTAACAAATGACAACTGCTCTACGTATTTTTCATTTGTTAAAAATAAAAAGCTAAGTGAAGAATAGGCCCAGCAAATTTTTCTTTTACTCCTCTGGTAACTTTACTAGAAAATGTAATACTACATGCATTTAAACTATATACAAATTCACATGCACAAATCTAAATGGTGCATACAGATGTATAGTATTTTCAAAACACTAAGCAGCAGAATACAGTGTATCAACAGCATATCAGAAAAACATTCTATCCCATACCAGCAGGAGTAGTTCAATCTTCTCATGAAAGTGATATATTATGTCTCACTACGATCAGCTAGGGGACTGATTCTGTGATGTACACAATGCCTTGACATGAGACACTTGGCATCTTTTGGTACCAGGCCAGTAATACATCATAATGGACACCTGCCTTCCATCTTCCAGCTTTCCTCCTTTAAAGCAACCCAATATTTAGAGGAAAAGACATGTTTCTCAGAAAATGTGCGTGCTATAAATGTCATTCTAGGAATTAATTCAACTGTGAATAATAATGCATGTCAAACCCATGATATTTTTAACAGTTAGAAAAATGGACTATAAAGAATATTAGCAAGTAATCAGAGCTGAAGAATCAAATCTAATACAAAGAAAGTGCTCAGAAAAATTTAAATGTGGAACATCTTCAGAAGTCATCTTTCAGAATTTAGAGTAACTCACAATTTTCATTTGAGTTAGTGCACAGAAAAGTTAAAAAGTTCATCCCAATAATAATTTTCCTAAATATGTCTTTATGAGATTACCGATGCAGGATACAGTGGAACATTCTCAGGCTCATATTTTGGTAGTATTTTCTATGTTTCCAAAACCAATATAGATTAAATGAGTTTTTTGTGAAGGCATTCTACCACCGCATAATGGTATTTCTGTGCTTTACTGATTGAGCCTTTGCAAGCCCCTTCTGGGCTGTACTGGTTGTCTGGGTTCATCTGTATTAGTCATAACTAGGAGGCCAGTGGGTGCATTGGATCAAGCATGTTACATTCTAAAATATGAATGACCTTTCTTATGAAGAATGTTTATTACAAGACAGGCATCTAAGATACAGGCAAGTATTCTGGTTCTTGTTTTCACATTACCCTTTTAATAAATAGGTTAGGGGAAAAAGTGGATCCTCTAAAAGGATCTTACAAAGTTTGCCATAGGTTACCTTCCTTCTGAGAAGCTCTACAACAATTTTCCTTGAATAACATACTTTGTAATAGTTCACAATCAAATAATTATAGGCCAAAAGAAATGAAGGAGAAAGTTTTGACTTCTATTCCATAAGAAAAACCCACTATTTATAAAAAACAAATCCTAAAATCATCATGTCCAGGCCAAAAAAAAGGCATGACAATTCAATAAGAAGTTATAATTCAGTGAGTACTAGGATCCAGAATCAAACATGTAGAACTTCTCAGACATTGAAACTATTTAAAAAAACTGTACTGCCTGTGAATCTTTTAAAGCCAACCAACACACAAAATAACCCAAATAATTTCTTACTAAAGCAGATAAAAATTATCCATTAAAATCTCTCCCTTTAAATAAATTAATACTGGCATATACTAATAAGATCACTGAGAACAGCATTCCCTCTAACAAAAATAGCCTTAAATTTATATGCTAAATTATACCAATTCCTTAAACTTAGAGACTGGCTAACACTCAACTAGACAATGAACGAAGTGGACCTATTATCAGAATTCAGACTTTGGCTCCAACCTGGTAGTGATAGAGTAGCATTACGGTGATGGGCAACTCTAGAAAAGTAAATCCTACACTAATGTTATGGTTGGTCAGATGAATGCTACTTTATCCTGTTCCTAAGAATCTACATATAACTTAGAAGGTATCAAAACATTAAAGAAATAAAAACTAATTAAAACCTTTACAAATTATATCCTGCTTTTCCAATATTTTAAGGCAAAAACTAGTATAGTCTCCCTTCAACCTTATTTGAAGCCATTAAGTCAGAGATACTGACCGGCAAACTTACCGCAAAGCAGCATTTTTTGTTATGTTCCATAACAAAAATGCATTAAATTATGGAATACAGATGAAAATGTACTCAAATTCAATAAAAGTTATCATAAATAAAAGTTATCATAAATCAGCATGCACTGGTGTACCCTTTCACAAATTAGTACGATGTAAAATGAAGATCACAAATTTCAAGAATAAATTTTTTGCCAGTTTCATAAGAACTTCCTGCAATGTCTCAACATGGATAAAAAGAAGGGCAGAAGAGAGACCTACATAGTAAGTCAAATGAAATACATAAAAACAGAGTCACTAAAATTTAATGGAAATTGCAACATATGTCTATTCAGGCTCCTCTGAGGTAAAAGTACTCAAGGAATCCATTATTATGCTTAAGAGAAAATTGTCCATAACAAATTTATAAGCTATATAGAAAATATTCCTCTTCAGATATCTACAATGAACACTGTAAAAGAACTGACAGCAGCTGCATATTTTTGTTATAAAAAGAAATTTGAAATTATAATAAAATATACAAATTACTAGTTCCTTAAAAAAAAGAGTGCCTCTGATCATCATATTTCAGAAATTAAGTCCCACAGAGGATTTTTTAATATAAAAAAAATTAATTTACACTTTTTGCTACAAATGCTTTTTTCTCTACTGTAAAACACATCTGTATCTGAAAATAGAAGAAAGGATTTATGCAAAAATAACCTCAAGGGAATCATTACAGAAACACAAAAAGTAATTTTCTACTAGAATTGTAAAATGTATTTGTAATAGATGTTTAAAAATATGGCTGCAAAATACATAAAACATACAAATGAATGGGATTTAATACGACTGCAGTAATTTAAATGGTATTCTTATTTAAGTGACAGACTGATTAAGCCACAAAACATAGTTTCCAAGGGGGGAAGGGGGGAACCTTTTGCTAATCTAAAATTAGTGATATTAAAGTTGATACGTGTATTTTGTACTACATAGTTACATACCCGACACATTCATTCTTATGACTTACATACGCATAGATAGTTTATTAGTCTTCCTGAAATAAATCTGTAGACATAATTAATCACTTGACAGAAGAAAGAAGGGGGGGTGGGTGGAGAACATTACTGAAAGCAACAAGTACAATTCCATACATCTATGAACAAGAGAAACTGAAAACCAGGATGATAGTGCTCTTGCCCATGCAGAATAGCAGTGAGCTCTGTGAGCGCTCATTCCCACCAGAATGAGAGAGTAGCAGTCTACTTTGCAAGCGGTCCCAACAAGTCCACAAATGTCAGCATGCCCTTCTATGACTGGCAAGGGAGGCTACAGAACTTGCAAAGCAGGTACAGTCTAAGACATACGTTAACTCAAACTGTACAATAGGTCTCAAGAAACACATCACAGTACTTTTGAGAAAATCGGAGCACAAATAACCCATAGATTACTGCAAATTACTCTGACAAAAATAAGTCCAAGCATATCTGACAGTAAAATTACACTCTCCTCAACAACAGTATCCCTTAGGTAATCCCCCTTCTCTTCCCATCCCGAATGTTAAATTGTCTCTTAGCTTTATAACAAATCAAGGCTAAAAGCTGCACACTGGCAGTAAAGCACTTCTTTTCATCTTACATAAATTTTATTTCTTCTCAATAGCATCAAGTGTGGTATATTTTATGAAAATTATGAAAAGCATCACAAAGAAACAAAATGTAAATGATACAACAATTCAAAGCATCTGAAGGGCACTGTTTCTGCTATCTGCAAGAACATCACACAATTTCTTCCTCTGTTGCAGGTTGAGTTTATGCTTTTCCATGGAACAACAATGCCTGTGAGCTCTAGGGGCTGTATTTCATTTTTTTCCTTGAGGAAGCAAAAGTGTTAATATATTTTAGACCCTTACAAATATGATGTTCTCAGCTGAAAACAATGCTAAGCTTCTCATGAAATATTAAAGATCAGCACCTAGGACAAGATTTAAGTTCTTAACAAAGGTCTTCTCTTAAGCCTTGCCTTAATTTTCCTATGGACTGAATCAGAGGTTCTATACAAGTATTGCCTCTCCTCTTCTGTTTTTTCCCCCTCCTACGTATGATCTTATCCAGCAATGAAGGCAGCTCATTTTTAAAATTTATCTGCAGAATCAACTTGACACATAGTAATACATAGTTCAGGAATCACAGAACGTGAATGGGGACAGGATGTGGTAAGGCAGAAGGTGGAAGAACTACTGGCAAAGGATATTTGTTACTTCTTTAACATACACTTCAAAAAAGTAGTTCATATATTCAAATAACTTAATTCTGATGTTTTTCACTAGGGACAATTCCATATCCTAAAACAGATTCCTTAAATTTTTCTCCTCCTTATAGCCAGCTATAATTTTAATCCAAATGCAGCTCTTCATATTTTGCTTTATCCTTTTTAAAAGTTCCTCCTTTGTATTTATAACGGCACTTCCCCTCTTTCTCCATGTATCCTCAAACACTCTTGAGCTCTCTTTCCAGAAATACACGTCATGAACCAAGCAATACTGTGGATGTGTATAGCTTGGTACCACAGGGCGAGGAAAAAAAAATCCAAAAGTACAATTTGCCTGTATATGGTTCCCAAAATTTTACTGTTCATGATAGGTTTCATCTAACTGGAAGTGCCTTATCAATCATTATGTACAATTCTCCCCATAAGTGCTTTCTAGCTTCTCATGTCTATATAGAAGACTGACTGTGCTGGGGAGACTGTTTAGGAGCCCTCTCTCTGATGTGATAGCTGAAATTTCACAAAGTGAAAATCTTCTGGCTTTTCCCAGGTTCATTTTACTCTCTACCAAACTCTTGTATCATTTCCCTACCTCCACAACTGACCAGGATTCCTCCAGTTTTTTATCTTATAAACAGTTTGTGTGCTGCTTCCTTCCACACCAAGGCACACAGGCATCTTTGTCAAAGGCCCCCAGACACACTGAAGAATCTGGACCAATTCCATTTATTTATAACTGTGACAAAGTAATAAATAAAATAAAGAAAACTTTGGTACTGGGATTTGATAGTGGGACAGTAAAACACTCATAACAGGAGGATATATAGCAAATTAGCTTTGGCTGGTTTAGACAGTACAAAAGTGAACCTATAAAACACTTCAGAAACTCTGAGACTCAGAGACCAAGTGTTTTGTCCTAATGACAACAGGCAAATGTGGCTTTATGAGACGAGTTTTCCATTGAGTATTTAGCATTTTCCTCCTTAAGCTCATGAGTTCCCCACTGACCTGAAGAAATGTTGAAACTACAAATGCACTCTGTTAAGAAATGCACTTGTTATTTAGGAACTCCCAAATTTAAGACTGTCCTGTGCAACTTTAGTGTAGTCTCCTAGCGTATATTCAATATACTGCAATAACACAATCACGTTTGCTTCTGACATTACTCAGTTCTCTAAATAATACTCTGCCAACTAAGAAGATGGGACGAGAAGACAGCCATGTAGATGAAGGACCAGGGTACTAGGGGAGAATGGGGACTAGCTGAGCAAAGAGGACACAACAAACAACCAGGATGGGGTAAAGATCCTGGGGAAAACTCACCCTGGGACCTGGCAGGCCCCAACACAAGTGCAAGAAAAGATGGTTATGTAAGGGAAACAATGAAAGAGATCTCACACCTCACAATCAAAATGTCTGGGCAAAGATGAAAGCCAGAGGAGAAGTCTGAGAATATGACAGAGAAGATTTGGATGCCTACTGTTCCTAGAGGTTTTGATCCCGACTCCTCCATAAAATCTAGAATGATATGCAGGGGACATGACCATGTTTTCAGACAGGCTGCCTGTCAGATTTCCTAATCACATCTGAAAAAAAACAGAGGTCTGAGTGGCATGTGATAATAAGAGAGATGCGGCCCAGGAAATAAAAGGAAGGTAAAATGGAGGCAGTATGGTGTTACCTTGATCAGTACTCTTGCCCACAAACCACCTGATGCACAGCATTAACATTGAAAAATTGCATACCGCAAGGGGTCTACCTGGTCCATCTGCCTTAACAACTAAGTAAAAGATAACAGCAAGTTTCTAAGGGCAAGATAAACCCAAGGGTACTAGGTCTTATTTGGGTTAGTTGAAGATAAAGGTGCTCTTAGTTGTCCTCATTTTCTTGTTGCCATATAGCCATAAAACAACATCCGTAAAAATAATCCCACTACCAAACTCTAAACTTGGGTTTTATTTTTCCATAACTCCAGACTTGCCTTGCCTAAGCACAGCAATTGGCAGGACTGCCCTAACAGCCTCCAGCACTTGACAAGAGAAGATGAAAAAGATGCAGAATAATGTCAGCTTGAATCACTATCTGCTCATATAAATATATTTCCAACAATATGTATTGAAATGGCATAAATATTTTCATTTACTAACGTGCCACATTCTTGGATGACAAACTTCTCTTCTTGTGTTCTTTGGAAACAAATAAAATTTCCAATGTGATTAACTCAAGTTAATCTTAAAAAGTTATATTTAGATCCAAATCTTACAACACTTTCAAGTTATGTAGCACTTTACAAGTAATTTGAGAAGGCCCAGCAATACCCCTCCAAAAATTATACTACTCTTTCCTTGAGCAGACACTCAAAAGAAATAGGACAATCTAAATATTCAAAATGCTTACTATACTGTGATGTCTTTAAAAAAAGTTCTTCAGTAATGTTGTGCTTGCTAGTACCATTCAGAGAAACTTTGTTCTCATCTAGTTTTATTGTACAACCCTATTTAAAAAAAAGTCACCACATGAATCTAGACTGACACATATAAATATTTCACACTGACTAATAAAAGATTGACATATAAAGAATAAATATTGTGTGTACTAGAACCAGCCTCAACTTTAGACACACCTGAGTTCACCTTTTAAATAGGACACGTCAGCACTGACGAAATCAAGACAGACCGCACACCTGTCATTGCCTTAGCTAGGCAGGAGACATGACTGGTGCTCAGAACTTCAGCCAGAAATGCAATTATGTGGCAGTAAGAATACTACACTCAAACAATGAAGTTTAGCAGAGACATTTTGCCATTTTTTGTCCATGTCTTACAAGGAGGCCATTTTATTAATTTGAAGTGATAAAGCAAGTTTAAATACATTTGAGAAAACAACTTGAATACCAAAAAGTAATTTCTTCTGGTATAATTTTATACTTTCAAATCTTTATTTTATTAACCCAGCACAGATACCAAATGATTTTCAATACTGCAATACATGAAGGATGGCAGCATGAATTAGCAAGAATCTACAACTTTTAGTACTACTGCTCCACTATGTCAAGAGTTATATTACACAACTTTACTCTAGGATCATTTCTAGGGTATGACACCTAAACCTTGACAATCCTACATCCATCTTCTGAGTATATATGGCACGAGTACAACACATTCTCTTCAGATATATTTAGCACAAAAGGCTATTTTATAGAGTTTTTTTCCTAATAAAAACCTCTCCGATTATCAGTTTCTCATACTTTCCCTTCCAGGTACACACATACTTTAGAGCGTGTGTTTACTTTTTTTTTCCCCTTTCACAAATAGTAATTCATCCAGTTCATATAGCAAGTAGAGCATTATATGTCCAGCTGCCCTCTGTGTCCTCTTCTCCATTGGGAAATTTTGTTAGGATTGAATTTGAGGACTTTTAGTTAGCACCTGACCAGAACCATGGGCAGCTTTCAGTAAGTCCATAAATCCCAGAGATGCCTCCACGGAAGTACACAGTTAGTGCTCTGCATGCTCAGTGTGTTAACTGCTTTCCAGGAGCATTAGCTCACTTTCTAATGCACTACATAGAGCAGATACACATTTATTTCTTAGAAATTCCAGACAAAAAGCAGAAACCCCTAACAAATACAAGGCTTGGTCTACTTCTGGCTGCTCAGATGTGACACAAATCAGATCTGTACCTGTAATTGTTCAAGAATGTTATTTTGTAATAGCAAGGTTGCTTCCTGGTTAATTTAACTTAATACACTTTGAAAAACATACATTAAACTAAACTGGAAAAGATTCATTATGGAGTAAGAACACTCATAGCAAAACTAACCAGGAATATAACTATATAAATACAAATATTTAAAAATTGCGTTTTACTATTTCCTAGATTAATTTTGTGTAGCAGAGCACTAGAGTAAACAAATGTTTTAAGTGTGAAGGGGCTCCCATCTCAGTCTGTAACAGACTCAAAATCTGATTAAACCTCTTTTAGTAATTCATTTCAAATCAACCCAACTATTTATTCTAGTCAAACTTTTCAGAGGAGAAAGATTAACTCATCTCATTTGCTCCCAGCATTGCATGTAGCCTTCAATCTCATACATCATAATAAGTTAAGAAAACTAAATTACAAAAACAAGAAGTCAGGAGGACACGTTATCACCTACTCCAAAGAGGTGTTATGCGGCTGTGTTAATATTTGTAAAGCACTTTGGATCCCCAGATAAAAGCAGCTATACACATGGGAAATATTACTGCTAACGAATGTTACAAACACACAGTACTTTCTCAAGGTCCTGCTCTGGCTGTAACAACACTTGCTTCCTCTCGGCTCCCATTCCATCAGCCCCAACACTTGAGAAACTCTTTGGGGCTCCCTGAACTAAAGTCAGACACAACAGGACATAGGAGAAGAAACAGAACATGGGGACAGGGTGGAAATCAACAGAAAAGATTGCGGAAGGGGTGAGATTGCTCTTAGAACTTCTGGCAAGAAAAACAAATGGAGACTACTGGCATGAGAAGGAGAACATGAGGCACAAAGAACTCAACTCTTGGTATGAGGGGAAACAAAGGTCCAGAGAATTCCCAGAGTGCGAAGGGAGAAAAAAGACAAAAAAAGATTAAAGGCGGAAAGATCTCCTGGCACGGAAAAAGATGGTTCAACAGGTTTGAAAAATGAGCAAACTGTCAGGTGTGGACAGAAATATGCATAAAGCTGCCAGTAAAATGAGCTTGGCCTACTGTGAAACCACCACAGCCCTAAGCATATACACACACAACAGACAACTCATCCCTAGAGTAATGCCTTGGTGTTTGGGTTTTTTTTAAACCTGTCAAAAATTACATTACATATCCTTTTGCAGTATTTTCTTTTGCAACATAAACACAAGAACACACAAAAACTAGTTACCAACCTGTTCCAGTAGTGAGAGAGAGCAGAAAAGAGACACTAGCAAGAGATCTTTTGCTAGTTTTGAGTTCTAAATAGCAAATTATCATTGTTACAGCAGGAAAAAATCTCCCCACACTCTCCTAGTTTCTTTCTATATGAGAAAAACCAACAATGGCCTGCCAGGTGACATGTGCTTCAGTGTCCAGAAGATTTCCAGTCATCTTTCTTTAATTCTGAAGAGTCCATTAGTATTTCTTTGTATTTGTTTTTTAACTTTTGGGTACAGTTCATGCAACATTAGAAAATCATGCCTTCAGAGCCAACATTAGGATCTCAAAGTGCTAGGAGCAAAGCACACAAACAGTGGAGAAAAGGGAGCAAATTTCTAATGCAAAGATTTGGAATCCCAACTGAGAACCCTGATTCTACACCCATGGGTTCAGACTCTTTCCTCCTTTCACAGGGAAACAACAGCAGGATCAAAGTCAGAGACTACTAAAGACAGAAGCTCTTTCTTTATATTCGGATTCAAAACAGAACAGCCAACATCAGAGAAGATGAAAAGAAAACATCCCAAATAAACAAGGCAGGGCTGGGTTACTCCCTCAAACTCCTGTGGGTTTAGGCATGTAACTTGCCAAAGAAGGTTTTGAAAACACGAACAGATGTGTTTCTCTTCATTCCCAAATAGTGGTCAAGACAAACCAAGTTTTAAAACTCCAAGTATTCACAGTATGAGTCAGAGTTAGGATGGAATCTCCTCAGCCTCAGCCTAAGGTACATATACAAGAGAGAACACCGTGCCATACGACTATAAGACTAACTTGTTTGAATGACTAAACCACAATTTCTGTAATTCCATTCTGCTCTCATTTTATCTCATGATCTTCAGCTTGATAGACTGTGTCTTATTTGCATTACAAGCTTTGTTAGCAAGTCACTACTGCTCAGAATGAATCTTGACAAAACAGGAGTGCAGGAGTCTGTGCGCACACACTGCTAAGCTGCCTTTTCTGGGGCAAAAATTACACTCAACAACTGCTTCTCAGTAGAGTCTGTTCAGCTGCAGCTAGACATCCCAAATGAACGTGCAGGAGAGCTCCCCATGCTTCAACACAAATGAGACAGCCTAAGCCACTATATTACAAACAGAAGACCCATTGAACTGGTAGGGTGTATAGCCACTGTCTTCCCCAGACTCGCCAAAACCAGCACTCAAAAACACATGAAAAGAACAGTATGAAGCCAATGATCTATTAAGAGAGACTGTTGTGTTATGTATTTCTGCTATTAAAGAAACCAAACAGAAAAACATGGCACAGTTAAGGGAAAAGTATTTTTTAACTTAACAGTGCCATATGGTTTTATGTCAGACTTGCAGTCCAAGTTGTGTTTATACTACTCATTTGTTTTTACTAAATATCATATATTGGAATACTATTTTTAAGATTAAAAGGCTTCTTCCACTGTAGAATGTAATTTGTAAGATGCATTCCTAAATTCAGAATGCTTTTTTAAGATCTAATCTGGAAGTAAAAGCTAGCTTTGTGTACATTAACCATCTAATACTATCTGCTCAAAGACGACTTGTCGAAGACCAGCAAATAAAGCTAAAGGTAAAATACTGCTCCCTTCAGGACACATCCTGTTGTTAAAATGTGGTTGCTTGCATAATAAAGTACTTCATGTCTTTAACCTTAGGTGTAAATATTGTAAATTATATTTCTTTTTCTGATAATTAAACTTAGTGTGCAAAAGAGTGACAACTAGTTATAAAATCTCATTTACACTTACCATCCATACTGCTTTTAGAATGAATGATAATGCTTTTAACTATCTTCAGCTGAGAAATACCATTTGTAATAGAAAACAGTTTTATACCTGGACAATTTAATGATCACTGAAATCACTATTTGTTAGACTACTCACAGAAATAACGCCACTGAAGTCCAGGAGATCTGTTGTAAATACACAGCAATGTGAGTATGGGCTGCATAATTAGCACCTCTGTGATCCTTCCTAATACTACCTAGAGGCTAAAGCATAGCATTTCCCCATCAGGATCTCCATAGCTACTTCTTCAGGCATTAAACAAGTTAGGTCCAGATCTATTGGCAGGAGCTGTCTATGGTAAACTTGTTCATGACCTGTAACCAGTCGGCTTACGATCAGCTACAGATTTGTCATTATGTAACTCTGATTTATTCTCTGGCACATCCTTAACTTTTTGCTTTTGTCCATCTGCCACCACTTTGGTAGGACTCTGACTCTTTACCCTCAGACATATGCCTAGCTGGTGAAATTACCATTTAGAAGAGCAAGTACTGAATATTTATTTTCTGACTACTATTCCATAATGTTTGTATTTCAAATGAGTTTTGCCACATACATGTCATCATACAGCATACAATATGCCCGTTATATGATCTGCAATACTCATTACATGCAACTCTTAGATAATTATGAAAGGTTTGCTGTAATTGGAATGGGAAACCAAGAATCACTGCCTTCAGACAAGCATATGAAATGCACTGCCATACAATGACTTTTCTCAGAACTCTATTAGAAAGTGCCACGACATAATTTCATTTTGTAACGTCCCATTTTTAAGCATCATCTCATACAAGTCTTAAAATGTGCTAATTGGAAATCCCTACTATGTACAGAACACTGCTTTCAAAATGACAACTGTTCCTCTTTTATCTAAGTATTCAATAGCAGGAGAAAAATCATTTCCAAAATTCAAAGCATTTTGATCTGGTTCTGTCAAAACGCTATGTGTTCTCAGTTGGTAATCTCTCTTCAGTCAAAATATGACTGTTTTTGTTCAGGGCGGTGGCTTTCTGAATATAATCATCTCCAAAAGTTGAGAAAATAGAAATACTGGAGGGGGGGGGGGAATTGACTATTGCTACTTAGCATACTACCTGCCAGCAACCTGAACCTATGCAAACATTTCAATTTAAATTTAGAACATTTTAAAAAATGTCTGGTCCCAAAGACACAAAGTATGGTTTATTTCATTAAATATATATCCATTAAGCACTAGGATTTTTTTAGGTAGAAAAAGTGGTATCAGTAATTAGCAATTAGCTATTAATTTGTGGGTAATAAAAAGCTACTGTTCTTTTTTAAAAAAAAATACTAGTACCTCCCAGCTTTTTTGCACAATAGATAACTATGTCATAATAAGTATTTTGGATACATCTCCCTACCACATGTCCCAGAATAATCAAGGTTGTAACGGACCTCTGGAGGTCACCTAGTACAAATCCTACAAAAAGTGGGGCCAAAACCAATGTTAAATCAGGTTTCTGACACCTCCCACCAGTGTCTAGAATATTACTTAAAAAGATAAGTTAATTTGTGGAATTCAGCCATTATTAGGTGTTTGTTGGTGGGTTCTACTTCTATTTCTGCTTGGTACAACATCAGTGCGTGACAGTAAAGGCAAGCAGGCTGGCAGCTCCTCTTCGTTTCCAACTGTTATTACAGACATCTAGACTCCTTTTTGCAGTGAAAGCACTAGACATCTGTAGAAGCAGTAGGCAGCAAAGTGATAGAGCCAGGATTGTGCAAGTTGCCAGATTCATATGGACAACAAGTTGTCTGCAGCCTGAAGTGTGAGAATCAGCAGTATAAGAATCATGCTCACCTTAATCAAGGAAAATATTAGAAGAAAGACTTAAAGCTAAAGTAGCTAACAGTTTTGCTCATAACAAAACAGCAGATTGCTGACACGACGGGGTCTCTGTTAAGTATGCCGAATTGTCTCAAATGGAGCAGAAGACTGGCTAGTGGGTTGCTATACTCAAGACTCCATGTAAAAGGTGGTACTCTGCACACCTAAATGTGCCAGGATGTTTGCCCTGATGACAAGCCAAACCCACCACTGAGTTACTGCTGCTAGGCTAGACCAGACATTATACAAAGAAAGTTTATAAAACCCTGGCCAACTCACTGGTCTTCCCCACTCTCAGTAGCATACAGACCTTAACAAAGATGCAGCAAAATCACATAGGGCAGTTGATATCCCAGCTATAATGATAATGGTTAATGAGTATGGATCCATACAACAATATGAAAGCTGAGACTGACTTTACTGACCTTAGATACTGCTGAGGAAATCAAACATTGGCAGTTATTTCAGGCTGCTGCCAATTGCCACCACCACTATCAAATTTATTTCTCTCACTTTAGCCAAAGCAGTAATTCTCAGCAATACAAAGATTAAAGCTTGGGTATGTGTGTGCTTAGACCCTTCATTCCCTGCCTGTCACCGCATATCGCAAAGTAGGTGCCAAAAGGGGCAAGGATTATTCTTCCTTTCCAGATGTGCACAAATGGGACCTACCACCACAAATTTACATAAAGGTACACATTTTCACTACTGGAAATAATAGAAGGCTCTCAGAGGGACCAAGTAAATCTATTAAGAAAATCAGCTAGTCTTAAATATAAACTCTTGCAACAAAATGCGGTTCCAGAGGTCTTTCACAAGGGATACCTTAGATGTCAGAGTTTAAAAGAAGTACAGCTCTCCAGGAGTCCCCAGCATCGATAGGACAAGCACCAGCAATCCCTTGCTACTACTATGCAAGGAATGATGAAACTGAATGACCAGTGTGCCATTGTGTAACTTAAATGATGTGGAAAAATGACAAAAGGATGGACTCAGGATTAGTTTTCATGATACCATTTCTCACTTTCCCACTCCCCAGCTGCTCAGTGTCCTGCCACAGGTTAGTCTTCTCTGTTGCAACAATTCATTTTTTTTTGTGAAATCATAATCTAAAACTGGATCAGTAAAACAACCCAGGTTAAAAAAAGACAGAGAGAGAGAGAGAGAGAGAGAGAGAGGATTTTTAGAGTACAGATCATAAAAACCATAACTGCGATAAGGACAGGAGATGGGATCAGACACTTTAATCTGGCTTTGTCATTGGTAAATGACAACTTTGGTATACGAGCATTAAGTTAAACACAAAGTGAATGTCAGAAGTGAAACTACTACTCCTTGGTTTTAATGAGTTGGACTGAACCAATCTACATGACAAACCCAAAAAAAGTCTTCCTCACAAACAGATGTTATCACTGCAAAATGTTGCTATTTATGCTGAACAGCAGACCTACTGAAAAGCAGCTCTGCAGAGAAGGACCTGGGGGTCCTGGTGGACACCAGGTAGAACATGAGCCAGCAATGTCCCATTGCAGAGGAGGCCCATGGAATTCTGGGCTGCATGAGGAGTGTTGCCAGCAGGTTGTGTGAGGTCATCCTTCCCCTCTGCTCAGCAGTAGTGAGGCCACATCTGGTGTGCTGGGTCCAGTTCTGAGAGAGACAGGACACACTGGAGCAAGTCCAGTGAAGCGCCACAACGATGATTAAGGAACAGGTGCATCATCATACAAGAAGAGACAGAGCTGGGACTCTTCAATCTGGAGAAGGGAAGGCTCAGGAGGGGATCTTATCAGTGTGTAGAAATACACACACACACGGTGCGGGGGGGGAAGCCAAACAAAACCAAACAAAAAACCACCATACAAATAAACCGTGTCAGGAACTTTAAGTAGGTTTTGTGCTTGAAAGCTAGTTGGCAACCCACAAGTCTTTGCTCTTCATTTTCCAGATGGCTACCTTCTCACAAAGACAGTGAGAGGTACCTAACAGACATAAGGAAAACATCAGGCAGGAATGAAATCTCCTGTGGAGTTGCAGTGGTTCTGATGTAGATTGAATTCCCATGTTATGATTTACTCTCTGCCTCAAGAATGGAGAAAACAGTGATTTCACAAACAGTATTTGTATCACTATCTGATAGAATACACTTTGGCATTGGTATGACATAATTGAAAAAATACTAATTAAGATAATTATGAATTCATAAGCTACATTCCTTCCTTCCAACACTTTCAGAGTTCATTTACTCCATGAGGCATCAAGTGAGGCCACACTGTCACTACTGCTCTATGAAGACAGTTTTCAAGGTGGCAAATATGCTAGTAAATGTGGCTCTAAGTTTCAAGTATGGAGATCACACTATAGTCTGTTGTGCAAAACAAGAACAGAGTAAGATTTTGCTTGAGATAATAACGTTTATCTCCCTTACTGTTTCCTATTTTAATAGTGAACTTCTAATATTATCATAAAACTTGTTAAAATGAATACAGTTGCTAACTCTGTAGTTAAAAATTACCACAAATCACATTTTCTTTCCATTAATAGTTTTCCTCTAACCATAGAGCAAATGAAAAGTGCTGTGAGGTGATGTCCTACATTACATTTATTTTATCAGTCTAGGTATCTTTAACAATATTAACAGCATCTGATATGCGTCAGTTTAAATTTTTTTAACACTTTATGGCAAAGACCTGTTGCTGGTCTAATTGGGAACTAGAACCATAAAAGTCCTTAAAAAAAAAAAAAAAAGAAAAGAAAAGAAAAGAAAAGGTGGGGAGGGTATCACAGTCTTAAGCCCTGACTGACTTTATGGGCTGAATTGTGACTGCAATGTGAATAACCTCAAGCAATGATATCTTACCCTCCATTTAGTATCCACTGATTTCAAGTGAAACCACTTGTGAAATTAGGTACTAGCAAATATGAAGGTATTACAATCCAATCCTAATAATAATGCATTTTGGAAAAACGCAAGAGGGAAAGACCTCTCTGAAGAAACTATATTAACTGATTCTGAAAAAAGAATCAACAAAATCCTGTTAATTCATCAGCACACTTGGACAATTAAGTTCCTATGTTTAATACAGTGGAGAATTTTATCTTTATCTTTTATCTTCCAATATGATTCCCTTGTGCCAAAAATACAACCTTGAAATTGCTAGTTTTAAAAATGTGAATGTTTTTCTAAATATAGAAAAAGTAGGCTTTCCCTCTCCATAAAAGAACATGCCTTCATCAAATGAATAATTTAAAACCCTCAAGTCATCATATATTCCATTAATCTTTCCGTTCAATACACATATTAGCAATGAGACATTGTTGTGAAATCTTCAGCAGAGGTCCAATTCAAACAAACAAACATGTTTTTATACTTATTTTTATGAAATGTTGCCTAGAAGAAATAGATCAGTCTTTAAAATTAAACAGCAGGTTGTAAAAACTGCCTTTACCATATTGTGAGCCTGTTTGGAATATCACAAATACAGGTATATTAGATTTTTCATGTATAGCAGATCAAAGTGCATTACATTAGTTCAAAGACACTGCATTATTCCTCTTCCCATCTACAGTATACTAGATGAATTCTTGTCATTATATCAATTTAATCCACTGCCATTTTTTAGGCTACTGTTTGTCTAACCGAATGAAGAGCAGAATAGCTGGCATTTAATGTGACTGCATCGCTTTTTCCAACCCGCCTACTTTAAAGAAGAAGTTTGTTGAGTGCACACAATTCACTTTACAGATCATTTGAAATGCATAAACAATTCCAAATGCAGAAATAACAAAAACAATAATTTGTCATTTTGAAATGCTGAAACGCTTCGAGGAAGATTTGAATATAGTACACTCTTTTGTTTGTAAGCGTGGTGATTTGCCAAGCTACACCTCACACTGCACTAACCCTAGGGCATTCCAGTCACAAACACACTTTGATCTGCTGTGCTTTTGGATTCTCTCTCGGAGGGCTCTACCTTTCTTGACAATCCCAGAGGGAAAACGCAGCCTTGCATTCTTTCCCATCTACCACTCCAAAACGAACACTCCATATGCTTGCTGCTAGTTCAGCCTTGCACTGTTTTTCCACAAGCTTGTTTGTATAATAACGACAGCTGCAGGATTCTTCAGCTTGAAGTTGTGAATTGGATTTTTTAAAAAAGGAAAGAGTAAAAAAAAAGAAATGTACAGAGATTACATGACAAATGAGAACTGTAGAAGCAATGTTACTTCTGCATGGTCTTAATACATACTGTGAGAAGTAGAATGCAGCCACAATTTTATATTGGTGTATCTGGGCATCCTATTTTAAAGGGGACTAAATATATTTTGTGACACTAACAGTCAAGAGCCAAACGTCAACAGGTAAGAAAGTCAAAAGTCAGTGGATAGTAAATGTAGAATCAAATCTCTGTTTCAACTCATCAGTACTCAGATTTGCTGAGAAAGAATAAACATTGCAAAGGAGTTGACAGAGATATGACTTTATTACAGAATATATCTGTATGTGTTAAAAAAATGATATTTGTAGCAGTATACAGTGGTTTTGCTGTAAATATCACTTTAATCTGGTTAAAAATACATTGACAACATACAGAGTCAAGGAGCAGCTTGATCTGGATTTTATATAATTTAGCATGAATTCACATACTTGAGAGAAAAAGAGAAAAAAGCAGAAAACAAAAGCAACAGCCCTTAGGTCTTTTGTCCATACTGCTCTTCAGAATTTATAATTGGATGTCCTTATCTTCATGTTCTTAGTAACTTTAGACAGAGCATTTCCAGAGCATTCCATTGGCATATTTCACTCAAGCTTTCTACTATGATAACAAAAGTAAAATTTGAGGGGACTGCATAGCATACATTAAATCAATGCTATTTTAAGCTTTCCCCCTGCTACTGTTTACTCTCCTGTTCCTGGGTGATAGTGAGTAATTGTACTACTATGAAGGAGGGGAAAGCCAGCATTGGAGCTCATCTCTGTGTAGTTCCAGAGATGTCTTGTGATTTCTTGGTCCAGTCACAAACCAGCCTTCAAATTCTTTCTTCCACAGTGAGTACTAGTAGAACACACAACAGTGACAAGAGAAGAAATGCCAAGTATGCTATTTTTTATAATCACTGGGAAAGTCTTGAATTAGATGCTTCATGGTCCCATAACTACACAAGAAATTGCTTAGTAAAGACTAAAAAAGAATACAATCAACTCTTTTTCTGGAGTTGGAAATTTGGGTGTTGATGCATAAGGACTTTTCCTGCTTCAAGGCATTTCCACTAACCATCAATAAATAAAATATCACGCAAATAAAGCTTTGTTATAGATGCTTCACAAAATTCTTCCATCTGCCAAAATACCTTTAAAAAACCAACAAACAAACCAAACAACCCACCCACTCACCGAAAAAAACCACACAACTAGATATACTTAAATTCTAGGCAGGGCATAATGTTGAGCCATATTATTTGGTACCATTTCTGAAAAAAAAAATTTAAAAAAAATCTCTATTCTTAAGATTTCAATGTGTTGATTCACTGAACACATATTTGAATGCAAATGTATCTAGATTATGTGCAAACCTGTACATACACAAATGGAGCACCTTTCCATATATGGTTGCTTCATATTCTCTCCCTACAGATTTAACAATTCAGACCAAATCAAAACATTACATCACATTAAATAAAAATAGCATTTACAAGCATTAATGACCAATAACTAGATGCAAATAAAATACTAAGTTTCCCCTTCCAAAATCCAAGAGCAACCACTTTGCTTCCTTGTCTCAGTGTGCAAGCCACATAATTAGATTCTTCATTTAAAGGTGATCATGTAAAATGTACCAATACTCCCATCTATAATAGTGTTAACAGCATAACTTTGCTAACACAGACATAAATTAATATGCTTGGGTTTTAATACTATCTAATGGAAGAGATGGAAAGCAGAAAAAAAACTCTCCACCATTTCAGGAAGAAAAATCGAACACTTGAAAATTGAAAAATGCAAGATGCCAAAAGAGATTCTTCAATGTCTCAGCCATTTACTGTAGAGATCTCTTCTCATTTGCTGATGACTTTGGCAGACCTGGGTTTGTCACCAGTCACTCTGTACTTTGTTTAATTATGCAGTACACCAACAGAAATTTTCTTTCTGATTGCATAAATCACAGTGCTTTGACACCAACCTCAATAGGCGCTGCTAGAACAATACAGTGAGAGCTATTGACTCCATCTCTCAAGTCCACAAGGTGTATCATTTAGCCAAGAGTGATAATTAGACACAGAATATAGTGAAAACTGTCAATAGGCATGTCAATAGGAGGACTCTTAGCATCTAGCATCCAGTGAATCAATGGTGTTTTTTCAGCTATAAAATCAAGAAAATGATAGCTTTCAAATGAATGGTGGAAAGGAAACATGAGGCTCCTTAGGGAGGAATAAAACAGCTCAATTTTCCCTCACTGAGTGGCTCTCCAACTGCCTCACTCAATGGAAAAGGTCACAGAACATTACAGCAAAATATCTCTGAAACAAGATGTACAACAACACTGGGACATGACATGAAGTACAAGCACAGTACAAAGGCCTGTATATCTCTGACCTGACAGAATTAAAGCATGGGTCAGCAGATGCCAGACAAGACAGGAATTGAAAGACAATGATTGATCTGTGTAGAAGAAAATATGACTGCCTGTCCATATCGAATATGTATGTATGCATGCACAAACATGATTATATGTACAGTATGCCCCCTCCCCTCACAACAGTTTTTAAAGCCACAGTCTTGCTTCTATTTTTTTAATGTATATAATTTCCAGCTGAAGTCCAAGGAAGACATAAAGCTGATCTTTTTGATACATAACTTTTTGTTGACATATTCCTACAAAAATTGTACCAGAATTAAACTGAACCTGGAATACCACTTGCATCTATCTTTTTAAGCAAAACCAGACAATTTAAAGTCACAGTTAAGTACAGTTCCAAATATTGGAGGAGTGGTGATAGGAAGCCATTTCCATTTACTCTGAACTCTTTCAACTAAATGTTTTAATTGGCATAGAGAGACAAAGGATTCCAGTGGCAAATAACACAAAGCCTACTCTGAGAGCCAGCACGTTGCTTACAAAGCCTGTTTTACAACTGCAGCTGTGAAGTAATCCCAGCCTCTGTACCACGGTTAGTTGAAATGGTTAGAAATAAAACTGCAAACAAGAACGAACTACAGTGCTGACAGGACAGGGGAGAGGAATCGGAACAAAACCCACCTGGCACAGAGTTTCAATATTGCCACAAATTATTTTCCTTTAGACCCTACAGGAAATTGTCTTTTAAAAGGTAGCTGCTTAGTAGCTGCAAAGCCAAGACTTTATATGATACCTAGCTTTGGACATCCAATGCATTCTTTACTCCAGGAAATCTTCCTATGAAAGTATAAATGTCCTCTAAGAAGCAACTGTTAAGTGGC
Organism: Elanus axillaris; assembly: GCA_026212715.1. NCBI lineage: Eukaryota > Metazoa > Chordata > Aves > Accipitriformes > Accipitridae > Elanus > Elanus axillaris. The sequence goes on from JANZLQ010000100.1 coordinate 17,424,624, forward strand.
CACATGGCATTCCACACTTTTCAACTCTTCAGTAATTACCAGATTGGTTTCTTCAGTAATTGACAGCCAGGCAAACTGGTCCCAGGATCTGCAAGTCTAGCTCAATTCTTTTCTGTTCCCACATATGAAGTATACAACCACTCGTAATTTAGCTTAGACTCTAGCTCATGTTCGTGTACATTTCTGAGCTCCACATAACTAAAAGGAGTTGGAAGCAGCCACATCATCTCCTGACTAAAGCCATTAAGAGGGGCACATTCATGATGCAGAGGGAGTGGATCTGTTGAGTAAGACGCTGCCATCTTTACACTCGCTTTTCCTTAAGTGCTCTTTAAATACCAGTGTGTTTCTTTCAGTATCTTAACCAGAAGTATACAAAACATGAAGCTGCAAGTAATAAAAATCTTAACTCTTGTTGACAGAACTAACATAAAGGAGGTTTTCTTCTACTTACCTTTATTTGGAAGTTCTTGCACTGAATAAAAGATTAACCTTCCCCTCCCCGCCCCCCCCCCCC
>JANZLQ010000100.1:17426640-17473664 GCA_026212715.1 Elanus axillaris
CTCCCAAAATAAAATGGAATCAAATAAAGCCAACTTTGCAGCTTGGAATCTATTATCTAGAGATAACATCTTTTCCTCAAAACAGCCCTCAGAGAGAAAATTCCCCCATTGCCAAGATTAACTAGAGTCCAGTACCAAGTCTTGGTAAAACGAGCCTGGGAAACCATAGTGTTCTTTGTTATTGTTCCTGTTACTTTTTGTTTCTCATACCTTTTAGTGTCAGTAGAAATCAAATTAAAGACATGGTATAAACAAGTAGGTAACTCAGCATTTTAGCCATCCTCAAGTCAAACAAAATAAATGTTCTTTAGTTTTATTTAATTTCTCAGATTCTCATAATTTTGTCTAGAAACTTAAGTCACATCTACACAAAATGGGGAAAACTGGCTCTTACTACAGTCTCCTCTGCTTCTCTGTGAGAGATCTGCTGAAAGACACTTTATCAATGCAAAGGCATGTTTCGTGACAGTTACCAAATAAAGCAACAGCAGTTTCAAAAATCAAAGAATGTTCCTTTGAGACAGCATTATTTGCATGTTCATAATTAATACTTAACTACACATCTGTGCAACCCTTTAGGTTTTTTGGTAGGAAGTGATCTTTTAAGAGGACTTTGCCAACTTCCAGAAAACACTCACTCAACCTTTGCTGGGCTGAATGAAAGCAAGCTTATCAGTTAGCTTTCAACTTCATTTTAAACAGTTTATAAAAAGCCATATGATGAATTACTGATTTAAGTGACCAGATTGTTAGGCTAGGAACTGCCTTAAAATCAGAGGGTTACTGCTGAACAGGAATTTTGATGAGATGCTACAGTTTATTGCTTATAATTCATCTGCTAAAAAATGAAGTATTCAAACTTAGTAGTACATGTACTACTATATTTAAATAACGATCACGTTGACATATTCTGAAAACTGTTTTCTATTTATTCAATAAATATATGATTTTCAGTTAATAAAAGAACAATGAGGATGAGAACCTAGAAAATGCATGCACACAGAAGTATCTCCTAATATGGCACCTACAATCACTATATTAAAAAAAGATTCAGAGAAGGTATGGTGAAAGCAAATTCCCACTATATTTAATCTGTCACAACTCGGAGATCAGTGAATTTAATATTGGTTCAAAATGTAAAAATATTGCTTTAAAGCATACCATGGATACCACATACACCCCATACAATATACATCATGCCCAAATTTTGCCTTACTGTACAGGTACCTACACGCACATGTGCACATTCATGTTTTAAACAAGCAAGAAATGCGAATGTAAAGATGCCAAGAAAGAATTGTGTTGTGCTACACAAAATTATTATCAGTATTGAAAGTTAGCAGCTGGTTTTCTTGCTAATGTGTAAAACACAATGCTATGAAGACACAGGTAAGTTTGCAAATACAAACTACCAGGTTTGCATAGTTACTATTCATCTTCTTTTGCATATGACACACCAAGCCTATCTGATCAGTTTATTTAGGATAAAATATTATTAATTATATTTTATTATTAGCAATTTTTATTCCGGCTAAGATAACTAGTTATGTGCTTTTATTATACAAATAGTTTGTCCTTCTTCAAAACAAATCCTCACAAAAACAATTCTTTCCTTGATAACTTTCATATTATGTTGATAAAGCAGTATGCGAGATGGAACAGGTAACTGTATGAGGAAATAAAAGATATTTCATATTCTTTTATAAAATAAAGGTGTAGTAATACAAACATTTATATGAAGAAAGTATTAAAGATATTAATATAAAAACTGAAAACCTTTACCAGATAATGTTGTTTCTCATCCAGCAAAAGCAGTCTATGCATTTACAGTTTTTATAGGCTGCTACAGATAAAACATTACAAACTCTTAAACACAGAGATTAGTATCTTCATTCTGTGAAATTAGTTATGGGCAGGAAATCTAACAATTATCAGTGTTATCAAGGATACATCAAGGATCCCTGAGGGTCATGTCAGACTGGGCTGCCTACATCTGCTTTTCCCAGGTAAACTGAAAGGGGCAGGGTCATCCTGGAAGGGACATCACAGGGAGAAGTAGCTCACATTTCATCTCTTAAGATGTATTTATCTATAATTCAAAATATATTTAAATCCATAAAGTTTCAATCACAGGACACATCACAAGAGCTAAAAACACATGGATTTGCTACAAGATTTATTCAACTTCAGGTGGAGCTTAGGCATATGGCAGAGCTGATCAAACCTCCCACAAAAAAGCCAATGTCCACACTTCGAGGGGGAATGGGAAGGAAAACCACCACCACTACGAGATATCCATACTACGTCAAAATCACACAAATGAGTATGAAGGTCCAGAAGAGCCATCTCCCAGAAGAACCATTTAAGAGCAGGAGAAACAAAGCAGGCAGAGTGGGTACAGTCATTCCTCTTAGAAGATTAGGCACACAGACACACAACGGCAACGCTGCTGCTTCTGGTACACAGGCGTGACCAGCCATTACACTGAGAGTCAAAACAGACCAAAAAAAAAAGAAAAAAAGAAATCCATTCAGATCAAATAAGCAGCAACTATATACAAAGACATTAAAAGATATTCTCCAAATACATAAACAATAAAGCCATTCCAAGATTCTTCCCAAACTATTCTCATCATCACTGCTGACTGAAAGCAGTTTTCATGCTGGATTCTGTTATCCTATCCTTGCATGCAACTGTCAGTAAGTTGTGAAGATACACGAGCATCTTGTCTCATGTGTAGCACAGCAACTTTAAAGGCTCTACTACAGACTCAGATTTCACCAGAGAAGGAGCTCAATGAGCAGTCCTACCTCTCCATTAACACTGACTACTTGCCTTACTCTTGCATCATGGTCAAGTAGCTGCACAATGTGGTCCTCCCGATCACCCCCACCACCTCCATTCATTTTGAAACTTTTTTCCTTTAAGTTTTTTTTCCTCTAAGAGAGAGATTATTCAGCAACTTCATTGCTTTAAATGGCTGATGAAATCTAATAGCTAATGGCAATATACCCCAAAGAATAACAGCAAACTCATTATAGAGGCAGGGCACATTGCATAAATTCCACCAGCAAAACTGAACAGAAATGTTCAAGACAGTAAATGAATCAAGGAAATATATTTACCACTGTCTTTCACTCTTTCTCAAACTATGCAGAGACAGACCTGCAGGAGCAGGACTGGAAGAAAGAAGCTGTGGAAAATCTTGGATTAATAACAAGAAGCCTTAAGTTTAGATTTTGTCATGGTGCACTCTTAATTGATTCTAGATAAAGACATACAATTCAAAGGTTCAACAAATAACTGATAAGAGAGAGGTACTAGGATTAAAAGCTTGAGCAAAACTTAGGAGGATACTGGCAAGAAAAACTATTAAAGAGACAAACATAATAAGATAGAGTATGAACAAAGGCTGTGGAATTTAAGTACTTTGGCAATCTAGTAACTATTCAGTAAACTTGCATTGTTTGCTGAAAATGAAATAAAATCTTAAAGTTTGGTATATCAAAAGTCCATCATGGGCATGTAAACAAAGCTAAACCATATGGTAAGATTGCTGCTGTCATTTGGATCAGCCGTTTAGTCAACAGCAAGATCTGCAGCCAAACTGGATGCTTCTGACTTGTAACACCAAGAGGAGTATCCTGGTTTCAGCTGGGATGGAGTTAAGTGTCTTCCTAGTAGCTGGTAGGGTGCTGTGTTTTGAGTTCAGTATGAGAAGAATGTTGATAAGACTCTGATGTTTTCAGTTGTTGCTGAGTAGTGTGTAGACAAAGTCAAGGATTTTCCAGCTTCTCATGCCCAGCCAGCAGGAAGGCTGGAGGGGCACAAGCAGTTGGGAGGTGACAGAGCCAGGGCAGCTGACCCAAACTGGCCAAAGGGGTATTCCATACCATGGGATGTCACATCTAGGAAATAACTGGGGGGAGCAGGGGTGGGGTATCGCTGCTCAGGGACTAACTGGGCATCGATGGGCAGGTGGTGAGCAACTGCACTGTGCATCATATGTACATTCCAATCCTTTTATCATTACTGTTGTAATTTTATTAGTGTTATCATAATTAGTTTCTTCTGTTCTGTTCCGTTCTTATCTCGACCCATGAGTTTTACTTCTTTTCCTGATTTTCTCCTCTATCCCACTGCGGGGGCAAATGAGTGAGTGGCTGCATGGTGCTTAGTTGCTGGCTGGGGTAAACCACGACAACGACAAAAAGGTTACACACTTGGATAGGATCAGCAAGATCGAGCTTTTGCCACATGTGCTAAGAAGCCCAAAAGAAATACAATGAAATTAAGAACAACATGCAAAATAAGCTTCAATAGTCATTTTTCAACTACATAGTCAGCTACTTACTATTCAGTGACAATTACTCCAAACTGCATCTTAAATACATCAGTCTTGGAAAAAAAAAAAAAGAGAAAAAAAACAAAAACAAAAACCCCAAAACAAAACCGAAACCCCAAAAACCTGACCCACAACTCTATGCAAATGAAGCAACACCAGAGACAGAACAGGTTCTCTCCAGCCAAGTTCACACCAGCAAATCCCATAATCACTCATACCTATCCACAGCAATTCTGAAAATCAAGAGTATAATGCCTCTATGGTTAACCAAAGCCTGTATCTGCTACAAAGCGCAGATCCCAAAATGAATGCACAGAAACTGAAGAAATTCCAGGTGCACAAGAATGATTTGACAAGTCTCAAAGAATATGTTTAATACAAATTTCCAACTTCAAGTGATGCCTGTGCATGTACTTCATAATGCATGCACACTTGGTTTCATTACTACTGCACATTCAGATACTTGAGAACACATTGCTGGGAACGAGGCAATTGTACACATCCAAACTCCATTCCTACCTAGCCAGATGTATATATCTAGTTATCCAAGAGTGCTAGTGGGGAATTACCTTTGAAGAAATGTAAATGTTACAATTCAAATAGGTCAACAATGTCCTTTTAAACAATTTATTTGATATATCAGGTAGACAGGCAGTGCATGAAGACATATAAAGTACATTTTCAAACACTTTTATACCTAATCAATAAAATTAGATTTTCAAATGGGGAGCAAAGGGAGGAGGGGAAGAAGAGAACCCTTTTTTTTGTGTTGGTTGTATTTCTCAGCCCTGGTGTATTATGGTGTAGGAGGGGATAGGGGAGGTGACAGCCGCAACTCATATAATGTAAAGATCAAGCTTTTTGATCTAAAGCTTTTTACAAATAAAGATTAAAAAGCTGAAAACTGACTGATGAGCCTCATAGATGCAGATCCTCTGAAACAGGTCTTTTCCAGTACGTGTGTATATATAGATAGATAGATTATATTTCATTGAATAGGTCCTCACACACAGGAGCGTCATCCAGCTGGAACATTATGGGCCTTTGGGGACAGGCTGGACGTGGGGAGGTGTGCACGTGGGTGTTTACTTCAGAGGTTTTTGAACATCCACTCCAAAAATAAAAACTAATCTGACGATAGGGAAAAAAAGCAACTATGTGATGTTTTGAGCTGTATCCAGAGTAGGCAACATTTCCTGGCCTCAAAACCAACCATTTCTCTTAGTGACCCAAACTGGTAGTTATGAAGAAGTCTCTAAGAACAAAAAATAGCTAGGTGTGATTTGCATCTTTGAAATTCAGTCTCACTCACTCCACAGCTTTAATTCAAACTAATAGTAGGGATAGGCACTGAAATTCTGCTACTATCAGTAGGAGCAGCACATGCTGGGCAACATCACAAAAGTCTAGTAATGTATGCCCCAGACGCTCCTGAAAACAAAAGAAAACCCCCCAAATTACTACATAAAAAGCACTGATATTAAAGCAGACAAACTGACAGGGAATGTACTTTACTGTGACAATAAAACCTCCAGTATATGAGATTTTCCAATACTTGGGGAAATTACCTCTATTGTTATTTTTGAAGCAGATAACATGATTAAAATCTCAACCTTATACTTCTAATCCACACTCCTGTTTTTTGTCTTTCAAATCAAAAGCTTCTGCAAATTTAAGTAAATGATACAGCTTCCTCCTAATTCCTTTACTAACAGTATTTCTCCTGCAGCTCATAAAATCTGTTACATGTTCAACTTCTGAATTTAATTTGCATTGTAATTGCAATAACAATAATACTTCATCATTAGGATAATATAGGCTAAGATCCTATGTGATTTTCACTTTTTAATGGAAACTCTGAGACTAAGGACATAGCTAAAATATTATACATTAATTTCAATATAGCTACCCCCAAAATCCCACCAATTTACTTTTCACTGACAACGTTAAAAGAAAATGATTTATGCAGATCAATCACCTAGCTCATCAAGTCATTCACTGACAGCCAGCCTTCATCATTGCTATTTAAAAGGCACTGCTGACAGAAAAGACCGACTCTTTGATTAAGGGCTCTGTCTGGCTAACCTTTTATTTGAAGAATGATTGCTGCTGAGTGACAAATACTTTCCCATTCATTTCAAGGAAAAGATATTGACATTCAAATTCTTGATGTCTACACTGAGCAGATGCCACTCTTGGCAAGTGGCTTGATAGCAACAGCAGGTACACTACTACTCTGGGGGGTGAAAAACAGCACCACTGGCTCAAGTTAAAGGCTCTCAACAAGTGAAAGCTACAGATCTCTCAGCCAAATCCTCTCTCTTCAACAGTTATCATCAAAGAACATCTGTTTGTTGTTTCTCCCTAGTCCTCTTCTTGAAAGTGTCCTAGCCTCACCTTGACCCCACTTTCAATTGTATTGGATGTTATTACTAAAAATAAAGACAACTCAGCAGTGCAATGACCCTTTGCTTGAGAAGGGCGTCCTCCCTTAAACAACATCCCCAAACACCAGTCGGGGAAATCCCAAAGCAAGTGCTGCTTCCATACTAACGTGATTTCTGTTGACAGTAATGTAAAATGGAAGTTGCATTTGCAGTATCACATACAAAATCAAAGCCAGTATGTTTGTTACTTTAAGCTGATCCTGCTGTCACTTTCTACTTTATTACTTTATAAAAAATAAAAAAGGAGGGAGAGAGGGAAAGAGTAGATGAAAGCTGACCAAAAGAAGCTGCCAGATAATGTGCAAAAAGTAGTGAATGCTCAGTTCCTGTTTTGATGAGAATCTACAAGTGTCATAAAAACAATGTTTCTTTTTCCAAATAAAAATAAGAAATGAAGATATGTACACCATTGGCACAGCTCTCAATACTAATTGTTTTCAGAAATAAATCTATCACACACTGAAATAATTATTTATTTACTTGCACATTTCACAGACCTCAGTCAGATTCAGCACACAGATGCATATGACTTAAAAAATGCTTTTTGATACTATTGATGAGTTTCCCAACTTCTCTATTACAAACAGTAATGCATGCAGTGATGTTACAAACAAACATAGCTAATAAAGTAATATGAACAATTTTCTCTGATGGTGCAGCATTCCTCCCCAGATTTTTTTGCAGAGGGTGGGGCGCTGGGGATTAATATTCTGCTGTATAATATATGTTAATGTTTTCCTGATATTAAGACTCAGTTTACTCTCCTGGTGTATCACTGAACTTCTGTTTACCATTTTATTAGGTAGCCATATTAAGTCATCCGAAAAAAAAGATCATTCACAACAACAAAGGCATCTCTTTTGGAGTTTTCTAATCAGGTAGCTAACCTCCATCACATAACTTCACAAAAACGCACCATTCAGGAAGGCAGGTGCGGGATAGACAGCCAACATTATTGCTGGAGAAAATAAGGGCTTGGAGCAGGAATCTTTGTTTTTCCTACTGTCCACATACCATTTGCTCGACAGCTTCTTCCTGTTTCTGAAACCCATAGTGCAAGGTCAGTAAGGACTGAAACAGAAACCATGCCTACCAGAAGGGAAAACAAGAAAGCCTTGCAAATCCAGAGGGCAAACAGCATTACAGAGTTAAAAAGGATAGTCTCATTTTGCCTCTCTATACAACAGAAAAGGAAGAGACAACAGGAGCAAGGACAGAAGCACCCTCCCCTTCTGAAGATGACTGACAAAGGTGGGGGTGGGTATTTATTTACAGTATATCTGTAATATCACCAAGACAGTAATTGACATCTAACATTTCATTTTTAGTTGCCCACTGACTCAGCAAATTTCATGGCTGTGGAAAAGGTTCCATGATTGTGGGAAAGAACACAACCAGCACACTTAACTAATTTCTAAATGGACTGTTAGGTGGTTTGTGATTATTAAATATTTTGTTCTAACTATTAGGAACAATCTAACATTAAGAACTAACAACTTATAAAGGAAAAAATATCTAGCATTAACAACTGTGAATGTTTGGCTGAAGGTGTGATCCACTCAGTCTTTCCATCCCACATAAGAAGAAACTATGATGCAAGAAGAGCTTTACTGGGTCAGAGCAAGTGTCTCTGTAGTCCAGCACCTTTTGTCCAACAGTAGCCAAAAGGGTACATCTGGGAACAAATACAGGAATAAATCATCCAAATATGATGCTCCCCACCATGATGCTCAGCTTCCTACCACTTTCAGCTTAAGAACTTCCCAAACACAGTATGGTTTGCATGTTTGATAACTCTCAACAGATTTTTCCTGAAAAAACTTTGCCCAGTCTAATCTTCAAATTAGGCAAACTTCTAGCATCCACAACACTGTACCACTTCTGCTTGAACTTGGCTTATAGTCCCCTCCCTCTACTACTTCTCATACTTACAGATGAGGTGACTGAACAATTTGTCCCCCCTCCCCCTTCTCCATGCTGGCTGTGATTTCATAGACTTATGCTTCATGGACGGTGGGAGTCCTCCATATTGCTTTGTTTATTTCTGTTTAAAAAAAACCAATAATACTGGCAAAGCTTAATATTGCTGAGGCCATCCTCCTGGAAAGTCCTTCCCACCACACATCATTTCCAATACCCAAATGCTGTATTTATGACAGTAAAAGGAAAGCACCAACTGCCTTTCTGAATTTGTCATAGCCATATCTCAAATTATTCATAAAATGACTGTGATAAACTTGTTCTCAAAAGCATGAAAATGAACATATTAAGATAAACATGAAATATACCCAGTCTGTAAACAGCATGAAATAAGTAAGAATGGGCCCCCATGACTGAAAAAGAACACACAAGGTACTGAAGTATTAGTAAGAAGAAAACGGAGACTGGCTTATGGACAAACATGTCACTGCACAAGAAAAATTTTGGCACTACAGATCAGAGAAATAAAGTGATATTGTTCTTGCAGCTGGGTTGCACTATTTCCTTGATTACCATTAACACTTGATGCTTTAGCGAAAGTGCTAGTGCAAACTGTTGTCATTTTAATAAAGATCTTAAGCTGATACAATCTTTCTGAAAAAGGTATGTTCTGGTATGGCTAGTGGAGATGTTGACAATGTTTATATTGTCCAAGTGAATACAAATATGCAACAAAAGTATGGCTGAGCGGGACCTCAGTTACTACTGTCATGACAGTTTGCTGCTTGCCTTTCAGAGAATACACTGAGGATCAGCCATGACATCTCCCTTAATTGTGACTTCATGGGTAAAGATAGAAAGAAACAAAAAATCTATTGCCTCCTCTCTTGGAAGAAAAGTCCTGCAGTGGCATCACAACTTCAGCCACATGAAAAGCTAAACCAGTTTGGAATCCATGCCAAAAAAAAGAAAAAAGAAAAAAAAGGGGAAAAAAAAAGAAAAAAAAAAAAAGGAAAGAAAAAGCAAGCCTTATATTGTAGTTTCTTAAACTTCACATGGAATCATTTATGAAAAATTATGGGTTTGTTCATGTATCTAATAAAGTTCAGACCTGTAAATCTGTGTTTATTTACTGTCATTTAATAAACTACTTGATCATACTCTTTCTCTGGCATTCTTCCATTTTAAATAAAGATTAATCTGTGATAGAACTCTAAGGCTCTCACTGTAATCAGAAGGAAAAAGTGCTTTCAGGTTTTCATTGGCTTCCCTGCATGTTCTAGTAGTATCTTTTTTTTTTTTCTTAAGCATATTTGAATGAACTGCTTGAATATGTTTACTCTTTCATCTCTACAGCTTTGAAAACTTCACACTTTGTATCTTATCTACAACAAAGCAATAAGGACCGCAGAGGTTGACAACATGGACGTAATTAAAGACTACCATCAATAAACTGCCATGTTGAACAATACTGACTTATAATGCACTCCAAGATCAACCATTTACATTTAAAACTATTTCACTGAGAAGCCTAAAAAGGAGCAGCTTGGATTGTTTTCATAAAAGAGCCACAGAAAGAGAAATGAACTTCTATATACCTCAGTAAGTAATACGAAAAGACTCCTGCTCTTTACCAGAAGATATACATTTACATGCTAGATATACATGTGAAAACATAAGCAATACTTTGTAGATGCCATCTCCAAATAAAGATCAAGAGAAGAAAATAAAAATCTATATTTATTGTATTTACATAATCGGTAGAGTGTCATCAGATGAATTGTTTGACACTTAATTCATGTATATGACACATATACTTACATACTGTACATCATGTTGGCACCAGCATAGGCATAGTGTGGGCCTTACCAAACTGACTCAGAAGAAAACCAAGGGAGAGGATAGGAATAAATAGCCAGGGGGAAGTCAGGTGACCCTTTTTGGTGACAATGAAACACTGATGCCAGACTAACACATCGGTATAAATGTCTTGAAAGATCATTTGCCGTTTTCTTTCTTTGCTACTGCTTTCAAACAGAAAGAATCAAAATAGAAGGGTGGGTATTTATATAACACTGTTGTTCATCATCTCTTTATTATTCATTTTATAACATATTCTACTTTTCATCTTTTTAAATGTGTCCTGTGTACTGCAATTTGAAACATACAATAGTTTCATATTCAATCCTGACCTGACAGCTGTTTGGAAGGTAAATAACAAGTAAATAATCAAAGGTAAGGTAAATAAATGTAAATTATCTGAGGGGGTTTGGATGTGCAGAAGGGCTGCAGTGTAGATGCCATTTTTGTGTCAGGGAACTGGGAGGCAGGTGAATGTGGAATTAAATAGAAGACTCCACTGACCATCTGAATGAGGACAGATCACACTCAGACCAAGTCTTCTCTGCAATACGGCCTACAGACATAGTATAAAATCATAGAATGGTTTGGGTTGGAAGGGACCTTTAAAGGTCATCTAGTCAACCTTCCTGCAATGAGCAAGGATATCTTCAACTAGATCAGATTGCTCAGAGCCCTGTCCAACCTGACCTTGAATGCTTCCAGGGATGAAGTAAGGCACACTTAAGTGTTGCATAAAATTGTCCAGTACCAGGAAAAAGTATCCATATTCATCTCTTTTCACTTTGGCTAGAAAAAAAACAAAACAAAACCAAAAAACCCAACCTAGCTTAGTGAGTCAGCTTCTGTTGTGTTTGCCCTGCAACAGATGACGGCTGCAAGAAGCTGCCTGATATGATTATGATAGTGTTTACACTCTCTTTTGGAGATTAACCCACTGTTTTAAAAAAGTCATAGCAATGTGGACTCATTTGGATTTGTTCTGGTTCCCCCACACACACATTTTGGTTATCCTATTTATACCAAGTCAAGCAAATTTTAACATTTACTCTGGTTACAGGCTTATGAACAAATAAAAGTATTTATTTGTAAGCAGCATTCTAAGAGATGTTTCTGGTCAAAAATCACCAACTACCTGAACAAGCAAAATATTGCTATTGAAAGTAGAGGAACTTCCCAGTTTCACAAGGATTCTCAGCCTTTTTCAAGATGTACCATACCAGGCAACATAGTAATACTGATTGAAGACAGAAAATTAAGAAGGAAATTATCTAGGAACAAGCAGCAATTCATTAAAAAAATTCTTGGTATCGTTATAAAACTCTAATTATCCTAAACTTTGGAGAAAGTATTTTGACACAGAAAGCTTGCAATGTGTAAAAAAAAAAATAAATAGCATTAACCTCTTTGATACTTGTAATAATGCTAGGCCAAAATAGGAACATATATAAGTGTACATAAGTATAGAGAAGAGATATTTTTAACAAAACAGAATTACAGCTATCACAGCAGTTTGTGGATAAATTATTAGGTTTATTACTCCTAAAGTAGTTTGAATAGAAGTGTTCCAGCTGTTACATCTGATCACCAGCACACTGCCAATTTTCTCTGCCAGATAGTCCTTTTATGCATTGGGGAACTTGTTGCAATTAAGGGATTTTCTCACTTCTTTATAATTCCATGATTTACAATGTTGTCTTAAAAATTCAATTGCATGAATCATATTCAGTTCCTTTTATTCAAAATTTTCTGCATACAGAACAGAATGAAACCGCCAAATCCATCTTCAGCAAGAAAACCAGATTAACATTTTTCTAATTGTGCTTGCTGCATTAGTATGTTAGTATGGTTATGTTGCTGCTGGTATGTCTGACAGCAAGTAGCTACACTAAACCTTACAGCATATTTGTGGGAAGTATCTTTAATGGGATGCTTTATGCTACAGTAATCCCCCACTACCTTCAGAAACATACTTAAAGTTGCAACTCTTACCACTCTATAGTATATAGAGTGGAATGTATTACTTATTTCAAAAGGAACAGAAAAATTTTATCTACTACTAGAAGTCACAACAACACTAAGGCTGGTAGAATGTATGGAATAGTACAGTAGCACACATGGAGACTAAGGAAATTAAAACTGACTGTACAGAAAGTGCTTAAGTGGGAGTGATTTATGTATTTGCTATGGGTATTTAATCAAAACATGTATGAGGTTTTTGATAGGTATTTGAAGAGTGACATATACTCAAATGATTACTCAGAATACTGGTTAAAGACAGCACATGAAAAACGGCAGTCATCCAATGCCCACGGAAAAAAGAGAAGAGCTCACCTACCTAATCATTAGGGCAACTGCCTTCAGGAACACTGGCTTTCCCTAAGGGTTCCCCTTCACAGGGCTAATCAAGCCCAATATTGCTTAGCTTGTACTATCTGACAAGATACCACTATACCACACAACGTGGTCTAGCGCGAAAATTTAGAGCCCGATCTACAGCAACTTAGAGCTACATTCCCAGGTAGATGATCAGGGAACATTCCTCAAACAAGAAGTGATCTGGCACACAGAGCCACAAATGTCATCTTGCAGACCTCTCCTACTGACTATAATACACAACTTATACAAAAGAGTGCATGTTCCTCATCGTTTTATAGTTCTAGACATTTAGATTTTTCTTAAGTGATCACAGAATTTTGAAAATGCATACACTTACCCACAAATGTACTTGGGCACTGAATAAATTCAAAGCCAAAGCTAGCTGCTTCTCTCCACATTTACCCATCTCTTAATTCCCTGACACAAAAATAGCATCTACACTGCAGCCCTTCTGCATGTCTTCAACCTCACAAGGCATGAGGGATCAACTGACTGCCAACCAGCTGCCCCCATATGCAGAGAACCACTGCTATGCTACTCTATACAGTTCATATACAAGGTGATTCCAGTCAGATAGCAATCTCCCTCCTTCACTTTATCAAGCTAAAATAGATTCTTTAATTTGTTTTAGACGCAAGTGAGTTAAGATGGAGTAATCAAAAACTATCCTACTAAAACATTATTCTTCATCAACCTTCATTCACTAAACAAAACTCAGCTTACATTGATTAAATAATTATTTTCTCATCTCCTCCACTGTACCTTCAAGAAGAAAAGATACACCTGTCTTGGCTTCCAGCAAACAAGTTATTCCACGTACAAAAGCTGTGCTCTGCTCAGAAGCCTCAGCTTTAAAAACAAAAATCTAAATTTGAAGTATTGTTGAACTTGGATCCACAAGTAAGCTATTGAAGTGGGTGATATTTCAAATAAGTCCACACTCTCAAGTGGGCATAGAGCAGAGAAGGAGATGAGAAAACTAACCACATAACTCCACAAACCCTGACACTTGGTTTCTACAGCAAGAAGCCCTCAGAAAAGCTAGCATTAGATGTTCTTAAAAACAGCTGTTTTGCCATTATGATAAACCAGGCTGCTACTCACTCAAAATAGTGAAAACACATTACTAAAATAATAGGTACATCATTAAGGGTCAGGAACTTCTTAAATCTTTGATTTCTGACAAGACTTGCTGTCACTAAAGAAAAAAAAGTTAACTGTAATTGGTAGACATAGGCAAATCAGTCTGCAGAAAGAAACCAATGCTGAATAATCTGCTAAAGTTTTTAAACATTGTTTGATAAAGCATCTTTCAAAGACCACAAGGAAGACATTATAGTCTTAACTTTCAGTAAATATCATTGACAAATTCAGAACCTGAAAATCACATATTATTTTTACTTGAGTTTCTGGAGATATAGACTATTAAGAATCAGAGCTCCCCATTCCACAGATTTCAGGGCACACACAGCTGAAGTGTTTTGCAGAAACATTAGTCAGTTGGAGAGCAACAAGGAGAGTCTCAAATACATGATTACCAGACAAGTACTGTTAACTATGAAAGTGCATTGGCTGTCATTTGCTATGTTTCTGTACTACAAGTTTGCTCACAAGAAACCTTTGCTCTGAGCTGTTCAGCAAAAGTTGTTCTCATTATCTTTCCATTGTTTCACACATATCTGATGCAGACTTTTGTATTGGGTTTTTGTGGCAAGGTTTTGGTAGTGGGGGGAGCCTACAGGGGTGGCTTCTGTGAGAAGCTGCTGGAAGCTTCCCCCATGTCCGACAGAGCCAATAACAGCCGGCTCCAAGACAGACCCATCGCTGGCCAAGGCCAAGCCCATCAGTGACGGTGGTAGTGCCTCTGGGATAACAGATTTAAGAAGGGGGAAAAAAGTTGCTGGGGCATGGAAACTGCAGCTGGAGAAAGGAGTGAGAACGTGTGAGAGAACCAGCCCTGAAGACCCTCAGGTCAGTGCAGAAGGAGGGGGTGGACATGCTCCAGGTGCTGGAGCAGAGATTCCCCTGCAGCCTGTGGGGAAGACCATGGTGAGGCAGGTTGTCCCCCTGCAGCTCATGGAGGTCCATGGTGGAGCAGATCTCCACCTGCAGCCCGGGGAGGACCCCACACCAGAGCAGGTGGGTGCCCGAAGGAGGCTGTGACCCCGTGGGAAGCCCACGCTGGAACAGGCTCCTGGCAGGACCTGTGAACCTGTGGAGAAAGAACCCACACTGGAGCAGGTTTTCTGGCAGGACTTGTGACCCCGTGGGGGACCCACACTGGAGCAGTGTGCTCCTGAAGGACTGCCTGCCGTGGAAGGGACCCACACTGGAGCAGTTCGTGAAGAACTGCAGCCCATGGGAAGGACCCACATTGGAGAAGCTCTTGGAGGACTGTCTCCCATGGGAGGGACCCCACGCTGGAGCAGGGGAAGAGTGTGAGGAGTCCTGCCTCTGAGGAGGAAAGAGCAGTAGAAACAACGTCTGATGAACTGACTGTAACCCCCATTCCCCATTCCCCTGCGCTGCTGGTAGGGAGGAGGTGGAGAAAATTAGGAGTAAAGTTAAGCCCAGGAAGAATGGAGGGGTGGGGACAAGGTGTTTTAAGATTTGATTTTATTTCTCATTACCCCACTCTGATTTGATTGGTAATAAATTAAGTTAGTTTTCGCCAAAGTTGAGCCTGTTTTGTCCATAACAGTACTTGGCGAGTGATCTCTCCCTGTTCTTATCTCAACTCACGAGCTTTTCGTTATATTTTCTCTCCCCTGTCCAGCTGAGTTGGGGAGTGATAGAGAAGCATTGGTGAGCAGCTGGCACCCAGCCAGGGTCAACACACCACAACTCTCCAACATACCAAGAAGTTGTGATAGATATGCAATTTTTTACTTTCTTTACAACATGAGAAGGAAGAAAAGAGGAACAAAGCATTAAAGTGTGATGGGGTTTTTTTTGTTTTAAAAGAAACTGAAATACATGCATTTATTTATTTACAGAAGTTAAAGAAAGCCATGTCTCATATGCATGCTTCATTTTGTGGCTATCCTAAATTGTACACTGAATGACTACTTAATCTATGATGTTTATTCCTTCCCTGTTAAGATAAAGATAATGAACAATTAGAGGGTCATGTAAATCACTACTCTGGCATTGCAAAACATTTGATAGTCTTACATGCTGCCAAACAGGTTCAGGAGTCCATCAGGAAATTTCCAGAAATTTCTTTTTGTTTGGCACTAACATGCAAAAATCAAGTAATCCAAAAATGTTAACAGTGAAAACATTTATTAACATTTAAAAACTTGTACAAGATACCAAGTAAACAGAAGTCATGACATATTTTAGGGGGTATCCCCACACAAGTGCACTTCTCAGAACACTCTAAAGCTGTCCTCTTTCTTCATGCACACTGCTTTGGTCTTTATACATGCTATGTAATTTCTGTAATTCCTAGCACAATGAGACTACAGCTCTCTAAAAATAATATCACATCAATTACAAACAAAACTAAAAGAACAAGAAACCCAACACCTATCCCACAGTAAACTGCACTGGTGTCATGAGATGCACATACCATGTTCTGTACACCAAGACTGCAAAAGGCATATTCTTCATCTGCAGTCTGGCCATGTATTTCACTTGTCTTCATTGCATGGACAGGTGTCTTGGTTTAACCACAGCCTGCAACTAGAGCACCACACAGCCACTCACTCACTTCCCCCCCACCCAATGGGAAAGGGAGAGAACTGGAAAAGAAAACTAAAACTCATGGGTTGAGATAAGAACAGCTTAATAGAACAGAAAGGCAGAAACAAATAATAATAATAGAAACAATAATAAAAAGCCAATACTAATAAAAGGATTGGAATATATAAAACAAGTGATACACAATTCAATTGCTGACCACTCACCTACCGATGCCCAATTAGTTCCCAAGCAGCCGTCCTCCCATGCTAACTCCCCCCAGTTTATATACTGGGCATGACATCACATGGTATGGAATACCCCTTTGGCCAGTTTGGGTCAGCTGCCCTGGCTCTGTCACCTCCCAACTGCTTGTGCCCCTCCAGCCTTCCTGCTGGCTGGGCATGAGAAGCTGGAAAATCCTTGACTTCGTCTACACACTACTCAGCAACAACTGAAAACATCAGAGTCTTATCAACATCCTTCTCATACTGAACTCAAAACATAGCACCCTACCAGCTACTAGAGAGACAATTAACTCCATCCCAGCTGAAACCAGGACAACAGGTTTCTCTCCCATTTGAAATTAATTTTGTCTTCATGAGTTATATTTAAGAGTAGCTTACATCAAAGTATGTCAGAAGTAACTGTGTCCCTTTCAAACACTGCTAAATGAGTTTGCAAAGGTTGATTCATCAATTGCATTTCTACCACTTCCTTAGTTAGACCATAACCCATTCACAGCAAAGTAATGCATTGCACAAGGACCACAGGATCACCAAGAAAGAAGTTATCACAACATAAATGAAAGATAAGCAAATACCTCATTAGGAAGATCTACTTCATATCTTATTGCCACATCACAAGGAAAAATTTTTATAAAATAAACAGCACTGTACCAAGACCTCCTGGCAACTTAAGTTTTCTACATTGTTTTAGAGCACTTTCAGGTCTTTCTGAGTCTGTGTATTTTAAGCATCTGCCTGAAGGAAAACAGGGCACAATTTTCATTTGAGAAATCAATTCTCACTTTTGATGCAAGATTCTAACTGAAAGAAATAAACCACAATTTTAAAAAATCAACTCTGAAGAAATGATAAATTACAGTATGTTCTGGCCATTAAGAAACTTATGTACAACTTGTGAAGTTGTTATGAAACTGTATTTCCTGAATATATGTGGAATTACTATTTGCTGCCAAAACCATTAGTAGATACATAGTAGAGCAGGACTATTACCTTCCTGGGTTGTACTGTGACAAAAACAAAAAAGATGACAAGAATGGATGGATGAAGCTGGATAGAGTCTAGACCCACCTCCTTTCCCATACTGCCATGAAAGAGCACAGTGGAAATACTCTTCTACCTCACACCCTCAAAGAAAGTGACATGATTTTTAAAAGAACAAAATTGAATGTGGTGGGTTTTTTATTATTTTGAAAAAGAGAAAAAAAAAAAACCACAGAAGAAATTTTTGTCAAGATTCAACTGTCACATGAAACTATGGAACCAGACCAGGACAAAAAGCTGACTCAAGAAGCTGAAGGAAAGCCATGACAGAATTCCAGTTTGCCAGAAGTCAGTGTTCTGAGCCCAAAGAACATTTAAGAGATTGAAGCACATTAAGTCTGTGTTGACTATATAATTCTGTCCAGAAAACACACCTTCAACATCACTAATTAGGGAGCAATCATGTTTTACAGTACTGCACAAAGTTTGTCTGCTTGTTTCTGTTAACATCTGCCCCCGAGGAGCTAAACTATTGACCCAGAGCATCAAGAACAGCTGCGGTTCTGGGAAGGCTGTGTTTAAACTGTGGGAGAGCAGAAAGGGTTGGCATTGGTCCCAGAGGTCGGTTGCTAGACCAGAGAAGGTGCTGCAAAATATTGTCCATCCCAATGGCATTGTAAGGCTCCAAACTCTGCTCAGCTCCCACCAACTGGGCACAGGAAGGGGGACAGCAAAGCCTGTAGGCACCCCAAGGAGCACCCAGTGCAGCTGTGGGGAGGGAGGGGAGCGAGATCTGCCAGAGAAAACAGTGTCCGCAGGCATTTACAGCACCCCTAAACCATGGTAAGTGGATAAATATCTGAAACGATGTGAACTACTTGAAACTGAAATTTGAGCCACAT
This sequence comes from Elanus axillaris, assembly GCA_026212715.1. Classification (NCBI taxonomy): domain Eukaryota; kingdom Metazoa; phylum Chordata; class Aves; order Accipitriformes; family Accipitridae; genus Elanus; species Elanus axillaris. The sequence goes on from JANZLQ010000100.1 coordinate 17,445,407, forward strand.
GAATATGAAAAGGATACCAATAGTTACGCAGAAGTGACAAATTCATCAATCAGAAATGGGAAAAAACAACACAGGAGCATAGAAAAGTCATCAGGCAAAAGTGAAATATTGTGAAAATACTGCTTAATTGAAAGCTGAATGCAAATGAATACCTGCATTTTAAAATCTGCATATGCAAGGTGTTAGCTTGTCAGTTTAATCCCACTCCCCCTTCACTCCTCTACAAAAATAGTCCAGTTGATTGACTAGGGGCTGTGTAATGTATAGGGCTGGTACTCAGGAAGAAGTTTGCTACCAGTTTTAACAAGATCATATTTTTAGCTATCAAGTCCTGACGACAAAGATATACAGTTCTGATGGCCAAGTATGAAATATCACATTGGTATCCTTTGTTGTAAAATAATAAAAGTAAAATAAAGTTTTCCAGCCATGCCATTTTCCCCATTTTCTTTTTTAGAATATATTCATTAATAACAAAATACCACACATCGATAGTCAACCCTATATGAAGGCATGAGATTACTTTCTATCTTTCTCAGTATCAGAAATATTTCCCCCCTGTTAGATATAACTACTTTTGGACATACTTTTGTACATTGGGAAAGCCCCATAAAGTATTTCTAGTAAGGTTCAGCTAAATGAGTTACCTGAAAGTCTGAAGCTAAAATAAAGTATCAGCCTATTGCAGATGATTGGCTTCGTATTATTTTGGTTGATATTAGTAATGCTAACAACTAAAAACATTTAAATGCACAGGTAGCATTCTTTAACTTACAGTTGCTTGCTTCAGAAAAGAAAAAAAAATGCAACTACTACAGCATAAAGAAAAAGCTGACTATGCAATCAAAAGCCCAAAGGACCCAATTTCTTCATAAAGTACCTGATGGACATCGTGACAGTCTGATTACCTTCTACCACCAATTTTTGGAACATGTGAAAAATACTGTATGCTTCTTGCTGGTATGTGGTCCAGGATGACTCATAAATCTTCCTTTATCTCCTTCGTGGTGTTAGCAGAAAAGGATGAGTTGCTTTTTTCCATCTCATTCACATGTCTTTCTGTCTGTTACCCGTGCCCTTGAGCAAAGATTACTGATGCCCTGCCTTTGATATATGACACATCACATACAGCAGCTTTTCATCAAGTGAATTAACCTGAAAAAAATGCAAACCTACCTGCCAGTTGCTTCCCAACTTTCCACTATTCCTTTGTGTACCTCCTTCCTAACGTGCCACACACAAGGCATGCCAGAACAAGGTTACCAGGCACAGAAAATTAAATTGTTATTCAGTGGACACTGACATAATTCATTGAAATATACTACTTAATATTTACCTTCATAACTGATTCCAATTGTAAAATATCCTGCTAATCATATTCATAGCCTGAAAAATGTATCTATTTAAAAATCAGAGGATGATCTGCTCAGATCACCCCAAATTACTGCTCTGAGTTATGTATAATAACTGCAATTCATGTAATGCATTACTGATACTGCTCTACAAACAATTCTGCAATACTAATCAATACCAAATGATCAGTCAGTATGCTGTATCCTCTGGGTTTTTTTCTTACAATTTAAAATATATTTTTATATTCCAAAAGCATTAATATCTTAAAATGCTAACTCTCTTCACAATGGTTGAACTGTTTACAAGGGTGATTTTTAATACATGAACTTAAAACTCCATTGCACTCTTTTGTTATCCTTAGTTGGGTTCTTTTAGGAAAAAGGGGCAATAAATGCATCTGTGATGCGGTCTCTTTCCTGCATTTACCTTCAATCTTACATTTTAAAGATGCCAATTAGATAACTACTTTGCTGCTAATTAGCAAGATTCACACACTAACCTCTCTGAGACTTTTTTCTGCTTGGGAATTTTTTCCACTGTAGATTATTAATTGGTTTACATTTGTAACTGATTACTGACAGGATCTCAAAGAAATTTAAGTACAGGCGTTCCTAGACACTTCAACATTTTTCAAGACAGGAAAGTAAACTCCCAATATAACTGTTCCACAAAACAATGCTCTTCAAAATACACATGCCGCACCTTTCATAATGAAAAAAGTGAGATTTTTTTTTCTTATTATCAAAATTGTATTATATCTTCTAATGAATGCAGTGACTGAAAAATATAAACATTGATATATATTTTCCAATGAATTAGCTTAAGAGTAACGTGTAAAAATAGGATTAATGGTACAAAGCATGTACTATATAAAAATAGCCTGTAGAAAGAAGCATTAAGCAATTACAACTCTAGCACTGAAGGCTCCAATATTATAGGGTAATATTTCCTTAATGTTAGACTTCATTAACCCTAAGATAATCTCTCATAAATTTTGCTGATTTTTAAGGAGAAAAAATAAATTATGTTTATTAAACTACTGAATATGTTTATGAAAACAAGACAATCTAGTGCTATAAACTTCTTGTCTTTATCTGAATAATCAGGAAGCTCATAAATAAAATATCATATAACAAAGTGAGTGTTAAAATTCATTACCGTAATAGCTATGCTCATGATCTATTTCATTAACACTCCTCCTTTCTTTGAATAAATGGGTTCTTTGGTCTACCAGAGCAAGGCCATTTACAAGACAAAATACTAAGCTGCTTTTTCTCATTTTCCCTTATCTGTTCTATTCCCAACTTTCTAAATTAATTCTTCCTTTAAATCTTATTGTTCCTTCCAGTGTAACTCACAGCACATTAGAAAAACTTGAAAGAAATATAAGCAAAGAAATGGGTCTATGGAGTATAAGTTAATTAGGAATCTAAGTGACTGGCGATGAGACTTGATGGCGTATGGCTTTAGAATGAATTTAAGAAGCTTAAGTTCATTTAAAAATAAAATATAAATATATCAGAAGTTCAAAAGAAGTCATACCTCAAATTAAGTCATGCTAATGTTTCAGCCCCAACACCAGCTAAAGATAACAATATATGACAGCATACTGATTTTATCTCAAAAGTTTCTTCTCACCAACATGGATCAAAAAAGCCAGTAGCTGTTAGTGAGGCAGTAATACAGACACTTAGAATTGAACATTAGCAACTGCAGAAGACACCATCTACAATCAAGTATGTAACTAGGGTATTCAGCTTAACACGCTACTCATTACCCTGTACAAAACCTACTTTTCAGTCCTCATAGCAACAGACCATCTTTATATCCATCAACCTCGACTTCATTTTTTTAATCCATTTCTGCTCATTTCACCTATGGTACACAGGACTTGATCTGGATAAATCCTCTACCGTAACATTGGGGTTGCAAAAACAGGTATTTGGGAAAGATGCAACAGAATATTTATGAACTATGGTGCTGGGAGATTTCCAGGTGCTCTAGCTGCATGATCATGTGGGGACTGGAACTGACATGGACAGGCACATGGGGGCGGTGGGGGGGGGCAGGCGCAGCTAAAGGCTTTGTATTGCCACATGCCTCCATCTCCATAAAAATGGGACAGCGGTCTTTTAAAAGTTCATCCTCAGGGGAATGTTTCATTTGTTCCAAGGCTTTAAAAAGATGTGTAACTCCACTGATTCAAGAGGCCCTGTCTAAGGCAGGGAAACACAAGAAAAGAGGATCAGATTTTGTAAGGAGAACTTGAAGTATTTCATATACAGAAAACTAAAAAAAAAAATATTGTTAGACTAAAAAGCTACCAATGAAGGAAGGTATACACATAAGCTGGATATTGCTTTAAAGAGATTTCTTACAAAACGTTTTCGTCTTCCACTCATAGAAAATCACTGCAAGTACTCCTGATGCAGCTACAAGAAACTGCAAAGGGCTAGTCTCACGTCTTTCATAGGAACACAGCATTGGTACTCAAAGCGCCACTCTCCAGGAGGAAAGGTAGCAGCATCTATGAGAAAAAGCATCAGATGAAAAGTGCCATTAACCTAGTAAGTGTTTAACTTCTATTGCTCGCTTCCTTCCCAGAACTTTGAAGAGAGGGTAGGGGATAATACAGTCCATTATAGATGCATTCTAGGCCCTTTATTCATTTATATAGCTTTTTTCCCCACACTTAGGCAAATTTGCCACCAGAGGACACTGGTTTATCAAAGGAAATTACATACAATTAAATGCAAAGTGTAACAGTACTTTTTATCAGGCCAACTGATAAAACTGCAGAAAATAAAAAAATAGACAAGCTTTGCAGGCTCTCCTAAATCACTGTTATTCAACTTCATCAACTACATGAACAATACATTGCAACTTCTAATAATTTTCATGTTAATATTTAACCTCCAAGTCTAGCTGCAATTGATTATCATTATAAAAAACTTAGTACAGAGCAGCAGGTTGCCATAGCAAGCCGTAACATATAACACAAGAGCTCCTCTGCAGAATTCCTTCATCATATTGTTTTCTGTATCACCTTCATCAGTCTTGACTGAGCAGTCTCATGAGGCATATGCTTTCCCCTGAATCCCATGTTGAGGTCTACCTGCATTCAAAACCAGTACGCATGGCAAGGGTTTGCATTCTTTTACCTAGGTATGACACAAATGATAGAGTAGAGATCAGAAACGTGTAAACCAAATTTAAGTATCAGCAATAATTTAGATGATTAGGTAGAGACATATTTTGAGAACGTCCATTTTACAGAGTCAAAAACCAAAATACCCCTAACAGCTTTAAGAGTTGTATTTCAGTGAGTGTAAAGTCGCACTCTCAATTCTGGGAACTCCCGAAACCCAGAAATACAGAACAAGATGCAAAATCATCAATACCACTCATTTTATTCATGTACAAAGATAAAATATTGGATATAGTAGATAAAGCATTAATTAATTATTAGAAGCTGTTAAAAGGTATTATAGGTATGCAGTATGTGCATTATTGATCATGTAATCTACCAGACTGTACAACCAGTTGATATAATGGATTGTTCTCCATTCACTTACTAATGCTATGAACTACAGACATACCCTAATGTGGATGGCAACTCATTTTCTTTGTTTTCAATACTGACATAAAACAGCTGAAAAGCAACAACATTTTCAGGAAACATCAGTATTTTTCTTATTGAGGTTTGGGGGGGGGTGTTTCTGCTGGTTTGGTTTGTTCTTTTGGAGGACTTTTTTGCCAACTGCATCTTCAGGAAGCAACATTCTGCCTGTGAAACAGCCAAGAGTCACCTGAGTCACCACGTGCATGCAAATCTAGGATGGACAGTGCTGGCCTGCATGCTTTGAAATGGGAGGAGGCTAATGACAGTGCTGAGATATCACTAAGGACTATGGCATTCAATCTTTACTGAGAACCATCAAGAAACAGCTGACACCGCACTTGCAGAACCACTTGCAAAACAAGGACTGATGACTTCAATAACGCATCTTTGTGTGTTACTTTTATTTACCACCGGTGTAGGTGGGCTTGCATTCAAGTTGGTCAAAACAGTTCTAGAGGGAAAGAAAATTAAGAGACCTGAGTTGTCAGTGTCAAATCACAGCTGTATGGGAAGTCTATCTCATTGGACACAGAAAGCAAAAAGGAAAAAAAAATATCAAAAGGGAAAGCCTGCATTAAAAGTATGACTTTAAAAAGATTGTGGATTGCTTATGACACATAATAAGTCATCTGCCTCTCTTAATAAAGAGAAGTTATTATTTACTAGTGAGCTAATACCAGTAACTGTGACAAGCAAAACCAACAAAGCCCATAAAAACATAAAGAAGCTGTTCTATGCAGTTAGACTGAAAGAGAACACATTCAATGTTTTAAGATTAAAAAGAATATAGGCTTACAATTTGTTCTAATACAACCTCCATTATGAGTTGGGAAATGAAACAAATACCAAGAACTCATCCTCATCCCCAACTTTTACAAGAAAAATAGAAAACATGTTCTTTTTTTAAAGCATGAATTTAAGTCATAGAAGCTTGTTTAATGCTTTGGATTGATACCTATGAGTGTTACAATTAATGTGGCCTTTCAAACAAATGTACTAATGTCCCAATACTACATCATCTTTGGATACTGTAACTTAAAGAAAAGTCTTATCTCCTCTTCTAAATACAAAGCACATTCCCAAATTCAGGTTTTCTGTACTCCATTACCCATGTCTGCTGTTCTCTCAAGTACTTCAATCTTCATGCAGGTGATGCAGCCAGGTGTCATGGAACTAAGAATGACGACAGCATTAAACTGCTTTACTATATTATTTTTCCATGTCAATAAGGCATAGGTTTTATCACTACTAGGACAATCCTTATGAAAATAAACTGTCAAACACACACCATATCTCTAGGTAATGCTACTAAAACTACACTTGCAATGTCTTAAAGAACAGAGGATTTTTCTACTAATATGGTAGGATATTTGTCTCACTCAGACCTGAAAAATAAAAAAAGCTTCAATTCAATATAATTAAGGCCGTTAAAGCTTTACTTGTGCTTCATGTTTTCTTGCGTTTTGAAAAACAAACTACTATCTATCTTAGGTAGTAGTTATTACCATGTCCTGTAATTCTTCAACCATAGTAGGATATAGAATGTTTTTTGAATTATTAAATGTATCTAACAAGAATAAACACTGGGATTAGAGGGTTTTTGCTTGAAAACCCAAGTATGACAAAACCCAAAATAGTTATATAAAAATGTTGTTTCAACTTTTAAATCAATGACTAATGGGAGAATCTGCAACTGCTTATATTAACTTGCAGCTAAAGAAAGAAAAAATAAAACCACCAATCAACTGTAATTTATTTTCAGCTAATTTTACTTGGCATGTATTTGAGCCTGTTCCTATTGTTCATTTGTTTTCCATACAAGGTTTTCAACAAATTTTAATGTGCTTTTCCCAACAAAGTTCCTGCTTTATATATTTAGGAATATTACAATACTGCGATTTTAAGAATCAGAAAGGTCAGGTTGCCTGCTATAAGCAGAGCAAAGCTTAAAAAAAGCTTACAAGAGTGAAGCTTATCTGATAAAGGTACAAACTGATACACAAAGCATATATTTAATCAAACCACTGAACCATTGCTCTAAATTTATATATCAAATCTTCAAAATTATTAACTCAAAGAATAAGCAAATAGATACATTATCTGGTGAAAAATTCTGCTGAAGAGGTACAGAATGTATTAGTTCATCTCTCACAGGGAAAATTTTCCTAAGGTCACCACCTAATTGAAGGGGTGCCAAAAAAAGTTACCAAACAATAAGCAAATCTTTGCTAGGCATTTTTAATGCTTTGGGAAAAACTTCCTTTAAGTATTCAAAATTTACTCATGTAATACCATAACTAAATCTATTTTACAAAAAACAGGAAACTCACTTTAATTAACTATAATTTTAATCTTAACAGTGATTTTAGCCTCTTAATTGAATTATTTTTTTCTGAATTCATTTTACTGCTAATAAACGAAAGACATGAAAAACTAAATTGCATAATAAAGCATGAAGGGCATACAGTTATGAGATACCATGCCCCTGAGAGAAGCAAGCAGTGTTTTATGTTCAATGAAACTCTTAAGGGCAACATGCAAAAAAAAGGAGATAATATTCTTCAAACAATTAACAACCACATTTCAGAAGTGAATTTTTAAAATACTACTATTTCTCAAGAAATGACAAAAGCTGTATCAGTAGCACAAGCAAGCACAAGTGCCTTTTCCTTAGTGATTTCTAAAATACTTAAAATAATTGTTGGAAATATATCTTCCCTGTCATTTAGGCCCTTCAACAATTGACAATTATGTGACTAGAAAACCACTTGATTTTGGCAGCTAGTAATGCTCCAAATGATTTTACTGTTGACACAGTTTAAGACCACACTAAATAACATTAAAAGTATTTTTTACCTTTTATTTTTAAGAAAAAAAAAATTTTGAAACTTCATAGAAAAAAATACAAACCAACCATTTTTCATTTGTGTTGAATGGCAAACGAAACTCTTTCCTTATAAACCTAAATTCCATCTCCTGGCATGAATGTATACGTATTTTAGGCAAATAAGTTCAAGTGAGCGCAGCAAGCTTGGGCTGATAACAGAAAACTTGTTTGGCACATGCATTAGATCTGACCTGAACTCCAACGCTGAAATGAACGACAATGTGGTGAAGATGGCCTTCCGTCACAAACACGAGGCAAAGCTGTGGTTTCCTTTCAAGCAACGTTCAAGGCACACATACCCCATGCAATGGGACGAGCCACTCAAGTAACAGGTAGCACAAGGCTCACAGCACTAACACAGAGCACTAATCTGTCTCATCTCAAACTGCTAGGAAAAATAAAACAAATGTAAAAATAAATGAGAAGCAACTGAAGAAACCTGATTATTCTTTATGGCCTATATACCTAGATAAACTCAGCCTGTCATTTTAAAACAACTGCATTTTATTAAGGGGTTCTCTAGGTTTTCCTTAGCATGGGTTAGTTACATTTCTGACTCTGTCCTCCTCCATTGGATGTTTTAATGGCTTTTAAAAATTAACTTCTTTAAAAGCAGCATTATTTCTATATAGTTTGTGTTTATAAGTAAAATGGGAAACAGTGCACCAGAGCAAGTGTGTGAGAAAGCAAACACAGAGGAGAGAAATGTAGATTTGTTAGTGCTATGCAAATAGCCTCAGTTCTCCATGTATCAATCAACCACTTTTGGGGGCTACCCAAATAAACTGAAAGCAGAACAGTTATTCACCAAATCCCACAATAATGGAACTTGGGGATCTTCAGTGAAACTGGTAAATCAATTTAAAATGAATAAAGTACTCCTTCAAAATTGACAGGTAAACTTCTGGAGCTTTCTGCTGCAGGAGGTTGTGAATGCAGATGGTACCAGCAAATAAAAACTGGAATTCTACAAATTTACGGACAACAGAGCAATAAATGGATATGCAGAGGGATGCACGCATTAACATCCTTAATATAAGGACACTGGGAAGCTGGACAAGAGTAAGTGGCCAAACCTGCCTGTTCTTCCTAAATAGCAACTTGTTGCCAGTGTCAGAAATGGAATGATAACCCAGATGGACTTAACCTCAGCCATACTGTGCTGTTTCTCAGGAACTCGCAGGCAAAGACCTGAAACATTTTCATTTCAGATTGGTATGGACTTCTACTCAGGCATAAGTAAATCAACATTCAAATATTACATCTGAAAACTTCCCCTAATTATTTGTGCTTAGGCAAGATATTCCACCTTCACAGCTGCTACTTAAATTGGTCCATTACTCTACAGTAAAATATAACATAACTGTGGTAATAAACTAAGGCCAAATTAGGATTAGGACTAAGGGAAATTTGACTCATTTAGAACTAAATGGTTGTAACAGAAGTGGTAAAGGCAGACACCAGTCAAACCCATTTATTTTTATCGCAACCATGCAGAAAATGTAAAGTTTATCCTTCCCCTTCGATGAACAAAGCAAAAAACAATGCCCATGCTACCCCATTCTGCTGAAGGAATATAAAACAATGGAAATCCTCCCACTATCACACCAAGGCAACTTTGCCACCCAAGCAAACTAGCTTCTTTGCAGTACCTAACAGTGCAGTAAGGCTATGCCCAGAGAAAACAGATAAAACTTTAACAAAACCAGATAAAGCAACTAGCAATCATTTTGGCTTAAGAAGACACATTAAACAATTCCCTGCTTGCTAAACCAACAAGTAAATGCTGCAAGAAAAAAAAAAAGATACGTGAAATAATAGAATAAAATTAGATTGTTCTTGGGATCGTGATCAGCAACACCGGAACCAATACTTCTGTGTTTGCTTGTAGACATGACACTGCCCCAGAGCATTTTTAGTAGAACCAAAAAAGCTAAGCAAGGTTATTCAGGTGCTGGGATGCTTTCCTGAAATTCTAACCAGTTCCAACAAAAGTGTATGCTCTGCTTATTTATATTTGCCTAGAGGTTGAAATGGGTAATTTCCACTTTTCAGCCCAAGCAGTACAGTAAGGCTCCTAGACACTGTTTAACATTTCCCGTATTTTACTCCAAGTGTGTCAGTATTTCTGTGATAAGTTGGGGTTTGTTCCTAGCTCTTTCTCTGCATGGACATACACAATACATGTGTGTGCAGATGACTATTTAAAGAATGCAGGAACCTTTCGTGATGGGATGAATAGATTTAACAGCAGCAAAAACATTACTGCAAGTAAGATTCTTCATTTTTATACACTACTGTGTATTTTTTATGATTCGTGTCTAAGATCCTGTTAAATATTTAAACAACAATACAATATCAGTAAGTAAACTCTTTAAATCAGGCATCCTGTATACTTGTATAGTGGGAACAGATGTGCTCTTATTAAGGCTATATTGTAACTCAGCAATAATTTGTCATATTTGACATATTGTTAAATTATGTGCACCTGCCAGAACTGTAGTAGCAATTACAAACGATATATATACCACTTTTACTTTAAATACCTAAACAACTTATGGAGATGTGAATACGATGTACAGAAAAATTGTAATTTCCTAAATGTCATCACCAAACAACACCTAATGTCTCACAATTTCTTTTTATGTATATTTTATTATAGCGCCCAACTGTTTCAACACTCTAGTGGCTGGACTTTAATGTGGTTCAAGCAGCCCCAAGTAACATCACCAAATGTTTAACATCTGTGAAAGTTGGACCAACAAATGCTCATATATTCAGGAGGTCATGTTGGCCAGCTTTCATTAACAATTACTTTAAACTTCAGTTTTCTTTATAGCTTTTTAATTCAGGAAGGACGTGTAAAGTTCACCTTAGTTAAACTAAGTTTATTCCAAACTCATATAATATTAATCTTTAGACTATTTGTAAACTTTAAAAAGTTTCTTTTCCTTCTCCCAATATTTGGATCTTGTTTAATTCACCCATTACTTTAACATAGGGAAACAACACTTCTAATTAGGTCTTAAGAGTTCAGCATATTTCCAGTGCAGAGTCAGAATCTCCCAGTGCTTATTTCTTTTTACTTTATTTTCCTACCTCCCCTCCCCCCTCCATCAATCTACAATATTCACACCAGATTTACAATTAATTTACAAAACTCCTTAATGCTGTGGGTATTTCTTATTGCTGATGATTCTATAATTACAAACCATTGTGTCTTGAAATATCTATTCAGACCTTTGAAATTTTCTACCACATTCTTACCCACAGTATATGGCAAGGCTCAAATTTTACTGTAGGCTTCTAAAACAAAGAGGTCCACTGTGGAGTTGGACACCTCAGTGGAAACCTCTAGGCCAGAACCTCATGGAACTTGGGGATGCAGGAATTCCATGGAGTGGATTTTAGTACAGGTTCAGCACTGTAGGGTCTACAACTACCTAATCCTTAAATGTGCATAACAAATTCTTAAATATGTATAGCTCATGGGAAAATGGAACAAAAGGATCTTTTAATAATAGCATAAATAGAGGAGGTGGTGATTAAAAAGAACAAGATACGCAACCTATTTTGAAGATCAAAAAAACCCAGTAATTTGAAAAGAGAACAGATGTGAGAAGACACCACTGATAATCTCAACATTGCACACACACTAATTACCCCTATGAAAATCCAAATCTCTTTCCCCTTCCCTCACCACGTCAGCTTCACCTGACTTACAGCTTCACATTTCTTGCTGTAGTCTCTCTGGTTTGGGAGGAAGTAACCTGTAGGAGACATGCTCTTTATAATTATTTACAGGTTTTACCAATATTGCCATCTCTTATTCCTTTCTCCATCAGGAATACTTGGTTTTCACTGTATTATAAGTCTAGATATTCCACAACATGCCACTTGACACACTCCTATTTCAGAGTACTGGAGAGGAAGTCTATGAAGCTTTGATTAGGATAAGTGGGAACTGATGTCTCTTTCCCACACCTACCAGTTGTACAGAGATCCCACTCTATAGACTCTCCAGTGCTGTAGCCATACTCTGATCAAGTAATAGCTTTGACGTGCTGCACTTTGAGGAGAATTCAGAGCAGGCTGCTCCCAAACCACCGAGTGATGCCAGAGAGACTCAGCTTCTTACTCTAACAGTTAAGAATTGTGATATACAGGTTGTCATGAGACTCAGCTTTGCTCTAGGACCTTGGACCCCACACATCCAGATGGGGACCAACATTTAACACACAGCTTGTTAGTGGCTGCTTTAGTGTTTCTCCCTTTTATTATTTATAAAGAGCACTGGTGCAGATACATTGGAAAGGAAGGTGAATATAAAGCTCGTTCTAAAGAGCATGAAAGTATTTCATTTCATTTTGGAAATGTTTGCATTATGTATGGGTTTACATGGAGGGCTTTATAGACTCTCTTAAATGATTTACTGTTAGGTACATATTGATTATAATCTCCAGTTATTTAAAAGGAGACCTGTTTACCCCACAGCACTTAATACATTGCGACATGTTTCAACTTAACAGTGACAGTGGTAAACAAAAGTTACTGATCTACCTAGTGAGTTATAAAACTTGTAACATGCTGTAAACAGCTCTGTCATTTTATTTAGCATATTGCACTGCACGAGCTGCTTTATTTACCTAGCGGTAAATCTTTATGTATCAAAAATGCTACAGAAGGCACAACAAATAAATTACAGACAGACACTAACATCTGACTAGTTAATCAAACAAATAGGACATGTAACAAAGAGAAAAGCTATAAATATTGACAACAAGCTGCTTCAGTCACAAAAACATTCAATACTTCAGTTCTCAAGTGTGAGTTTTATATCAGTCCCCTGGAAACAGTTTGTATCCTCCAATAAATTTTTACAGTTGATTCACCTGCCTGATACCCTTCAGCCATTTCCTTCAGAAGCTGTCAAACCCGCCAACAATAATATATGGCCCGACCAACAAGAACAGCTGTAGCCATTCTCTCTGCTGGTTCCCGCACCCTGTTCTGCATAAAATAATACATCAAGATTAATTGATTTCCCGTCAGTCTCACAGAACAGAAAATTAATTTTCATGTAGCTATTTTCCCCAGCATATGAATTTTGAACATGGCAAGTAATTTAAGTTTTTAATTATTCATAAGCAGGAGAAAAAAAAAGAGGGTGAAAAAAAAAAATCACAACACATGATAAAGTGAGACCCTGAAAGCCCCAAGGCCATGGCCTGGACCTTGATTTGTGCTGAGACAACAATAGCATTCACTAATGCCTACATAAATAATATATGTATTAACATACATCTTAGTACAACACCAATTTCTCTCACTCTGACCCAAGACTACCAGGTCATACAGCAGCAGTTTGTCACAGTTGGTACAGTGGGCTACATGTGAAACACTACAAGAAAAACATGTAACATGTCAGCCATAGTGGACTGACCCTGACTGCCTCCAGAGCGTGAACACACCTATAATGTAATGGAAGGTAATGGTCAGCGTTTGAGGAGAAGAGGAAAACTTACTAATCAGCAGGGTGTCATATCTCAGCAAACCTTCTCTTTGCAGGTGACATTGACTTGTGCAAGGAAAATTGCTAATGGAAAATTAAACAGAATAATCTGTCTTGCTCAAGTTAAATCTTTTCCAGATGACTGCTGAAGCCTTAAAGAAAAACACAGGCCACTCAAAAGATAGTACGATGTCATAAAGAAGGCACATTTAAGACAATCTCATTTGCTAGGATTCAAATCTCTAAACAGACATTCTCACAAGTTGCAGAATAGAATTTATGACCTTGAACTGGGGCCAAAATTTTACAGGTAAATAACCATAACTCACAGTATTAGTTATAATAATTTGTGATGAAGTACAAACCACTCAGTATTTGTTTAGTGCAACATGTGATCAATAATGTTAGGATTGGATTTTTTCATTTAAAAGAAAAAAAAACCAAAAAAAACCCACTACAACTAACTTGCACTATGCAATGCTAGTATATGGCTTGGGGTTGAGGGCAAATTACAGGGTGAAAATGTACCCATAAATTCAAAACGAGTGCACAAATGCTGAAGGCATGTCACTGAAAATACTAAGCAACAGGTTTGCTTTTGAGTGCCCTTTCCTTTCTGAAAAGTTTTGGGAAGCTTCATTTTATTAGTTAAACCTCACTAAAAAAAAACCAAACTGACAAGGTATGCCATAAAGTTACTCCATAGGAAAGTTTCTTACCATTATCAGTGGCACCAGATAAATTACAAGGAGGGAAGTCTAGGGAAGATCAGCAGGACAATGAAAGCAGGAAGCACTGTGACCATTTTTGGTTATACATTATGATGAAATGTTAACCAAAGCACAGAAGGAAGTATAACAACTGCCACAAATGTGGTAAAAATGCTCAGTATAACTAGAGCCTCTGTACTGGACAGCCAACTGCTTATAGTATGGCTGGGTGTTCATGCATGCTAATAGCACTGTATGGAAGACTCTTCCAGTATTTCCGTGATAAAACCATTTCCACTGTCTTTTCAAAGGCAAAACCATTTCCACTGTCTTTTCAAAGGCTCTCAATTTTCCTATTCAGAGAAGTCTGAAAAAAAAGACAATTTTTAAACCAAAACTCAGCATATCTACATTAAGCCTTTAAAAGCAAGTTTTGAACAAGAATCCTAGGTTCTGTTTTCATTAATACAAAAGAGGTTTTCAAAACAGGAATCCAAGCTCAGAATCTTCTCAACGTATGCACTGTAAAACTTTGGTTTGGATGGAAAAAAATATGATGTCGGTTTTGGGGTTTTTTTTTCTTTTTTTTTTTAAGCAGTAATGCGAGTTAAAGGCCTTTATTTTCTGTACATTTAGCCTTGTGAATATATGGATATCTAATAACAACAAAATTATCAGAAAATAAGATCAAAATGTATGTGTCATGCATTTTCTCTGTCAATTGTATTTGTTAACATCCTGACATACCACTGATTCCAACGAAACACCCACTGAAAATAAAATTAAAATTACATTTACCTCTGAAATGTAAAGAAAGCTTATATTGCAAAGTACTAAATTATTCAGAACTATAGCTGATCCTTATTGTCATGTTTCAAAATAATTACCCAGAGCTTTAAACTCTAATTCAGAAAAAAAAATTGGTGTCTAACTTTAGGGGGGGAAGTTGGGAAGAAGTAGCTTGTGATGGATTCAGGTTTTGTGATTTCCTTTTCATATTACAAAATAGTTAAAAGAAATAGTGTGTTATACTTAGTCATACAAGCCATTCAACAACTATCTATCCTAACAGGTTTTCATGTCAAGTTTATCCGCAGTTATCCTTCTAATATTTACTTGTTTTTTCTACCCTTTCATTAAGAAAATAACCTTATCGAGAACATAATGAGCTCATTATGTTCCCCATAAAAACACATTTGCAATCCTGTAAATAAAATGTATAAACCAGAGGAAGAAAAAACAAAACAAAACAAACAAACAAAAAAAACCCCACCAAACCTCCCTCACAAACAAAAAAACCCCACAACTTTACAAGTTGATACTGCTGCTAAAGATACTGTTCCTGGCATAGCTTAAAGGTCTTTGTTTCTGTAAATTCAATTGAGTGTTTCTATTTCTAAGTCTAGCGAGAGGTTCTAATTATTGTTAGAAGCCTAATTAGCATTTAGTATTACATTACAACAACTGCAGCAAAATTGTACCCGTTCTCCAATAAACAGTATTCACAGTGTGCAATCAAGCTGCTGTACGATGCAATGAGAATTAATAGCACTGCACGACAATGGTAAATCCTACAACTCCCGCTGTGTGTGTTTAATAATTTTTCACTCCTTCCAGATTGTTCCCATCAAGCACAATTCCCAAGATCCTAATCAGCTTCCCTCCCCATCAATACTACACAGAGATCTGAGCACTGAAAATTATCTGCAATTTCAAAAAGTGCTTTGTTGCATTATTAGGCCACTGACCTAAGAGGTAATGGGTAAATAGTTTCTGAAAAATGTCCAAAGCACAACATAAATTAAAGCTTATAGTCTTGCCTGCTGTTCTTACCAGAGCTGTAACTGCAAACTCTAACAGTTCTTACACAAAATCCTTAACTACAGTATTATTTTTTACAGAAAAATTAGTACAAAGATGACAACATTTATATTTAAATAACTTTTTTTACTGTATTTTACACAAATAATACAAGTTAGAGGGCCATAAGCACCTTTTAAATGTATTGCATACACACGCACAGAGGAATCGGAGAACAACCACTGTAGTTTTGTCTGTGTTCATGCATACAGACTATGCAAGTCACTCTGGAAAGAGGTGCACAAACATTACCATACATGCAGAAATGGAATCAGCATTTTCGTTTTCATTTTTAGCCAAAGCAAGAAATATAAATCATAGTCAGAATGCTACATTATGATGGTCAAATAAATTCAAAATTCACTGTGTTTCCTTAGAGCTTATGTATTTCATACAGTTCTCTGACAATTAAGATTCACTTAGTGGAGAAACAGTGGCATTAGAGGGGTGACTTATTTCTGTAGGAAAAATGCCTGATGCCTCACTGATACATTAGCAAGGTACGTCCTCCATATGCCCAGATAAATGGGCTCACTTCCTATATAAAACTGTAGCTCTGTCAGTGGCGGGGCGCAGAGGAGCCAGAAACCTGATTCGTAGGTCCATATGCTGGTTACTGTGCACCAACAGACATTTGAATATTATGAAAGGAGTTGTAAGTTTGGCAAAGCACTCCCTCTGGCTTTGTCACAGTAATTTGTTTCAGTTAATGGAGTTTCAGCCTTTCCCCGTAATCACTATCCCTTATTATGGAAATCTTATCTGTATAATAAACTCATCTTCTCACAGGGGACTTCTCTCTTCCTTTCACAGTTTGTCAGTGCCAGTACCATTTAAGTTTTACGTGGTAGTCAGAAAGTAATTTTATTTTACCTGGTTATCAAGAGATACAAAACACTGTGGTATTAACTATCAATTACCACTACCTCTGACAAAATGTGGCATTATTATTTATCTTCAAACAAAAAGAGGATTTGTTCATTAATTCCTGTAACAAAAAATAAGGATATGTACAAAATTCTTCTGTGGTAATTTGCATCTGTTTCTCATGAGCTGATTATGCACTTGAGGATCACGCTTGCAAAAAACACCGCATCATTACATATCTGGACACAGTGACAAGCACATGACAGGGAGGGGAAGGGAGAGCTTGAGACAAAAAGCGGGCATGAGGACAAAGGGGAGAACAAGTTACAGGGTAGCTCCACTGTGGTCCGAGATGTTGGTAGCCTTTAAGAGACAAAAGTGATATTTCTCACACGACATCTGAGTTACACCAGCTGAATGGGTGATGCATCAAATAGCAACAAGGAGCTCCCTATTTTTCAGTTAGGCAGAGCCAAACATGAAATGTAATGAAGGGCTAGCGCCAAGCCCTTTCTCCCCAGTAGACAGGGTTAATAAACACAGGATCAGTGAACTGTGAAGGTGGCTTCTCCTTCACAATGTGGACCTTTCAGTCCAGTCTCTAGAGAACAGTTTTCCTGAACACCTCTGAAACAGCCTACTTTAGAAAAGTTAGTTACACATATCCACAGAATAGAACATCTTGTTTCCACATGGTAAGTTGAAGGTACAAGAACAGCTTGATCATATAAGAGATAGGGAAAAAACAGGGGTTCCAGATATGAATTCCTCACATGACATGTGGCACTTGGTGGCCTTCACTTTGGCTATCAAAGAACATGTCACACTGTTAGTGCAACTACTGCAAATAAAGTGGCATGATGGGTTCATCCAGTATAACACAATTGTTGCCTTTACTGCACAGCTAGTGATCATTTGCTTTTCAAGACTTTCTCTCTGTTTTTCCCTCTTCAGGAAGTGCATAAATCAAACAAATTTACACCTCACAAAACTGAAAACCATATAACTAATTTTATTATTAGCTGTGGATATGAAAGCTGCAACAGCCAGATGAGAACATCAGCACAATTTTTATTCTGCACTGACACTTGTCTCCATGGAAGCTGTAACATGCTGTTGTATTGGTGACTTTGAACTCACTTCTTCGCCGTCACTTACTTTGACTGTTGATGAGCTCTCCAGGCAGCTTTGTCCATTACTTCTTATGGGTTTCTTTTCCCTGCACATTCAAACCTACCCTTCTTCATTCTGTGTTAACTCTTTTCTGTACATTCTCTTCTTTCTTTTTTGGTCTTTAAGTTGGTGCACCATCCACAGTTTTGAAGATTTGATATACAAGCAGGGATACCCGATTCATTTCATTTAAAAATATGAACCCAATGGGCTTAATCCAGAATGTCTGGCTCTGAACTAGGTTACCATATGTTGTATTTGATTTGTATTTCTATCAGTATCAACCCAAGCATCCTTATACACACCAGCTATGAACATGATTTATAGCAAGTCATTCAAGGCAAAGCCTATAGCTTCCCTTCACAATTTGACATTATCAGATTACTTCAGAAGCTGGCAGCAGCTACCATAAGTAACAAGCTGTCACCATAAATAAATCACTCCCTCAGCAATAACAGTTAAAAATATAGATTAGCATGAACAGAGGTCAGTATTTTAGGCTTGGTTTTCGTTTCCTCTCTCAGCCAAGTCACAAATCAACCTTTTACCTGACCAAAGGGAAAGCCAAAAATAAGCACAAAACTTTTCATTCATACTGAAGACAGAAATTAAAAACAGAAATTAACAAACAAACAAACAAAAAAGGTAGGCACCATGTTTTGGGGTAGCCCAGCTTACCAGTTTAACCACATGAGGTCTTTATTTAGAAACAGCCATAATAAAAAAGCAGTAGCCAACAACTTGAACAAGTTAAGCGGGGTCATTAGGGCTTACCTTACCAGTTTCCATGTATTCTAAATAAAATCACTACATGACATTTAATATGTGTTTTGGGAATGACTGGCCTCACACTTCCATTTTCTATACAGATATCCCTACTCAGATGGCATTCTTATCCCCGGGGCTACTGTGTCCTGCCAATGTAAATCTACAAAGAGATACTTGGAAAGGCCATCAACGGAAGTACCAACATGCTCTGCTGCAAGAATGTTAGCTTGTAATGTGGAAGTGCCATCAGAGTAGACTGAAGACTAGTACATAAGCACAACCTATCCCATGCCCCCCCATCACACTCACACACAGAAAAAAGGAGGGGGGGAAGGGAATGTCTTAACTTTCCTGCTATGTTTTTCTTTCTTAAGAAACAACATTTAAAAATTAAAGACATTCAAATTACTGCCTTAATGTTACAAGGTCTTAATTTAGTGCAACCTCACAATAAATTGAATTTTAACAAATCTATAATTTAAACAACTCATTTACTACTTAACCCCTTAAGTCAAACAAGTCAAGTGGAGGAAGCCACCAGCTTAGCACCTGGGAGTAGAACTTGTTAGAAAGCCAAAACAGCTTTTGATAGACTATTATACAATGACAGAAATACTTTCTTCTATTTGACATGACTTAAGAATTTATATTGAGTACTTTCTGATCAATGAGCAGTTCAAACTTTAGAATGAATCAATGATAACAGGAAAAGCAGGCTAATTTCTCTCTTTCATTTCACCAACAAATGAAATCTGAAATGGTGAGACCAACTGCTTCTACAATTTGAAGGAACAGTGACTAAAAACTATTGAATGTAGTTCACCACTACAGGTAACATTACTATTCTGAGGCTGCTTTCTCACAAAAAATATATGCTGACATAATTTGATAAACTTACCTTTATTTGTTACATATGCAGCATTTTAAGGTAGATTTATTTAATAAATGAGTGCACAAATCCAAATGTAGCCTTCATAGACTTCCAATTCAAATTTAACTAGTTTTGACTATAACAAGTAAGAGCCCATGTAGAAAATAAGAAATGAGTCATTTTGCATGTCTTCACATTCAAAAAAAAAAAAAGGTTGAAGCTATCTAGTTGCTTGCATAAGCATCAATATAACACATATCTTCCTGGTTACGACAAAAAAAAATTAAATAGCAACAGTACTTTAAAGACAAGACTCAGCTCCTAACTAGGAAGGTTTTATCACTGTTTATGGAACCTAGATTTTTCTCAGGGAAAAAAAAAATTCTAATGGATAATAATGTTAGTTTCAGAACTGTAATTCAAGGCACTCGCTGATTAAATTATCCTATAACATTTGGGGTCTTACCAGCAGTTGCACACAGTTGTCTTACTGCAGTTTTTTTTCAATAAAGGTATTGTTCAGTTAAACTTATAGTTGTGGGGTCATCTTCCACTCTCAGCAATCCTACGACTGTCAAGCTGTCCTCTATCTTTCATGTCAATCATTTCACATCTGACCAACGCATTTATTTTGCTTTTTGCAGTTTGACACTTGAAAAGTTATATGCTCACATTTCACCATTACAGAGGACATTCTGCATTCATCTCCAGAGAGAAAATAAGACTCTGAAATTCTAGAAAACAAATTCGTTCATTAAAATATTCACAATGTTTTTCATAATGTGACACTATCAGCTATAGAATGTTAGACTTTTGAAAAAAAAAATCTTAATTATACCGCTTTACACTACCCATCCGAGTATCTTTTTTCAGTCAATACAGTACAAACATGAAAGAAACTGTGAAAAGTATCTCTCCT
This sequence comes from Elanus axillaris, assembly GCA_026212715.1. Taxonomy (NCBI): domain Eukaryota; kingdom Metazoa; phylum Chordata; class Aves; order Accipitriformes; family Accipitridae; genus Elanus; species Elanus axillaris. Next base: position 17,465,949 of record JANZLQ010000100.1, read on the forward strand.
ACAGTTTACCACTCTTTGATATGTAAATAGAGCACTGAAATCTTTTTATATTTTTTCCTCTACTGTTATGCTGAAGAAGCATTTTTTGCTATAAAAGAATATACTACATTTATTAGCACACATATGTACAGGTGTATGCACAAAATACTGTGTGTGAACATAGCTGAAGAGAGAAAAAGATAAAATGAATATACCACGCTTTCAAATATAACTGAAACAAAACCTTTGAAAAACATTTAAGTTTACTTTGTGTGTGTGCTGTTTATATATGGGTAACACATGAGCATCCATGCAAATCTCTGAAAATTAGAGAACAGCTGAGGAGAAAAAAAAGCTATAACTAATGACCAGCATCAACTCATCAACTGAAGGTTTCTAGACATTAGCATCTATGAGAAATAAATCCCACACAGGTCCACTATACAGGACTAAATATGGATGGATGCATTTGGATGTTCTAGATGTCAAGCGGGGACTCTGTTCTTAAACAAACAAAGCATCTGGGCTTTTTCCAGCTCTCATAAGAGGAACATCAGAACTGAGATAGCTGTGTGAATACTAACAACAATGCCTGCACTAGAACCCAAGGGCCCAAACCAAATTAAGCAAATTGATTCATTATGCATTCTAGTCTATGAGTTTTACTGTGAACTTTAAAAGGTAAAAGTTGTCAATTAGCACACGAGTGAGTACATGTACCTCTGTGGAGACAAGTAGTAGGGGAAAAAACAGGAGTGAAGTGGGAAAATGATTAGTCTTCAAATACTTTACTACAAAATTTAAAAAATAATACAGAGTTATTCCATATTTCATGATTAAGGAAAAAAATATTTGTGTCAGTACAGGCAAGAACAGATATCTCACAAAGATCTAGGGAATAGCTCTGCAAAGCACGCAACAGCCAGAACACGAATGCTCCTAAATACACAGTCGGTAACTTTGCTTATTGAGTCAACAACTTCACTGCAAATGCTATGGCATGTTTGGCAAAGGATGATTAAATTATTTGATATTGTGCTTGTAATCTACTTCTGAAATCTTGTATCCACCCCTCTCCCCTTTTTTAAACCTGTTATCCCCACCACATGCCACCTCCCCTCTCAGCAAGGGCCTTAGTCATGAGAAATTACTCTGCTACCTTGTGCCTATAAGAAATCGTAGGGCCTGGTGTTAGAGCTATCCAGGCATAACAAGTTATTTCCCAGCATGCTCACTGATTAGCTACCTTCCATAACCATAAAGTCAACAATAATCTACCTACATGCCCTTTCTGCAGGTGGTTGACCTATAAATGTTAAGTAAGTCAGTGGCAGTTCAGCCTAAATTACTTGGAAAGCATTATGCATAAACATTAATGCTGCAGCATGTTCTTAACTATACAACTGGGACTCTATAGTCTGCAAAATAATGTTACTTGATATGATATTTTTTTCCTCTGTAAAAGCCTTTTCCCATTATAAAACTATCCAATGCCCCTCTTACCTGATGTTCCATTCTTTCCCTTAAAAATTAAAGCAACTTCCCCTAGTTTGGGGCCAATTTTTCCTCTTTTAGCAGAGTTCCCTTCTTGACATCTAGGGACTCCACATACTGACACAACTGGATATCAAACACACAAGTACTCTGCACACTGAAACTGAAAAGGAATATTTACCACAAAGTGGCAGATAAGTGTTTTTCTCTGGGTAAAAAATTCTTTTACTTGATTCACATTGTTTTATTTTAACTAGGGATCCTTAAAAAAAAAAAAAAAATCTACTGTATAGTCATTTTTAGTTGCTTTACTGCATACCAAGAGACTTGCTGTTTGTTGGTTAACTCCATACCGCATCGTGGACAAAAAAATTATCCACCCTGTAACAAAGACCTTGGAGTCTTTCATCACAGGGCAGATACTGCCTTGAAGAGACCCTGTCCTGAATGGAAGGGCAGGAAAGTTCTTGCTGGAGGTGGGCATGTTCTGAGTTCCTTCGTGTTCTCCAGCACAGCCTCAGCTCATGCATCTATGCATTTCTTGTGAGCATGAAAAGAAACTCAGTGGAGGATTAGACTAGAGATACAGACAACTCATTTTACAGATAGTCATGGACTCCTTTAAGCAAGGAAAAATAACCAGTATCACCTGCTCTGGCAGGCAAGTTTTCAGTGAAGGGAGGCTTATGCATCTTTTCTTCCTAAGAACATTTATTCATATGCCTCCATTGGCAAGTTTTGCCCAACAAAGTATTTAATCAAGATAGTTTTCTTCTTTCTTACAACTGCTGGATTGCAGTCAGGATCTTGTAATATCAAAGACTGAACTTGCCTAAAATGTGTATTTAATTTATAAATATTTCTATCAGTCTTTACGTAAACGACCAGATCTTTATATGGGCTTGTCTTCCTAGCAAGCCCCACTTTTCTGTGAAGTATTTTCTAATAGAACTTATTTTGTAAATTCACCTGCCTTCTTTCACTGCCAGAATGGGAGATTTAGGGCTTAGTACTTAAAAAAAAAAAAAAAACCCAAACCTCACACACCAAGGGAACCACCACTATCAAATAAAACGTTGCAATATGTACCATAAAAGCAGTGTAGGAGTAGGAGTAGCAGTGGCTGCTACATTCAAGTGGCAGTACTGAAGAGCACAGAGCCTGTGATTTCGTGCAGTGCCCTGTGACTGGAATGATAACAATTCACATTCCTTGTGCAGTCACTCAAACCCTTCCCTTTGGGTATTGCAGCACTGAATGCTCTTTGCTATTAACTACAAGCGAGAGGAAAAGAGTGTGTCACCTTCCTGGAAACTCCGAAACGCACAATTGTCTGACGCTGTTCCAAAATCAAAATCAAAGACTCATCAATTCTTTCAGTTGCTTTCCAGGATTAATTCCTTCACAGAAAATGCTGAGATAGGCATCTAGCAGATTTAGTAAGCAATATAAGACATATGATTTTGTCAGCACTGTTCAATGGCTAAAGTCTTCTAGTAGTTTAATTATGAGCAGTCCTAAAATTCAGTCTGCAATTACAAATACTGTCGAACTAGTTTCTGGAATTATCTCCAGGTGGTGGAGGTAGATGTATTGTTGTATTTTACTTTGAGGATGACAAAGGGCGAAAATCAGTTTGTTGACTTTAGTAAATATCTCTCCAGAGCAGCTCACACAGACAGCCGGTATTTTACAATACGGTTAACTTCAGTGATACAAAGTACCAACACAACCCTTCAATCTCTTCTCAGTTTAAACATGTTAGGTACTTTTCTGCAGCAAAAACTTTTTTTTTTTTTTTTTTTTTTTACTTTTTTCCTTCCTCATTTTGCCACCTCCAAAAAATCCCAGGTACTTTCATCTATAAAATGAGTAAAATATTTGGAATGCCTCAAGGACATTACAACAGCTAGTCTTAAGAGAGCAAATAAGAGATACCAAGAGAGCAACTCAGCATGGAGTTTAACCAAAAGCAGATTCATATCACCTTCTTTACATAGTTTTAAAGATAGCTCTGCCAAGCCAATTCATTAAACTGTATTTTAGGGAAGCAGACAAAAATGACTGCATTTTATTGATATTGGTCTCCAAGTTACAGAGTGACCATTTCGCTCTCCAGTAAAGCAGCCAAATAAGAGTCAGTGTTCCACCTCCTCAGGCTGCTGGCTCATCAGGTACATCAACATCACCTGCATAGCCCATATTTGGGGGATCCTTCCTACTGCAAGATGTGGATGACAAACTCTAAGCATTCTAAAATGCTATCTAATATAAATTTTGATGCATAGGCAATTTCTAGCACTTCCACCTTGAAAGGGATAATCCACTTTTGCAATGGTATAAAATTCATGTACTGATGAGGATCACAAGATATTGAACCTTAAACTGATCTTCATCCTGATTTAACTATGTGCTACACTGCCCCATGAGTATTGATTCCACTCTTTGGTAACACAGTAGTGCTCAAATTGAAATTAGCTTCAATGAAAAGTTAGGAAATACTGTGGCTCAAAAGGAAACAAAAATTCCCTTCTCAAACAAACAAAAGATGCCCTTCTATGGCTGCTCAGAAGTTCAGGATGGTAAAGATGGATAATGTGCACATAAGGCGGTAAAGGCCATGCCATTTTCTAACAGCCACAACTCCCATTTGATCAAGAGAGAAAAATCACACACACGCTCAAAGTCTCTCTAAGCTGCAACACAGCAGTATTTCCAAGTTACTCACTACTGCTTACTTTTTCCGGCAAAAACACACAAAGCTTTTCTACCTTCATTTGGATTCCATGTTATTCTTTCAACAGAAGCTAGGACATTGCTGTTAAAGTGTAAAAGAAATATAAATATTTCTGGAAAACTACCCTTCAAAAAATTAATCTATCTTGTAACGTCCCTTGTAGGTTTAAAAGCCAACACTAAATAGCAAAGCACACACTACTATTACCCAGTACACATTTATTGTATGCCAGAGCTCAAAAACAGTTAAGAAAATGGAAAAGTTACTTTTTTTCCTCTACACAAATTTGTTAATGGGTAACATAATGGTAAGCCATGTTTGCTGGCATTCCGTGAAACATCTACAAATTGCCTCTGCAAAGCATTATAGGTTGTCAGACTAATGTAGTTGAAGATAATTTGGCCTTTCAGTGAATTGAACCTCACAGCACGATTATACTCCAGCACCAAGTAGAGTGTCACAATTATTCTTTCATGCTGAATTACCATATAATGTCATAAGCCTACCTGTCATAAGTCCTGCAGCCGAGCTTGAATTTTTTCTAAATCTATGGTTCATGGCAAAAAAATGAATTTTTTGCTTCTAATGGAAATCTGATTGTTTTTATCAACAATAAATTTCATAGCAAATCAAAGGATATGCTTGGACAAACAATCCGATACTCAAGGTTAAAAAACACACAAATAATAAATTGCTGGTGTGTCATGTTCAATTTTTACTACTGCATTACACTGCAATAACCATAACAGGATCTAAATTGTTGTCAGAACATTAAACAAACCCCCTTACTTCACAAAGGCATCCTGCCTGAGTAATTCACACAACGGAAACAACTATCACATTTTCCACTGTCCCACCACCGTACCATACATCAGTGCAGTTTATGCATTTGGACAATTTTTTGAATAAATTACTTCCATCCTGGCTGCTGTTGCCACTTCTGTTAAGAGACATATCAGTTTTAATTGTCTTTTTGTCTATACTGAGCCAGTGTTTTTCTGGCTCTTTCCTGCCCTTGCATCCTGAGCACCAAAATAAACTATGACCATATCAAATTGCTTTATGCTAGGCAAGTCAGTGTGCTAAAAAGAAATAAATAAATCCATGAACTCACTTGTCATTTCCACTGTTATTAGCCTCCTTCCCTGCATTCTCCTCAACAAGGTTGGGGGAAGGTGTGGTGGTGGGGAGGTGTTTTTAAGGTAACAAACTAGCTCTGACCTAGCCTGAACAGCACACTAGGTAAATCCAACATATAGAGTTGGTTAGATCAATATTACCATGCAAAATGCTAACTTAAAAACCTTTAACTCAGACAAAATATTGTTTCTGGCAAATAAGCATCAAAATAAAAAAAAAAATTACAAAAATGCTACAAACAAAAATAATCGTAAGACCTTAATGAGGTTGACAAGTTAGGCTCCTTTCAATACTCAAAATAAATGGACCTTTCTTTAGTCATTCTTATCCTAACATGAAGATAAGGTATTAACTGCATACAGACAGACATGAAACTAATGTTGTACTGTGTGAAATGAGATGTTGGGATCTGAATAGGTCAAAATTGGAAAAAATATATTGAGCTTATTAAGAGCTTGCTAATAAATACTAGTTTTACCTGCAACTGAAAATGGCTCACCACCTGACAGATAGTCATTAATGCTATACTACTTAAACTTAGTATACTTGTGATAATTAATACATCTGTAGTTAAATAACTGTATGTTAAGTTCCCCTCACATTAGTTAAAAACAAGCAAATAAAGCAGTATTAATGTTTGGAATAGAAACGGCATATATAATTCCTTGTCTCAACACAGAGATAAGAACAGAAGAAGAGACAAGGGCACGTGCACCCTCCACACAGAAATGTTCACACTTGGACTGTTGTTTATACGCTGGTTACCATCCCACCGATGGTAACCAAAATAGCCGAGTGCACAACTGAAGAACGGGAGACTGTAATTGGCACAAATAAGCTGTGTCTATACACTATAGAGTTAATGACTTACCATCACATTTTACATTGCCTTTAATAGCGAACTAAATTGACATAAACTAACCTAAGTCAGATCAGTTTGATCCAAGTCTATTTTCTAAATAAGACCCCCTTGTGATTGCTGACAGCTCAGCACAGCCAGTTGTACCAGTGACTGGGTGTTGGTGTCCTCCAGACACAGAGCCAGATCAATATGTATTGCTGGGCAGAGCAGAAAAGACCTTCTTCCTATCGGATGACAATTGAAAGATACAAGCATTTCTTAGCTCCCATTCTCCCATTTTAAAAATAGAAATAAAAAAGCTAACCCCCATATTCCTCGCCCTCCAGAGTGAAAATGTAATGTAACGTATGCCCAAAATGTCAATACCAGACTTATATTTCCTTGTTAACTAAACCTTTACCAGTTGGTACTATTTATTTATAACCTCCAAAGCAATAATAAACACAGAACTATGATTTACTTTGAGTCTTTCTATTATTAAAACACTTTGTCTTATTGTTTTATTGATTTACAATCTGTCCTACTTACTTTTTTAGCATCTGAAAACAATCAAGGCACAAAGCTGCAAAATGTTTAGACATTAATTGTTAAGAGACAGCATTTTATTCCAGGCTAGGGGTTTGAGTCCTCGACTGCTAAGCATTCTGGTATGGAAATGATTTATGGCCTTGTAGCAATAACGATGCGGCAGAGCCATTAACATATTGGCAGACCCTAGGATGGATTATCGACATTGATTATTTCATGGACCACTGATACCCATTTGTTAAGAGAAGCTCGAAGATGGCCTCTCCCTGACTGAAATCTTTTACGAGCAGACAGCATTTTAAGTATTAGGAACCTGGGATTTGGGCCATTTTTTTGATTCCTCCCTCCCCCTGCCCCCCCAGCCGCCTTCCCCCCCAATCTGCCTCTGTCTCCTCATAGACTCTTAACAAAAAGTGTCAAAAATTAAAGTTCATTCTTCACTATGGTCTTAATTTCTCAACTCATGATAACCATGTCTTCTTTAAAAATTAATGATTGCCAGCATTTAGCCACTGGTTGTTGCTATGAAGATCTATGCAAAAAGCAAGAATCCCTATAGAGTGCGTGATATATGGAATTCTCTTTATTACTACAATAAAACTTACTGACATTTCAATACTTCTGCAAATAGCATTATAGTATCAATCTTCTGAATTAGGTTGAAAATTAAGTTGTAAATTAAAAGAAAGTGTACTTTGGAATACAACATGATATGTCACCTAGAAAAAGACCTTTGTGCATAACAGAGCTGAGCAGAAAAACTGAAAGATAAGCCCAGGTGCCTCTAAAGTGCCTATTTCATCATAAAGGATCTAGGTTATATTTTACAAGAAGAATACAGTCTGAAAGCCCTGATATTTCACCTCAGGAGAACAGATTCTGAATCTCTAAAAAAAAGATGAATTTGACAGCATCAGCTCATTAGCAGAGATGCCAAAAAGCCTTTGCAAGGGACAGGTGGGATTTTAGGTGGGAG
>JANZLQ010000100.1:17498336-17518627 GCA_026212715.1 Elanus axillaris
GAGGGGACACAGCCAGGGCAGCTGACCCAAACTGGCCAAAGGGGTATTCCATACCATGGGACGTCACATTCAGGAAAATAACTGGGGGGAGCAGGGGTGGGGGATTGCCGCTCAGAAACTGACTGGGTGTCGAGCAATTGCATTGTGCCTCATTTGTACATTCCAATCCTTTTACTATTACTGTTGTCATTTTATTAGTGTCATCATTGTTACTTTCTTCTTTTCTGTTCTATTAAACTGTTCTTATCTCAACCCACGAGTTTTACTTCATTTTCCCCAATCTTCTCCCCCATCCCACTGGGGCGGCAGGGGAGTGAGTGAGCGACTGCGTGGTGTTTAGTTGCTGGCTGGGGTTAAACCATGACATTCCTAATCACAGAAAGACCTGTAGCCTAAGGACTGTCTGGAAAGTTAGAATGGCATCATACACACCAAAAAAATCAGACTACAGACATAGCCACTTCTCTAGAGAAGACTTACAGTGCTAGAATAGGTGAGGTAGAAGGAAGTAGATTGTCCAAGTGGGCAACGTTATTCCTTTAGAACAGCATGGGTTTTGCCTGTGACTGTGCACTATGGAAGCTAGAGGTAAGTGAAGCTGCATATGCATCTATTTGCCAAGCTCTGAAAATTTATTTTTTCAACTATTTTTACTATTGAGCAATATTAAGTTAGACAAAAGTGTGAATATTAAGATATTGCATGCCCATTTCCTTGTTTCATTGTTTTCCACCTTGGTCTTCCTGCTCTGCAGCAGAGCGTACAGTGCCATCCAGAATGCATCTCTGACCTGATGTCCCACAGTGGCTATCCAGGATACCAGCAGCATAGACTCTGCATTCAATCCGATTTTTGTGATCTGCTTTCTCCATTTTAGAAATGTTTTGTCATGAGTTGTGAATAATACTACTAGACCCTTCAGTCACCGTTCAATTATAGAGTTAGTTTAATTGCAGGCTGTTGAGAATAAAATACCAACAAAATAGAGAAGAGCTAAAGATAAGCTGCCACTTGACAAAAATTCTTGAGACAATACATGGACAAAAAGGCCTGAGACAGGGTATCAAAAGAACTCTTGACAAGTGTACAAAGGCAAAAAAATGGGGAAGACCAGTTGTTCTAGAGAGAGAGTTGAGATGTCCAAAATTCTTCAGCCTAGTTTGACAGTGAGCTACTATGTCACACTGGTTGTTGCACAGAAATATTCCTGCAGAACAAAGCCAGTCTCAGAGGTTTTCACTTCCAGCTTTATATTTCAGGGGGCAGAGGTAAAGCTGTTAAGTCATACCACCAAAAGTGCAGCAACCTCTATGACTATTATGAAATTAAGTTAAATTTAACCAAGTTAAATTCAGACAACAACCTTTACCCAAAGAGGTTGCAGATTATTTCAGGGACTGTAAAAAGCCAAGGAATTAATCTGAGAAATGACACAGAGACATAAAATGGAAGAGCAAAAAGCTAGCTGAGAAAACTCCTACCTACAACAGTTGTCAAGACCTACTACAAATAACTCTGGAACACACCAAGATACCAAAAAGTCAGACTGAGATTAGTGGGAGATTCAAACATTCCGTGTCTTGAAAAAGGGCAAGATATCTACCATTAGTACACTAAATACAAGCAACAGAGTAGGTCTGCAATAGGGAGGATCTATTAAAAACTTCTTTCCTTCTTTTGACTTCTGCTAAAAATAATAGCAACTCACATCATCACAGCCCTGTTTCTGCTAGCTACCTACTTTTTTTCTTATTTTTTCAACTTGTGCAAAACTTTTTCATAAATATTCCTATTCATAGAGACATTGCAAAAAGACCTATCTTCAGGAGAATCCCATTCAAAGAATTCCAGTCCCAGCTCCTAGCCTCACTCAGTTACATTCATGTCCCAGTACCAAAGAAAGCTTTGCCAGAGTGCCAAACAGAGAGCAAGTGCCAGGAGTGTAAACCCAGGATTTGTCTTAACACCCTTAGTTGTCAGGACAAAAGAAGTCACATGCATCACAGAGAGCTAAGGGACTCCCTTTATACAAAACAACTAGCAAATATGAATGGTATTACATCTTCTGACAAGAAAAATATAGACTCTAGAAATGCTTTCATGTAGATTCACCTTCAGCCTCTAGCGAAAGTGTCTAAGGATTTCTTTATATTTATCGGTATCATTATAGGCACAGGAATGATCCCAGAAGTAGGGCAGGGCTGAACTAGTTTTAGGTCTCGCTAGATAAGCATACATTATTTTGAAATTTCATTCTTTACAGTCTCCTAGAGCTAAGTGACTAGTCTAACTAGCAGAAAACAAGAAAAAAACCAATACAAAATCTAAGGCATAAGAACTGTTATATTTTAAAATACAATGAAATACTAAACATGATTGGAAGGGAGATATGAAGAAGTGTAAAGATCTCATTATTTTTTAGATCTACTTCGGAGATAAAGTACCAATGGCGATCATCCCACACGACAGCTTCAGACCATCATTTACTAGTCACAGAACAAAATCTCATTAACTAACACAAAAGACCCACACACATATATATGCATTTAGTCTCTGAGCAAACAGTATTTCAGCATTAAAAGACATCTTTTAGCATCTTCATTTGCTAAGCAACTATAGCTTTAAAAACAAACCAGCATTTTTTGGACAAGACCAAGTAAACAGGTAAATATTGGTAAATGACTATGCTAAGCAATTTTCTTGATTTCATTGGGTTGTGACAGTCACAGCATGGAAGCCTGGCAGAAAGAGTGACATAGTTCATATTAATTCTTTTGCCTTTTCCAAGTAGTTTGATTCCTTAAATACAAGTTTTCGAATGGTAGAGCCAAGCAAAACAAATGTTGCCCTTTATATATACATGCATATATGTGTGTGCGTGTGTATATTAAAAAAAAAAATCTTTCTCTCTCAGTGAAATTCAGATCCATTTTGAATTAGTAAAAACAAAGGGGAAAATTCAGACTTCTTTTAGGTTTTTTATGGTTTTTGAGAAAAATGCATTATTCTTTGACTGCTGAGAGGCACTTCAGCAACACAAGTCAAGGACCAGGCAGCATTTCAAACTAGTGGGAAAACCCATGACTGAATTTCTCCACAGACAGTGAAAACAGTGTTACTTTCCCCAGATTTTAACTGTCATTCAGATTATGCATCGCTCTAGGAACAGTACATTTTTTAGCATATACAGTGTCCCCTAAAACTTTATATTGAGCTTCTTTGAGATCTGCAAATATAGTCCTAACAAGAACAACAATCTTGGAAATAAACCTTTCACCTGTAAAGATAGCAAGGATTAAATAATTTTTTCCCCATTTCCTTATCAACATACTTTATAACCTTGCCTCAGAACTAACACTTCAAATAACAAGAGGCCAGCTCAGTCATTTGGCATTTATTGCAAACGTTTCTCTGAGGCACCATCTCTTTTTAATTGATGCACTCTTCAAAGTTGAAACAAATATTCCGTAATGCCTAATGAAAATTCAGAGCAGCCTCTAACAATCATATTTCAAGCATATACTAAGCTGGTCTGCATTTTGAACAAGGAGTAAATGCAGAGAGCTAAAACTTTTACTCTAACCTTTACTTTTTTTCCCTCCTAATATAAACCTTTGAGGACACATCTTACTTCTCAGAGCTTTAGGTTCCAACTTAAAATAGGAAACCCTAACAAATCCCCTCAAGAACCCTACATTAGGTTCTCCTGTTCTGAGGTCTATTTTACTTCTTTGTCCCTGTCACATAGACCCAGCTTGAGAATCTAGAACACAAAACCTCCTCTTTGAGAAAGCAATAACTAATAAATACAATTTTTTAGAATCATCATATTGTTTAAACAATTTTTCCACTCCACAAAGGCTGATCTGCTTTTCAAAACCATGTATTTTCTTACGGAAATGAGTGAATTCAATAACTATATACATCAGTCTTCTGGACTCTAAATTTTTCTAAGAGGTTGGTTCATTTGGCCTCAGTTGGATTTCCAAAAAGACAAATCTTGTCCTTACTTCAGCCAGCCTTACAGGGAGAGCTTTCAAATGCCAAAGAGAAGCCTTTGGCCCCACAGGGCTATGAAGAAGACATTTTGTGTTGCTACAAGCATACCATACAAGCTATCAACACATGCATGACTACAATGAGAGATAAATATGCTGTTCACTGTGCTTATGGTTGCTCCCTTCTGCTCTCTAAAAAAAATTATCTAAGATGAAGTTTTGTAGTGATGCGGGCAATACAGTAACCACATTTTCCAAGTCTTTCCCCCCGCCCTTAAAGTACAACAGTTTGGTCAAAGCAAAGTCTTTTGTGACAACCTTTCTATTCAGAGAAAAGTAGGTGGTTTAAATTTCAAAATTCATTCCTTTGCAGCTTGAAAGAGTCTCATTCATTTTTGTTCTGCTTTCCAGGGTAGAAAATGTAAAGTAACAGTTTCTGATGCCCCAGTAGTCCAAATTGGAAGTGACAGAAGACCTATTAGCTTATACAGAGAGAGGAGAGCCATGTCTTCCCAATCCATCACCAAATGCCTTAAAAGAAGATGGTAAGGTTCCAAAGAACAGATGCTGGTATCCCTTGGAATGAGAGAAGGTGGGGACTGACAGTATCCCCCCAACTGATAAATGGTGACAGAAATCTCCAGTAAAGCAGTGTAAAAGTACAAAGGAAGCACAACCTGCACAAGGAAAGCTATTGATTGATAGATCCCAGATGTGCTTTATGGTAAAAGCTGTAGCCCTGTAAGGTATGTCCCTAGGGTCTCGCCTCCTCTTTCTGTCACCTAGAATAAAAAGCCTGTACTGAATCAATCGGCTACTGGCTAAGAACGAGATTTATTCCAGCCTTCTATTTTAATATAATTTTGATAAACACGGATGTTCTGGAGGTAGGTACTCTTGCACTCTTACATACACATGCCTCTGCAGCTGCTCACCCAAGAATTGAAACATGCAAAATTGTCCATCCTTATTAAGGTCCTTAACACCTTATTTATAATGTGTTATGCAGCCAGAATAATCCATTACATATTCTTATCTTATGATGTTTCCAGTGACCTGCACAGGACAGTATGCACAAAGACTGACAAGAGAGTGCATGAGAACTACTTCTGACAGAAAGCAGAGTTCAACATTTATTCATTGTTAATTTGACTGTACAGTATTACCAAGATTACTGTAGCACACAATGTTCATGTAAGGTTATGAACTGGTTTGCATCCTTCCGATGCTACAATTTAATACTGTACTAAGTGTGATACATCTCATCCATTATTAATCCCATCCAGTTCTGCAGCAAGTTTCTATAAAACCAATGTTGAAATACTACACTCAAGGCTCCTGCCAAATCTGAAAGATGTAATATTAACATGGTTATGTTCCAGATAGCTGCATTTAACCCACACTAAACAATCTGCATGTTCTGCTTGCATGTTCCTGGGGAATATTTATCCTGTCACTAAAACCTAGGAAATAGTGCTTTAGTATAGTTTATGACAGTATTACAAGTACTGCTCAACACAAAGTAAAGTTACAGATAAAATCTGAATAAACCTATTATTGTTTTTAGAGAGAGCTAAATAAGCTATATAATTTTTCTGGACTACAGAAAGCTCTCATTCAAGAAGAGAAAAGAAAACACTGATCAAATCATAGTATTTACTGATAGGATCACTGGCCATAGCTACTGGCATTAAGGATTACGTGAAGTAACTACCTTCAGTCCTGTGAAGTAAAGCTTGTAAAGGTTTACAGCATACATCCATCCCTTGAAAATTCTTATACATTCTATGTCTTTTATAAAGCAAACATACTTTTCAGGGGGGAGTGTGAAAACTCTATTCCAGCTTCTGTAATTTGCTGCATTGTTTCCACTTTAGAGACTTTCTCAAGAAATTCTCTACCAACAAATATTACTCCCTGCCACATATCTGCTATGTCTGTAGTACTGAAAGAAAATATCTTTAAACAGAACATAAGGCAAGGTTCTACTTAAGCTATGATTCTCTGTAATGCTGCTGTAAACCTTCCTCTCTTCTTGGAGAGATCCACAGGTGTTCCAGCATCAGCTTAAGTTAGAATGGATTTAACTCTGTGCCTGATTCAGGCCAGTATCCAAAGTAATCCCACACCCACACCCACGGCCCCTGCTTTGGTGGTCCTGTAGGAGAAACTGTATTGCTTAACTTCAGCCCACCTAAGCATAAATTATTTTCAAAGGCGGCTGCACCTACTAAAAAAAAATTATGAAAAACCTGACTTAAAAGAAAAGACCAAGACACAAATACTACTTTCCAGGTTTCCAAAATTTCCTGAAGTTAGTAAGAAGTGGTATTTAAAGTATATTACACAGTTAAATCAGTTATTCTCTTACAACCTGGTGGTTTGTTTCACTTCCTCTACTTTATTTGAGTAACACTAAGCTAACCTTACAGTGGCTTGTTCCAAATACTAATTTCCCAAATGCTAGTGGGATTCCCAAGAGTAAGACTGCAGTAACAGAACAGCGTAGGTTAACATGTTGAGCACGTACAATTCATCTTTGATACATCTACAGTAATTTGAAAGTCTGGCTATCATTAGCAATACATGGAGCATACTAAAACATGAAAATATACTACAGAATTTTCCATTTCTAACAGCATTTTAAACAGATAATTGTGAGAAACACTTGATTGTGTAACTGAGCTATCTAGATAAAAGGCAACAAGTTCTCTTTTTTTTCCCCTTCCTCTCCCTCTCCTGCCAAGTACATTTTTGCAGACACTCTTAGTCTAATACTCTAAAGATCCACTACATTTTTTAATTGTGCTTTGTATTTATGCATAGCACAAAAAAGTACAGTGACATTACTGAATAAGTTACTTGACAGCAAAAAGATTTTTTTTCCATTCAGTAGTTCCGTTTGTTCTCTTCCTAGCCTTAATTTGAAATGAACTTTTGAAAAAGAAATGTACATACACATTCTGAAATATATCTATATTGTAGTCAGTCAATGAATGAACTGTACTTAACTAAACATACAGTAGGTAGGTGTAGTTATACTGTATTGATGCTGTTCCACTCAGTAGCTTCCACTGTGCCCTATAAACACCTACACTATCTGCTGGCAGCCTTAAATACTCATCTGGGAAGTGGATATCTATTAAAGAAGGATTAATGTATAGATCTTCAACCCCCCATCTAACTGAAATAAGAAGTGAAAATGAAGGAAAAACTAGACTCTCCGACATGATATAACTAATAAAAGGGGAACATACTTCTCATCTGTTAACCTTGAATATCTGCTAGCTCTAGATTTTCACATTCTTCATGTCTCTCTTTGCTGTTCATTCCTTAATAACCACTCAAAAATCAGCTGCACATTAAAGAAACGCAATATAAATTTGACTGGACTCACTACATCTGAGATATCCTCCAATACAGCATAAAGCTAATTTAGCTGTCACTTACTGTAAGTAAAATGACAAATATCTGTAATATCTGTCAAGATATGAAAGCTTTAAAAAGAGTTATGCAGCTGTCAACATTTTGATGACTTTAACAAGAGAAAAATAAACGAAGAGGAGAAAATAGACAGCATGTCTGTTGTGTATCCAGTTGCCAAAATCTTCTATTACTTATATTAATAAAAATAAAATTACTTCATAAAAATAAGATAAACAACAAAGACTTCTACAATAAATTGATACAGGTAAACACAGTACTGGTGAAACACAGCTGTAGAAAGCACTGCTAAAAAATAGGATTTAGGTCTCTTCAGTAACTCAATAATTATCATACTGTAGTATCCAGCATTTATTTAATTTAGAATTACTATTTAAGCACCAACAACACAGGAAGCCTTAGAAAGCACAATCAAAGTATGACTGGTCAAATATTTGGCTTCCTATTTCTAAACAAGATTTATTCTTTACCTATTTTAGTGATTCAGCAATAACATAAATCATTTCAGCTCCTGAAGGAGGAGCATATTCTGTTTCCAATGTTGAATGCTTTTTGCAAAAAGGCATCTTAAGGATTGCCTGTAAAGACATTTTGTCTAAGGAAATTTTTATCCTCTTTCTTGCACGTGTATTGTCAGTCTAGTTTTATTTAGCTGTCAGTTTACAGGTGCTGACAAAAGCGTATGCCTTCCTCCTCTCTCCCTTCAAGAAAAACAGAACATTTGTTCAGAGTTTTAGCTTGACTTATCCCCTTTTATACCCGGCTTTAGGAGTTTTGCATAAAACATCCTGCTCTAAAGGAAAATCTGAAATACAGTTATCCTATCTGGGATCTTGACCTGGGATACAGGACCTTAAGACCTATGATTATACAAGGAAAATATGCCTGCCACTAAATATCTTACCATAGCAAAAAAGCAAAATAGCAGTAAAATTCCTTTCCGTTGCCTTGAAAAGAATAATAGAAGTTTTGAAAAATCTGATTATAGCACATATGAGCACTAGAAGAAACATTTTCTTCACTTTCATATACTCAACACCAGCTATACAACCAAGAGTTAAATCTGTTTGGGGGAATAGGAATGCAAATCCAATCTTTCAGTAATAATTTTAATAGTGATGGAATCTGACACAAGCAGTCAAAAAGGAATCTCTTAAAGCTGGTAAAATCAGAAATCTATCTGTTTGAAAACAGTATTTTGATTTTGCCCCTGATTCCAGGCCCATAGTACCAAGCAGACTTTTGTAAAGCAAGAATTTAAGGATAATGGAAAAGAAGCAGCTAGGCCTCTTCTCCTCAAATCTCAAACCACCAGAATAAGACATAGTTTTTCTAAGGTATTAAATCAAAAAATGAGCTCCTGCAAGAAACAATGAAGGAGATAATATAAAAGATCCTATAAAGAAGCAAGAAGAATTTGTTATATCTTGTGATTAACACCACCACATTTGTAAAACAGACTTCCTGCAATTGCAAGACTTGGTAGATAATGTTTGTTGATAGAATGCCCAAACTTTTCTAAATAGTAATTTCATTGGGTGAAGAGTAAGACTGAGCTTTTACAAAAGTCTCACTATTGCACCACCAAAAACGTATGTTTTTAAAATATTCTAGACAAATGGATGCAAACATCTATACTTACACTCTTATTTCATTTGAAGGCAAACTGATTTAACTTAAGTTGATTTCCTAATCAACTCAGACCAAAATTAACTTCCCCTCCACCAAGATTATCTTTGCAACAGCTATTTAAAGAGCTAACTACTGAATCAAAAGCTGTGAAGCACTTTATTTTCCTCACAAAAAAAGTGTGTCTGTGTGTGTGCATGCGCACATGTGTTTTCTTTCTCAACTTTCAGTTTGAGATTTCCCAGATTTCCTTACAACACCATCTGACTGTGAAAAATTTATTAGCCATCTAGAAACAGGAGACAAATTGCCAGGTGTGATCCAACCAGATCTCACACTAAGCATGATCAGGTTTGCTTGAGACTTCATTGAGAGACCTAAGCAATAAACAAATAAAGGAACCAAGAAACCATGTAGGTTTCTCTATACTGTCATTAATACAAAAAAATTGAATTGGTATCTCAATATGGCCTGAAAAAGAACATCAGAGTGGCTCTAAGAAGCAGTACTCATCTGTGATCCTTAAAGATTTTATGAAGCTCTAAGCGCAAAAAAAAAAAAGAAAAATTATTGACACAACAGAAGTATTTATGGCTATGGTGCTGAGGTACACATGACCATGCAGATTTTACCCTACTATTAATAAGGTGGCTGCATTTTATCCATAATATTACAACTAACAGCTACAAGAGGATTTCTAGATGAAAAGACGTATGTTGTCATTAGTTTATGCGGTTTTGGCCAGAGACATTCCCATGAGACATAGTTTTGTGGCAACTCTGCTTGATTATGTTTATCTATTCTGAAAGACTAACGGTCATATCACATCACTTGGCTCCAAAAAAAGTAAAACTGAAATGAACTATAAAAAATGACAGGGTAAAACTCTAATTCAGCTACTTAAAATAGTAACTTCATGACTTAGAAACAGATTTATACATCTATTTTTCTCAGCAATGATGTTTCCTGTTTCACTTGCACAGATGTGTCAATACAAATAGTGAACAAATTAAGTACTTTTAAACTAAGAATAAAACCACTAAAAAGACAAAACGGGTTTGGATTCTTTGGTAGTGTCCCTCTTGTGAAGAGGAGAAGTTACATCAGTAATTTTATATTACTTACTTTTTTTTAAATTTATAAATTTGACAGAACATTTAAATCATATAAACAGCTGAATTATTGTTTACAATTTAACACTATTTAGAGTATAGACTAAGTATCCTTAACCCAACATACACATGATGAGAAACTGCAATTCACTTCGCAGATGACATTGGTTACAGGTTCTGATACTGTTCGGGGGGGGGGATCAGCATTAGCTGTATATTTATCTTTCTTATTTACACCTGTCCAAGCTCAGCAAAAAGAAACATGTCTTAGATACCAGAAAATGAAGCCTTCAAACATCACTACTCCACATATCACACTCATCTGATTTTTAAAAACAGGAACAGCTGCATTTACTGATAAGAAAGCAGGAAGATGTTGTATGTTTTTGCACAGATGTTTGTAATATCTTTCTTTGTTAAGCATATGTCTAAGAAATAAGCCACCTTTAATCTTCTCTAATGGTTAAGTCAAATAAAATAAGTGACATCGCATAGTATTGTTAAAACTTATACAAATAAAAGAAATCAGCATTCATGTCTTTGTACAGAAAGAAAGTTATTTCAACTTTGTAACTTCAGTTATCACAAATACTAAGCACTGATTAAAGATCAATGAGACTAAATGTCAAGAAAGTATTTTTTAATACTAGTAGAAAAGTATACATACATTTACAGCTTGTACTTCAAAGGAGAAGTATGTGAGAGTCCTTGTAAATGAGAGATATTCCAAACAACTGAATTATGAATAAACAAAATATTAATAGCAACCTTCCCATTACAATGAAGGCATGTATGATCATTTCAAGTTTTCATTATTCTTCATTATATAATTCAGCCAGGCAATCATGAGGTTTGGGAAGTTCATTCTAAGAGAATAAAGCAATGAAACGAACTTCTAAAAGAAAACTCCATTTTTCTATTTTTCTCCATGTATATACTTTATATATGCATGTTCCATGTAAAGTGACACACATATATCCTCACTGCACATACCTATGGGAAGACTCCAGCAATAACATACACACAACTGTGGCTTAGTAAACTTGCAGTCTATTCCTTCTTAGAACCTGAATCAGCATATCTTAAATGAGGATCTGGAATATATACTTTTTTTTTTTTTTCCCCAAGTTCTGGTAGATTCCTATAAAGGCAAGTACTGACTATTACAAGTACTGCATCATCAACTGCTAAACTCTATCTGAATAATCCCAGACTACCACAGACTCAATAATGTAATCAGAAATTAAATCTTTCACACCACACAAAAAAAAAAAATCTTTAAAGATTGCTTAAACATTTAGGTAAAACTAGTCAGTCCCAGAGAAGCTGGATACTCGCCCAGGGCAAAAATTACTTGCATTCACATAATGGGTTCAGACAGGGATGGGCCAATCTTCTTGAACCTGGAAGTCACATATTGTAGCGGTTTTGAATAGGCAAAACCCACAAGAAAAGCAACGCCTGTCTCCCAAAAATGAGAGGTAGAGGAATTCAGAAGATGCAGGACCCCAGGGGTCCCAGCATGGAGCAAAGCTGAGAAGGAAGGATGGCTGTCACGTCAGCAGTACCAGAGTCTTCTAAAGAGGAAAAGTCAGGTTATCCTTTACTCAGCACTTACAGCCTGGGAAGTGGACCACTTACATTAAAGACCTGAACCCCAACCAGAAGCCATCATGCGGTATTTAGTATGGTTGTTTATTAAGCAGCACATTAAAGTAGAAAACTGCTTCCTAAGGAACAAAGAACTAGGCTGGCACAGACAAATAGGAAACATTACAAAATCACAAGAAAATACCCCAATTAAGAAGAATTACCACACCCATTAAATAACAACCAGTACTTAGATGCCCTGAAGTCATCTGGTTACAAGGATTTTGTAGTTTACTATGTCTTGAATAATATATTGTACAGAAGGTAAAAGCAGAAAGCATATGGAAAGCTATGCTAAATATTAACAACAAAAGAAGAATTTCAGATTTCTTTTCCAGAAGTTTATGTAACTTCACAGTTTCATTGAGGAAAACGATCATTTTTAACAATGCCTTATTTTAAGAACCTTGAGATGTTCAAAGTTATTTTTCAGAACAGATCAATTCTTGCTACAGAGCTGATGCTTCAAAATTCTGCTTGTTAAAATGCAAACTCATCATTTTACAAGAAACTCATTAAAAATGAAATTGTTTTATCATTATATGAACTCATATAAAATTGAAATGGATTTTATTTCTCACTAAGTACTACTCAAGTTTGTTGCTGTTCTGCTTCTTTCCTTGAGTAAGAGGAGATGGCTCCTTCAAGCAAGAGTTGAACATACAGCATCAGTTAAATGCAGGCAGGTTGTTCCTACTGACATGGGAAAAAGATCCCAGTTGGGGGAATAGTAAACAAAATCACTCAACAACCTAAAAAAATTTGTTTTCTGTTCTCAAGACAGGCGTAATAGTAGTGGGGCAGCCCAGTATGTGACATACATGTCTGTCACATACTTCTGAAGTGTCAACTACACAAAACAGAATGAGAACTGGTCTTTCTGCTTAGACTCAAAACATGGTCAGCCTACAGTAATGGCTTAAAATCAAGAAAACTTTCCAACTGTTCATTAAACAATTAGGCCAAGACTCAACTCATGCAACTGAAATCATAAAACATAAAGAGCCTTTTAATTACTACAGTTCCATAGATACATGTATTCAAGGAGACAGCCTGGAGGTGAAAAGGCTCTGTAAACTATCATTTTTTTGCTCTTAATAATGTCTAAGGCTGCCATAGACTTTCAGTGGCAAAATGAAATCCACAGCTACTATGCATTTTAGAACATTAAGTCAACATTTAGTATTGCCAATGTCTATTTTAAAACAACCTAAATATTTACACCTTTATGAAAATAAAAATACCACTACCACAACAGCAAACAAAAGAAATTTTCTGGAAGAAAACCAGAGGGTTAGTTTTTTTGGAGGTTTCTGTTCTTTAATGATTCTTATTCCCAAAGGCAAACCTATAAAAGTACAGCTGAATACTCAGTACAACAAAGAGAAGCCAAATTATAGAAGCACTTCTGTAAAGAAATATAAAAACCTCCAATGAAATAATCAGCTAGAATTTGCACCACAGGTCTGCCTAGTCTCATTTGCTATTTACTTTCTTCCCACTCAGTGTCACAAACCACACTGTGGACTTGGTTTACAGTGTGGACAATAGGAGGCAAGAATATATATCTTCAAATAGAAGAGGCCAAAATTGTACAGCTGTCTTGTAATCTACCTGAATATACCTTTAATTGAAAAGCTCAGAGGTGCAATTTAGAGCCAGCAATAGGCAAGGTTATCTTAAATGAAGGATATCCAGAAAGACTATATGGAGGAAAGAAGCAAGTTGAAGCATACAGCTATCTTTTGGTGCTTTATTTTATAACAGTGGCTTGTGTTCAGCAAAGAATTTAGCCAAAAAGAATTTCACTTGTACCAGGCATTTCATGGTTTAACTAAAGTAATTCATGCTGTCTGTATGCTAAAACTGCTCACAGATTTTGCAGAGTCAACAATGCATACATAGTGAATGATTATATTAATTACCTTCTAGACTAATATGTGTGGCCATTTTAGCTGTGTTGTTAGGTGGAATAAAATGAAGAACTAATGCTACAGTATAGTGCAACTCAGGCTTCTCCCATTGAGCTTATTTGACAAGTTACTATCCTGTGGCAAATAGGAAGAGTTAAATGTTAACCACCCATCCCAAGACGGGCAATGGTCTTTTGCAAGACATACTGGAATAAACTTGCTGATTTCATGCACTGAGATCTCTCAATTTAGCAAGGATTTAAAGAATTGTTTTCTATAAGACTTTTAATCTGAAATAATACAGCTCAATATTAACATGTTAAATAATCTTGCTCCTTCCTGCTCCTCCCTCCCCATCGCTATTCTTCTGCTTAATACAGATACCCTTAAGATTAAGAAACAGTCAATCCTATTTGTTTTGCTTAAGACCAGAAAGTGATCAAGAAAATAGTAGAATTTCTTTCAAAGCTTTGGAAAGTTTTACTGTAGCACTTGCACTGTCATTCAGCATGACAATGTTCTTCAGTACAACTTGGAACAGAAACGTGAGAGTCCATTTGGTGTTAGTCATGAGACTAAATGCATATTTTACCATTGAAACACATTTTACAGACCTATAATGTATTTCAGTAAACATGTCATCAAACTATATCATCACAGTACCCCACCTGAAGGCCAGATAAGGAGACTGGAGGAAGGTAAGCTTCTCCACTGAAGTGACTCAACTTCACTATATGTACCTCAGCAAAAAGTGTCATTAACTTCCAGCAAAAGGGTTGGTTGTACAGTAACTATTCGCAATTTCCTCTCTAAAAAGTTTATTGCAAATAAATTGGAAAAAAAAAGTTTAAGGAAGAGGAAAGAACAGAATTCTAATGTTAAAACAAATTACTGAATCCAAGATCGTCATTTGACAGCCAGGAAAACACAGGCTGCAGTTATGGTACAGAAATCACTTCAGGTTTTAAAAATGAACACAAAAGCTAGTTTATCCAGCATAACAATACAACCCTTTTCCTTCTCCTGAACTATTATACAATTTTTCCCCTGCAAGATATCAGAAAGTTATACAATAGCACTATTTTATCAAGAAGAGAATATTTTCCTAATTCTAGAAGCAGGAACTCTTAGTAACAAAATGGTGTTTTATGTTAAGTGATCCTAAGTGCAAAAAAGTGATTATATTTTATTTTTTTAATGCTGTGCTTCTTAATGCTGCTATCGAGTCCTAACAAGACTTTTTCATCTACAATACTTAAATTAGCTACCATAACATAAAGGAGACAGAAATCAAGAACCCTGCTAAGACTGCTAGCCATAGCAGTACTTCGTTACTATAGTCTCTACTTTCAAGCTGTCCTGAAAAAAAATCATCAATATTTAAATTGATTTTTGAATGAAAAAAAAATTATTCTATTATCCTTCAGTAATCTTTGAAGGTTAAAGCTGAGTTTTAAAGACATCTGTGTACTGTTGCATTGGACTGTCTTCAGACTGCAATTTGACTGAGGAAGGCTTCCAAATGACAAAATTGACACTGCACTAATGCTATCATCTCCAAGGGTTTAGCTCAGGCACCAAAGTGATGTCAAGGACAGATCAACATTTGAGATAATCCAGAAAATGATTCAGAGTATATAAACAGGTATAACTGGCTGATTTACAATTCAGTCCAACATTGTGTAAAGGCAGGCATTAATGTGACCACTTCTATTAATTCCACTTTGCAGTGTTGGTAATTCATTCAAAAAAGACTGAAAAATTTCTTCCAATTATATCATTCCATAAAGGAAGGTACCAGTACTTAGGGACATCACCCTAATGCAACTGCAACTGAGGCAACTGCAACTCAGGTGACCCTAATCTACACCACAGCATATTATCAGGAACCCTGTCAAAAAAACCCATGGCTTAATACTGATAATCCCTAATTTAGAACTCAGATGACTCAGGGGTTTGGGGACTGGTTTTGTTTGTTTGCTTATTTCTGGGGGGAATAATTCCCATATTCAAATAAATATATACACCTACTAGGCAAACATATAATATGCATAGTACAAACAAGTTAATATCTGCAACAACGAAAAGAGGAAGTAAAAGAGAAATATAAGAGGAGCTCATCAGACTACATGTTACAATATCCTTTTCATCATACTCACAGTCACTTAAAAGATTTGTGTATATTTAGTCAGCTATAATGGCCTTCTTCCCACCCCCAATGTACTTAGACTGAGCTTATTGGTGAAAAGTAACAGAGGAATGCAAGACAACATTAGACAAGATGCTTTTTATGAACAGAGCATTTTAATTATAGACAATTAGGAATCCATTTTAAGATCAATCCATATTTCAATAAACAATATGAAATGCTAGCTATAATGCAACTGGTTTACACTCATTAAATTTTTTTGATCCATTTTTTTCTTTTACTAATAATTTCTCATGCTAGAATTCAAGGCTTTAAACACTATAGAAAAAGATATTTTCCAAACATATCATAACATGATCATACAAAACAACATTTACTGTATTCCATTTTAATACACTATCCCTTCATCCATCCCGTACTACACATGTGTTACATAGATGGATACACAGGTGAAATTTAAATTGAGGCTTTCTGAGTGACGTGCAAAGCCAGAAACAAATAGGATTCAGCTATCCAAAGGCTAGTTCTACCACAAATCCCCAAAACTCTGGGGAGGAAAAAAAAGCCAAAATAAGCAACGTATCTCTGTGTTTGTACCCCACCAACAGACCAAGAAATCCTCCAGAACTGAGGCTGCAGCTTGCGGGCATGCTGTCTTCAGTGATGACACCAGTTTAAGATGTTACCGTCTTTCCAGCTCCCTCCCAACATGTTTTTTAGGCCTGCTTGCACAGCACATTGCCTGTCAGATATGCTAGGATAGTTGAGGAGGTGACACAGAAATGGAAACAAGTAGTCAGTGATGACAGAGGAAATATTTTCAATGAATACTGCTGCCAAGAAAATTATATACAAAACATCACCTCCCAAGTTCGTATCTGTGAGTTTTAGAATCCAGGCTTTAGCATCTCTTTCTGAGGCAACAGGACATGCAGTCAATCCAGCTTCCATAGATGAAGCTCCATCTTGATAGCAAACTTTAACATAGAAACTGCTATTTTATTTAACTGCTAAATCTAAAGGTAATATTTAAACACTAATAGGGAAACAGTTCTGTTTATCCTTCCTCCACCAAAACAACAGAGACTGTTTCGCAATGGTAAAAGTAATCTTTTGCATAAAACTGAGGACCATTTTTTTCCATAGTGTGTATATGTAAATGATTGCATTCAGCAAAAGGGAAATAAAAAAATCCAACACTTACCAGGTGAAGGATGTCCTTGTGTCCACTTACAGAAGATGAAAACTACTTGTTGTCATGTCACTATACTTATACAGTCACCACAGATGCACATCTCCAAGAATATCTAATTGAGAACCTGGGCTATTTTCCAGCAGCTTGTATTCCAACAAATAGTATATTTCTAGATTATTTTATTTTTTTTACCAACGTGTTCCATGACTAATTAAAATTATATAAGATTGGTTACACATACGCATTCTCCCCTTTTAGATCTGCTGTGGACTCATGATGTAACATCAACAAATAGACCAATGAAGAGCTTCACAGAAGACAATTAAAATTCATTTGAGATAGTCATGTATTTATTTCAATTTGAAGAGGGCAGAATATGCAATAAAAAACATTTTCCATTAGAATTTGACACTAGAATTAAGAAGAAGGAACCACCAGAATGGAAACTCAGATATATAATCATGAACATGAAGTAAAAGCAATGATTAAAACATGCTGAAGAGGAAAGAGGGCAATAAAGCACTATTGTCTTCAGTGATACTAGAAACAAAATGTTTCCATTAGAAACATGTGGGATGAAAACTCTGGCATTTTATTCAGGAAACAACCTCACTCCTGATTATGGAGATAAATTCATAACTTTAGACTATAAGATAAGCCAGAGGAGAAGAAACAGTAAAGTACATGAAGACCTAATAACAAAGTTATCAGCTATACAGCTGAAGAACGAGGCAGAATGAAGACGTAAAACAAGAGGTACAGTAGGTCCCCACATCTTAACAGGCATTGATAGGAACAACTGTTTCTACATTCTCTTCATTTACACAAATCAGGGGAATTTCTTCTGTATGACATCATCATCATCCTTTCAGCTTACATGAAATTAAAAGCTGTCAACAGGCAGATGAACCAACTGAAATTTCTGAAAGGGAGCTTCTACCAGAAAAATACTCAGGTAATGAAAGCTGCTCCTGATGAAAGGTAACTTTACTGCCCCACCATCAGTCCTCTGTCCCCCCCCACCCTTTTCATTATGCCTATTCATTACGCAGGCTAACTACTCTAACAATTTGTCTCCTCAACATAATGCCTTTGTATGCACTGTGCTACAAGAAATATTTCAAGATGCAGGCCTCCAGCCCAGAATCTCCTCTGTCTTGGTCCTCTGACCTACAGTTTAAATGCTCAAAGCAAACAAAGAGATGTGAAATAAGCACAAAACAGCAGTCAGTTGAACACGGCCACGCAGGAAGGCAACAGCAGTGATCTACTCGGGAAAGCCAAGCGCTTTGCATCTTACATCGGGAGGTGCTGGTTCATTATGATCCCAGTAAGAAAAGCACTCAGACCCTGTAAAGTATCTCTCAATATGTTATTTATGGGAGCTAACACTATAAAGAAAATAGGATCACGTAGATAGTCTTACGTCCCTTCAGATGCTGGGAGCCTCAAGCTGTGCAGTATGGCACGGGCCTCCAACCAGGGTGCAGTCCCTAGAGAGGTTACCCCATTTTGTTCATTTCAGCTCTTACAGGATTTTTTCAATGAAAACAATTCTGTTCATGATTTCTCCTGCCAAACAAAAAGGGTGTTCCATGAGAGCTTGTTGCTGCAGCTTTAGATAAAGGCAAGGCCATGCAGGTGGCATAATCACCGGGTGCCGAGTGGGAGCTGCCCACAGGCCTCTCTCTCCCAGGCAGCGACTGAGCTTATCCTGCAGGCAGGGCACGCCCACAGCACAGCACAGGCCTGGCCCTAGTCAGGTTGACTGTTACAGGCGTCGCTAACTCCTCAACCTACAACAGGCTGCTAGTTGGGATAACTACATTCAGTCCATTGCGCTACACAGCCTGAAGATGAAAGGTGGCTTACCAGCAATCTGCTAGCAAAAAAAAAATCATCAGCATAGTGACTCTGCTGCCATGATGGAGTTACACTGTGACTCACATCTGCACTTAAAGTACCACAAGGTTCAGATGCACCAGAAGTTCTGCAATCTTGTCACAAATTAACACAGTCTCTTCTCTTTTTATTGCAACACTGAATAACATAAATAATAAATAAATAAATAAATAAATATCCAAAGATGCCTGTTCATTCTGTTCCTATACGACACATGAGCAAAAAAATCTACTCACCCTGTTGTTTGGGCTTATTTTATCAATACTGAATGTCATCAGCGAAACTGTTCTGTTTTACAGGAACCTACAATCTGTCTTTGGAAAAAAGTCTTCAGCTGCCCACAAGGGAGGGGAGACTCACCTATAGTTTAAGGATGGCAAGAGTTCCCCTATTCAAAATCTAAATGTTTCAGTTTTGGTTCTCAAAATTATTTTGCCAGAAGAAACTTGTGCTAGTTTGTTTGTGCTTAAACTGTTTTACAACATTCAGGGAACCTTTTAGGAAATTCAAAAGTGCAAGCACACCAAGGCACACAAACTGCAAAAAGGCTAAATAAAATTTTCAGTTCAAATAAAAAAAAAAAGCCCAATGGAAGTGGCCAACTTGTACGCTAGACTCGATGAAACAGTTCACCTCACACACTGTATACTCAGTTCATGAACAAGTAGTTTTTAACATAAGAAGAGACAGCTATGCATTCTTCTATATTTGGAATGGCAAAGCTTTTACCTGAATTAAATATTAATAATTTTCATGATGTAAAGTTTCTGATACAGGTTTTTCATCTTTTCCTGTTCCTGTTGTGCTTTGTTGGGAAATATTTTCTTTTTCCATGGTGGCAATAAAAATATACAAACTGTTTATTATGACAGCATAATCATAAGGCTTTTAAGAGAGCCTTAACTGTGGTTAAAGCTTCCATAAGTGAAATCACTTCTCCAGTAAGCACAACTAAGATTAGACAGCATAAATTCTTAATATAATATTTATGGCAAAACTAACAAAAATCCAACAGCAGAAAGAAAATGCAAGTCATTCTTGCAAATCTTTTTTTTTCCCCTGTATATAAACATGTAAGTAGTCTAAATGAGTAGGCTGGATAGTTCTCTCTTTTTAGAATACTGATAAAATTTTCATCACACTGAAGAGTTTCAGGGCAGGCAAAATTACTTTTGCATACTATAATTTGTCTAGTACACTAGAACCAGAATGTCGTTTCTGAAATTCTGCTCTTTCAGTCTTCTCTCACACATTCTTTTTTCAAACTCTTTTTGTCTCCCTACCCACACCCCACCCACC
>JANZLQ010000100.1:17527493-17540512 GCA_026212715.1 Elanus axillaris
ACACTCCTCTCCCAGTTTATTTATATATATATATATATATATATATATATATATATAAAAACAACCACACCTGAACAACCAAAGGATGACTGACTGGACACTAGTCACCTTTCAAGGCATGGCTGACTTGTTTTTTTCCTCATTATTTATTACCATTTAAAATTAAGTTAATTGTAGGTAATTTTCATTATTTTAATAATTATTTCATTATAGCACAGAGGTGGTAAATACCGCTAACCTTCCAGGCTAGCACAGTATACAAGTGGATCAGAGGAGCAGTTAGAAAGAGCAAGTGATCATTTTCCAACCAGCAAATTCTGTTTAAAATGCCAGGTGGAAACAGCTGGGATTGTCTTGAGGGAAGGGGAGTGGGTCAAGAGTGTGTTCGAGATGAGTATTTCAGTAGAAACTAGGCTGGTAAACTGCAAGAGCCATCCCAGCTCTCAGTTGCAGTCTCTCCTCCAGCCTGATGAAGGCTTGTTTATCAGTTCATCTAATAGTTAACCACTTGCTACTCTTTAAGCAGATATTCAGGGATCTAGAATACTGTGTACAGAAGAAGTGGAAATATGACCATCTCTCTATACACATGAGGAAAGCAAAATGTTTTTTTCGCAGCAATTCCCCTTAAGGCCATCTCTCTTGACAGGTCTGCTCAAACCCCATGACTCTACGAACACCTGAACTAATCACTTCTGCTTTCATACACAGTTGCACCCAGTGCCTGCCTTGCATCCACAGAACAGCAGGTCTTCCTTTGCAGCTCGAGCTCCCTCTCTCTGATACCACCAGACTTCACACTGCCTGTTCTTCAAGCTGATTCTCTCTTCAGCATGGCATGGGGTCTCACTGCAGTCCCTCTCAGCCAAGAGGCCTGCAGGGCCCTTCCCTCTAGCCAAAGCTGGACACCTGAAGGAAGAACCCACCCAGTTACCTCCACGAGCTCCATCAGTTGGTTGGCACCTCCACCAGCTCCACCTGCTCCCCCAGGCAGGAACTAACTCACCAGTTCCACAGTTAGTTGGGGAGATCATACAAGACACGCTGGCACTCAGTCTCCATAGGTAACAACCTAAAAATACATGCTTTATTTCCCCATAAGGAAAAAAGAAAAGCCTCAGAGAAGTACACCATAATTATCTTAAAAGGATTAGTACAATAGGTGTCTATATTCACGAAGCAAAGCTATTGTCAGAAGCAGAAATCTGTGCATAGTGGTAACGTGCTGTTCTTTGAGGATGTATGACTCCTGCTAATACTGATGTAAATTATTTATACATATTGTTTGGACACAGCCTGGATTCACCTTGTGAACCATATGCCACCTAATGTTGCTTTCCACAACTCAAAACAACCTGCCATTCACTAACTAAATCTTTCTTACACCATGACAAACAACCAAAAAAATAAGGTTTCTCTACACATATAGAGTTCAGAATAAGGAGAAAATAAATGACTCTCTCTTCACAACTTTTAGATCGGCTGTAGATTCTTTTCTATCAACATCTCTGCTTAGGGAAATAGCTGTTCCTAATGCTGTCTCAAACAAAGCCAAGTCAAGACAGATTTACCAAAAGATTACCACACAGATTTCTCAACAGTGATTGAAAGATACAAAATTAAAATCTTTCTAGTTTACAAAAAACCCAAGATGATAGCTTCTTCTAAAATGTAGGCATTTTTATATCTCTGAGAGTCTGAAAAAGCAGCAGGCACCTATTACGAATCTTTGTTTTGATTACTGTTTAATATTGCTGTGATCTTCTCATAGAAAAGACCATGAGAATGGCATACAACATCAGAACAGAATTTAAGATTAGTGTAACCTAGAAAACTCAGACTTTACTTTAAAATAAGAATATATATAAAAGTCCCCGTAGACATTTTTTAAAAGCTTAAAAAATGCCTGGAAAGTAGAAAAAATTCTTAACTATGTAAACACTAAAATTGTAAATAGCTGTTCAGATTAAACTGGCAACTTATTATTGTGCATCTGTACAGAGATGTATATTAAGAATTTCTGGTCTCATGTTTCAGTGAACTTAGCTTATAAAATATATTCAACATACCACCCCTCAGGAGCCAATTCCCTACAACTGCACTTAAGTTTGCTACACATAGAATTTTAAGCATTGTACCTAAAGAAAGAAAATATTATTTCTGTTTTATCATAGGGGAAATGTTGTGTCGCTATGGTAGTGCCATGACTTCATTATGGCCTTGTGGGAGGTCTGTTGCAGAGAGTGGAATAAAATCTAGACCCAAACAGTAGATTGTACCATTTCTCAGTATTCATGTTGCAGCTAGCTTCCACTCACACACTCTCACTCAAGTTTTCAGTCTTGTAAAAGAAACATTTCTGCACAGACATCCAGTCAACTGGCTTTGCTGTTAGCACAAAGAAATGAGAAGGCTTTACTTCTCACAGAATTTTTGCTATGTGACCACTGGTTAAAACAAAAAGGTTAAATGAGAGCCCCTCCAAATTCAAGTTCCTTTCCTAAGAGCCAACACATGGTAAGAGTAATTTTGTTAAGATAGAAAATATACAAAATCAATTACTTTTCCATACTGAAAATGAAAACAATGTGTATTTGGAGAGGAAAGGGGAAAAAAAATCTCTTTTATATAAATATCTCTTAGACAAAAAGAATCTTTCCTTTTCAAAGGACTTATAATCTTTTTTTACACAAAACATGAGGGTCAAGCACAAAATATGGACAGGAAGGATAAGTTCCTTCAAGGATAAGTTTTGTTCAAGACAAAAATCATTTAAATAACTACATTTCTGGGACTTAATTAAAAAGAACCCAACCTAAGGGGTTGACAGGAGGCAGCAATATGACAAATTCAATAATAAAAAGCAGATATTTTTTAGCTAGTCTCAACAAGAATTTTTAACACACAAGTAGATGGTCAAACTCCAGAAGCATGATGAAAACCACTACAAAGGCAGAAGTAAAGTTTATAACCAAGTGGTGGCCTCAAGCCACCGTAGCCAGCCCCCAGTCCTGAAATAAAATAGTAGTGATGCCATGTACCAGGCACAAATGAGCAGTGCAGCTAGGCAGAAATAAAGAGAAAACAGGATTAAGACAAAGGAACAATAATATCATATGAAGATTCACCTTATAGTATTATCAAGACTGACTATATCTGTGTGAGCAAATAGCGAGGTCCAAATGGAGCAGGCCCCCAGAGTACATCATCTGATGACCCAATGTCCAACATTAGATGCATTTCGGAGGATTTTAATACATGTTTGTCGTAACTTGTTTCCGTTGACTGAATGCTCAGCAGCAGCTAGAGCACATCAGATGCACCTCTGAAGAACATCCTCCAGTTCAACTTCATTGGAAAAGAATCTGGGTTCTGCAGAGCAAAACACAGTTCAATACATGTGGAAGAGCACAAGATACGCTTCAAAAGCTCATGCCTTATCCAGACTAAAATGGCAATGCAGGCACATATACAAGTCAGAGAGAGCAAAAGCAATACTGTTGCTCTGGACTAGACAAGACTAAGGGCCTAAATCAAGGCTCAGGCAATGGAGGCAAAGTATAAACAACAGAGTTTGTTGAGAGCCAGAAGCAAAATTATGAATGCTGAAATGAAGATTTTCTTAAGGCTGCTTCTCCTTCTTATAATCTGGTTTGAAAGAGAAGTCTTAGGTAATAGTTCAAGACATGAAGCCATTCAAGAAGTAATATGATGGTAAAACAACATTTCATCATACAGAAAAGCACAGTATAGTTTGGAATTTAATGCCTGGCTTTCTCTATTACAAAGAAATTTGGAAATTGGTACATTTTTCTTTTTAAAAAAGCACTTTATTCACCGATTTGCATGTTCTGAATGGAACAATGAAGTTCAGGATCATAGAATCTGTACACAGTAAATTGCATTAAGCCACTAATTAGCAGTTTCTTAAGCTGTAACTGACACATATTGAATCTATGACACTATTAAGAAAATTGTAAGTTCTGTGGAAACCAAAATTTATTTATATCTTTCTTCCTTTCACTAACAGTGAAAACCAAGGACTGGTGGAATTTCACCCATAACAAACTATTAAGAGAAAGGCTTAGACTTATTTATTAAATAAAGAGGATTATTATCCTTACTCATTTTGGTTAATTGATTGTATCTGGTGAATTGGTGTTCACAAGTCTAAAATTATACAGCCCAGTACTTAAAACAGAAAACTAGAAAGCTAGAGCAGTGAAGGAAACATGACAAAATTAATGAACAGATCATGTTCTTGAGGGCTCTCAGAACATAGGTAACATGATTATTGGAGCCCATGCAAGACCAAGACCAAGCTGAATCCATTAAAACAGCTAGCAAAATGGCCAAGCAAGCATTTTGCAGGCTCTATTCAGTGCTGATATGGCTGTACCCTGTCATATAAAATCCAAACTCTTCTCCCTCTTCTATTCGTTGGTGTGTCCTGAGCAGCTGGAATTTGACAGTGATGATAGTGCTTTCTCTTAGCCAAGTTTTTCAAAATCACTTCCCCCGTCTTTAAGAATATGGTAATTTGCTCACGCTTCCATGGAGGAAAGCTAATATTTAAATGCAAGGCAGTATAAACAAGCAAGTAAAAGAAGTGGAACAGCACTGACCACTCAGTGCCATGCCTGCCCAAACGTATCCTCACAATCCTCTGCATTAGAACAGAGACTGAAGTGATCCAC
Organism: Elanus axillaris; assembly: GCA_026212715.1. Lineage (NCBI taxonomy): Eukaryota > Metazoa > Chordata > Aves > Accipitriformes > Accipitridae > Elanus > Elanus axillaris. The sequence continues at coordinate 17,532,191 of JANZLQ010000100.1, forward strand.
AATGTGCTACCTAGTATTCTTATTAATGCCAACCTTCAAAACCAGTTGGAGTATCACTGTCCATACTGAATTTTTCTGATGCCTCTTTCACTTTTTTTTTTATAGTGGCCTACACTTTTTGTGTCTTCTTATTAGGACAATATCTCACATTATCCTCTGTTCTTTCATTAAGTCAACTACACAGGTAATCTGACAGCTGAATTGTTTATGGCACTGCTGTCAGTCTCAGAGATACAAATGTCTTTCTCCTACAGCCAACAATCTCAAACCATTTAGCACCAAACTTATGCAACAATAAGCAGAAATAGTGCTGCACCTCTCTACCTCCCAAACACCCCTACTAGCAATGACTATCGTTTTCTTTTTCTTGCAAGCTTTCAGATGGACAGCTCTGTCCACATTTTACTTTAAAAAAGAGGGAGGTCAGCCTAAAAATCAGCACACTTACATCCTCCCTCTTGCTTTCATACTGCTTTGCATAAGGCTGATGGCTTATTATAATTAACCTTCACCTTAGGACAAAAGTCTTCGTAATACAAAGCATCTCATTTTAAAAAGCTATAAATATTTCCAAGAAAGCTGTATTTATGTGAACACTGCCACACTAGGCAGTTGGACTTGGCAGTTCATGCATAGGTGGATTAAAAAGAAAGGGCAAGGAATGGGTCAGATGCAGAGGAAGAGCTGGTCACTTCATTTATTTACCTAATCTGCTTGGCTATTGCTGGCCAAGTTTGCTCTTGGAACAATGAGAAAGGCCAATTAATTTATCAATCTGTACTCCTCTCTGCCATAACATATTTTCCCCTTGCCAACAAAAAACGTGTCCATTATCAGCCAGGTCCCTGTCCTCCCAGGCAGCTCGCGCAGCTGTATAATTACACTTCTTCCCTTGACAACTTGCATGATTGTTTTCCTAACAGTATATTACTTCGTTAGTACTTTCCAATATACGTTATTTTTAAACTGTCACTTTTGCCCAACTCATCCCAATTCGCACTCGTCTGTTTATCATAACAATCATTAATAACTGTCACTCCACGCCATCAATTTAACGAACTCACTCCCTCATTAGCATGTTCTAGCATTTGTTCCGTAGAAAGGCTGATTATTTTCTACAACAGGCCAAGCCAATTACTTTAGTGAAATGGAATCACATTAATCAAAACTTAACAAGGTGGCAAATTTAAAGATATCAGATTGCAAAAGACAGCATAACTAATATGTCAATGTCAGAGGTACTACGTAGGTATGCAGCAGCTGTACTAAATATATCTTTTCACGAAGGCCACATGAATTTTGACATTTCATATGATCTGACAACTACCAAAGTGATATTAGAAGGCTGGAGGCTGGGCTGAGCTGCTCCCAATGACTTCTGTAGATTCTGGCAAGGGCAGCAAAGAAAGGCAAAGAGGGAGGAGAAAAAGGAAATGGTGACCACATATGCCCACAATGCCTGGTAGATGGCACTTTATCATGTCCCTCTATGCCAAGACATTTTCTTTTACACTTTAAATGATGATGCTCATCAATTATACTGGCAGCTGCATCAGAACAAGCCATAAACATGCAACATCCAGCAGTGTGAAAATATGCTGACACAACAAATACATATTAGTTTTCACCTTTTGGTCTACATTGCAGAGTGGATGGAACATTCTTCCCACAGCATCTTTTTCCTTTTAAAAAGAAAGCTGAAACTTTTATCTTCCTATGTTACTTCTTAAAAAGCTTTTAAGTTAAGTAAAAGAGCCTGCATACCAAATCTTCACACAATCCATCAGTTCAACCATTTCTAAATATACTGGGGTCTATGCAGCAGCAGAAGGTAAGCACTCACCATTAGACCCTACCAGTTTGGACAGGAAATTACAGCTTTATTAAACACATCTGAATGCTCTTTAGTTTTCCATACAGATCATAGCAAATGCTCATGGCTCATTTAAAAAAAACATATATATTTATTTTAAAAGTGGGGCAAAATATCCCAAGGCTTACAACTTCTGTTGTGCAATATTATTGGGCTTGGTTATATCACACAGTTCAAGAAATTGCACAGCGATTCATTTTTTACAAGTTTAATAGCCATTTGCTTCAGTTGCCAGGTTGAATATGATAAATGTATATGATAAAAAAGAACAAAGAGAAGGGCCAGTTCATATAAACCTACTACATTAGTCAATGTATTAACCCATTCCTTTCTAAATGTTGGCATTTTAGTGTTCATCATGAACAAGTTTGCTAACTTCAACCTGTACTCTATTAAACATTTGGATTTGGACAAATATATGAGCATACAAAAAATTGTTCATTTTTGTTAACCTCTAAACTGCCAGAACTTTTAAAAGGCAATGTTAAGCCATCATCAAATTTAAAATTAGAGGAAAGCAAGACTAAAAATAGACCTCAAATGATCAAAGATCATCTAATCCATTCAATACTTCTAGATATAAGCAAGTTTATGCAGTTTGCAGTCCAAATTGAAAAAAACAAACAAACAAAAAAAAAACCACCCTCCTGAGAAGTTGCACTCATCTGCCCATTTCCATGTTTAAGAGTATTTATTGTGAGAAAATTTCTCCTTCAATTCAGCCTGTATTCCTCCTGCCACAACATGAGCATTATTTCTTATTCTTCTTTTGGTGAATCTGCAAAAAAATTAAGAAAAGGCAGTGGTTTTTTTTTCACACACTTGCAGGCTTATATACTTCTTCCTCTCAATAGGTAAACCTATTCAAACTTTAATTTTTTCCATTTCACTTATAACAGTCAAAAATGCCATTTTGATTTCTAAGATAGTACTGTAATGCAGATACTAAAGTAAGTAGGATTTTTGCCAAAATGTTAAATTAACTCCCTAACACACTTAGCCTGCTTACAAAAACTTGTCCCATATGATATCAACTGGTATTTATTGCTTCATTCTTTCTAATTAAATTCAAATCACATGTTAATATATATTACACCTTTACCTGAGAGGTGTCATAACCTAAGATTTAACTGTAGGATGAATTTATCAAGAAACACCAATTGTTAAGATTGATACAAGTATTTCTAAAAAAAAATTTAAAAAAAACCAGGAACAATATTTATTACATTTTATAGCACAAGCGTGAGAGACAAGAAGTGCAGATGGTTTCAAGGGGCACTTTGCTGATACAACTAAAACTCCTTCTCTGTACATGATGAAACATTCTTCTCTCTTAATTGGTATTTTTATGATTACAGGAATGTGAATAAGCTCAATAAAAAAACAGAAACTAAACCACTATCTTGTTACACACATGAGAAGACATCAACAGATTTACTACAGCTCTCATTCTGGATTTTTTTTAATCCAAGACAACCTATACCTATAGCATTCTTCATCTCAAAGGACTTCAGCAGGTCCCAACCCAAATACTTCATCCACCATCAAAGTGCAACTAAGTGTCACACTTAACACTGTAAGATACCAATACCTAACAGTTTAAGAAAGAAACAGTCATAATATATTTTATAGTTAGCCAAACTCTAAAGAAAATTGGGCTCTGATAAAATGCAGTTACTCTATCTGAAGCATCCATGACTCTAGAACAGAAGGACCTGACATGTTAAGTAGGGTGAGAATTTTCAAAAGCCCATGTGAAAACATGTTCGTTATCAGTACTCGAATAGTACCAACAATCCCCAGCATCCAAACAAACTGTGGTGCTGCAGTAATTGCAATATATGAAATACCAACCTGCAGGAACACTGAACCCTCTGGGACAGACTTTTCAAGCATTCGGGTGCCTAATTGCCATGGACATTGACTAAGAATCCATTTCATTATGAGTTAGGGCAGATAATCTGCCCCAGGTATTAAGTATTAAGGCACCAAGACTGGAAGGCTTTCCTATAGCTTCACTATGCCCAGGTGGAAGAGAATCCTGTATTGCTGGAACAGTAAGTGTGCCTGTATTTTTGTGAAGGGATTTAATTAAAGGACTTTATCGCCACCTGTGTAACTAACTTCTATTTCAGTTGTTTCTATAGAAAACCTATAGCACACAGACATCAAACTGACAGCATGAGATTCACCTAACTGCTCATTGCCAAATACCAGCTGAAGCGGAAGCAGACCTGAGGCCAGGCTCAGCGAGCGCTGCTCCTGCCCATCGCTGACGTTCCACTCCTCTGAGTGCCAAGGCTGTAACAGGGATGTTCTCTATTTCCACCTCCATCTAACCACCAATCTGCTTAAAGAAATAATCCATTTTCCTCACAGCAATAACTATCACCATGATAATAACAAAAAGTACATTGCCCGCTTTTCTGCACCATTCAATACAGAACTTCTTAAAAATATTGCTTCGAGGTTTGAAATGCATGTTAAAATGACAGCCTACCTTAAAATAATGGATAAATGGCTCAAATTACTATCACTAACAACTGTCATTGAGCTGTATTTTATTAATTTTGTGATTGCTTAGAAGACACCCTCCAAAGCAATATATTTGTATATTTTTTTCCTCTTGGCTATCTTATTCTTTTGTATCAATTAATTTCTAAAGATGACAACTTGTTCTAGTCTTCGTAATGGTTCTCACTTTTTATTAATAAATTATGCATAACAATATAGCTGCCTCTGTTCACAACCATTCAACACAGAATATATTCTCATTTGATGTATAATAATCTGGAATTGACCTGCTAAGTATAAAAGTAAATAACAAAGTTCTCTACCACAGATTATGCTAAAAGCTCCATTGTCATCCATTCCTGTACATCAGAAGTGCAACATTAACAGACACTTCTTTTTTAAACCTTACACTATGAACACCAGCGTCTTTGAACCACTTCCAGTAAAGATGTGGTGTACATATTAAATGAGCATCATGAGTACAAACATTACAGCAATTGAAATAAACTTAAATTTCTGGATTCTGAATGGTCTAGTTCTTTTAAAACACATGTAAAAATTTAGCTCCTGCCTTTTCACCATGTGCTGCATACTGTGTCTAAGATTAATCCCACAGGAGTTTTTTTTATTTCCTATTCTGCCTATCTTTCATCTTCACCCCAGACTAAGCAGATGGATGTGAATTCAAAGTTTTCTGATCTTTAGCACAAGTTATGGAGGGTTATCTTTGGCTGTATATCTTTCTGCTGGCAGCACTCCCTTGGTGATGAAGGATTAACCACCACAGCTGTCTCTTCCCAGAATGATGCAGTGCAGTGCTCCTCAACACGACAGCATCACTTAATCTTAATGTCCGCTCTTCCAGCGCAGCCGCGCAGGACAAAGCCAATCAACATCAGATGCCACCAAGATGGACCTACTGCTTGGCCCTGGAGTCTTTCACCCTCGCACACCTATTAATCAACATCATCCAGCCCAATCCCAGCGTTCACTTCTTTCAAACCACAGTTAAACTAAGCCAGGTTTTATATTAACTGACTGAGAGATATAGAAATCTAGCCAGAGATAAAGTATGCATACGCAGAACTATAGAGAAAATTCAAATCAAGTTTTAAACCTCCTTACTTACAAAACAAATGTGTTTGTTGTGTTTTAAAGCATAACTACCTGAATTTCTCTTTTTTACATATTGAAACTCACTAATAAGAAAAGCTGCATCTTATCTTTCATGCCTCCAAAGTCGTAAGAGGGCATAACTACAACCTCTTGAGCTTGATGTTTTTATTAGGAACTGTGCTATCCCACAAATACAGAATGCACATAGCTAAAAGTTCCTTAGTCTCAAACAAACACTTCTGCAGAAGCATATTATCTTGTCAAGTTTTATTTTCTCTATTTTAACCTATTGTATGCAGACTGTTTAGTATTTTCCCTTCTTCTATCTACTACCTCCAGTTCCAGAGCAACTGTAACATGGCTGCTTCCTTTATTCCCACCCCCCCTTTTAAAACTAGCAAGTTCTCAACAGCAAATGCAATAAAAGAGTAAATTATAGCTAGAGTTTACTAAACAAATGCAACCTAGTTAAATTTAGAAAAATCTTCACTTTTGCTTACATTTGCAATTTTACTGCTGAACTACTGGTATTTCTTACTTATGCAACATTAAAATGTATAAGAAATCCTCTTGTGTGCTATATGCAGCAACTACTCTTGATTTATAATACCCAATTTAGAAAAAAAAACCACAACTAAACCTGATTTAAATCACAGATTACTCTGTAAAACACAAGCAAGGAACTATTCCAAATCCTAAATGTAATTTAAACATATTTATATTTTACAGTGATATATTTTCCCCCATTCCTTGTCTTACTACTGTAAACTTTCTGTAATTATATAAGCAATTTCCCTGAGGTCACAACATTGATCACAGTTATATATTGCTCAAGTATTACAAAACATAACTTGCAATAAAATATTGCTGGACATCACTACATAATTTCACACAAAGAACTGCAAAACTGAAGTTCAAGAGTGCTGAATTTAGCAATGGGGTGTTTTCAATAGATTATTCATTTCCTCCTTACTCCACCATTGACTGATTATTGTTGAAATATCACCAAAAACATTAAGTTCCCACATCGAGAAATGTATAAGGACAAAGTAAGCGGGGAGAGCATATGAAACAGTTTAAACTGGAAGCCAAAGCATGTGATCCCTTTAGATTATTCCTTTCCCTCATTGCAACGTTATTATATCAGTCACCCCAGAAAGTGTCACAGTGGTGTAATACACTGGGAGGGCTCACAGCAGAAAAACCCCACAGGAGTGCAGCTCAATTTTTAGTGTTTCTGGTTGAGCGAGAGTTCTCACACACTTAATGAGAGGAGAGTTCACAGCTCTCAATGCACTATGCAAATAGATGTTATTTAGGAGCAGTTAGTGTTGGCATGTTGCACAGCTGAGCTGACGCACCAGTCACTGAACACTAGTTAACAAATGCAAGGCTCCCCTTCAGGAAGTTGCTTATAAAAAAGGGAAATGAAGAACTGAAGATAAAGAGAAGGATATTGTAGTTCACTGGGCAAAAGCAGTGGTAATAAAAGGCTGAAAAGCAGCCATTCACTACCTATATTATACAAACACAGCAAACTGCAACTGTGAGCATTTGCTTTGATACCGATCTCAAGTAGGTTTGAGCAGGTTTGGTTCATTATCTAATACAGGGAGTTCTCAGAGAGCATTCAGAGTCACCCCAAGAGAAGAGCAACACACGCTTTTCTCAACTAACTTTGCAATTTCAAAATTATAAACAATGATCACCTCACAGACCTGCCGACAGTACCTATAACCTTGCTGCAACCAAAGCAACCTAACTTGTAGATAGATGCACAAAAAGTGCAGGCCCTGCTAAAGGTCAGCACAAGCTTTTATCACTTTCTGGAGATCATGCCACTCAACCTAAAAAAGACAAAAGTGACTGTTTCCAGCAGTGCCACACTGCAATGCAGTCTTGTGCAATGTTATGTCTCTCAGTTCTGGGAAGCAAATAAGTTAGGCAGATTCCTCTTCCCCAAAAGGATCACAGAAAACTGTACTCCAAAAAAGGAACAAAGATGACAAATATGCATGAGTTTCCAGTTAAGCAACTTGGAAGTCCCTTCTGTTAACTAATGCAAATGTATGAATGCCAAATTGCAAACACTGCTGGTAGCAAGAGAGTCAGATCCAGCCTTCAAATAACAAAGGAGAAATCCTCACAAATCTCCAAAGTATTTAAGGACACTTACTTTTCAGAAAAGTTACCTATTCCCAAAAAAGTGGAATGCTAACACAGTATATTACAGAACACAACTTCCATGTCACACAAAGATCAAAAAGACTGTCTTGAAGTCAGGATGGGATGGTGCTAGACCTGTGAGCTTCATTAGCTAGCAAGGCTCTCCATGCTTCAGAAGAGTTTGTGCAGGGTAAGTACCAGCTCATTTTTTTAAGCACTGATTTTGGGTACTATGTTGATCTTTTCCGATATCCTCTAGTACCTGAATAGGCAGCACACCATCTTTAGAATAGAACAGTAATATTCCATTGACTGACACGCCATGAACCAGCGCTGATCAGAAAACATTAGTATCTGTCTTTCAAATCACAGGTGACTTTCTGCTAGAGAGTTTACGAAAGAAACAGGAGAATCTGCCAGTGAAACATTGAAAATTCAATCAGCATTTGAGAATTTTCAAGTGCAGCTTTCTTCTGAAGAATTTAAGAATACAAGATCTTTTCCTCTAGACTCTTCCTAAAAGATGCTGTTGATTCAACACAAAGCTACTGCACAGAAAACTGACAGATCTGTCCTACAACCACGTCTTCAAAAAAAAAAAACAAAAACAAAAAAAACAAAACAAACAAACAAACACAAAAAAACAACAAAAA
>JANZLQ010000100.1:17540612-17559290 GCA_026212715.1 Elanus axillaris
AACAAAACAAACAAAAAAACAAAAAAAAACAACAAAAAAACAAACAAACCAAAAAAAAAAAAAAAACACAAAAAAACACACCCAGTCCCAAACTAAGTTTTGGCAGACTTTAGCGCGCTCTAAATACACAAGTCCTGGTTTCATAAACCCTCTAAGCTTTTCTTCCTCATTGTAAATCATATCCCCAATGTTTTACATATCTTATTGCCAGCAAAGACGACAATATAGGAATAGCAGCAACAATGCAGTAGCTTTATTTGATTCCCTCTCAACATAAAAGTGAACATATTTTAAAAACTGAATAGAATTCCCTGCAGCCATCCAGCTTTGTAGCTCCAGAACTCTTTTTAGGTTAAGTGTATTATATTTTTCATGCCGGCTAAGTGTCATGAGCATAGTGTAATGTTTTTCAGATACTCTTTCACCATGAACTTAGTATCTTAATTTCAAGTTCTGAAGTCAGTTATTTACACATATTTAAAGACAAAGAGGCCTTTTGAAAACTGAAACCAGTAGAACAGAAAGAGAAGACCTTAGAAAAACAGTGGACTAAAGTATCATAAACTAATCATTAAAAAACCCAAATACCAGATAAGCTAAAACAATACAGAGGTTTGACAAAATTATCCAAGGAAAAAGGAACACCCTTTTTACTTTTTAGAGAAAAATTTGAAATTGTCCAACTTGCATCATTTGTCTTAACTTCATCCACAAACATCAGCTGCTTAGAAGTACACAGTTAAACCAGGCCCCCAGCTCCTGAAAACAAGAAATTTCTGAGCATTTTTAGGAGGCCACACCAGAATTAAGATCTCACTTTCTGTCATGGATTTCATGCTTAAGAGACCAAAACTGCCACTTGTGAAATCTTGTGCTTCCCTGGCACAATAGTCTCTTTTGCAGATGGTTGCAAGGGTTCATTGTCTGAAGGACTGAAATTCAGGGAATATCTAAGGCAGTTTGTGGATCCACTTGCTCCCATAATTCAAAGAAGAGCCCATAAAAGCTTCTGTTTCAGTAACCACTGAACAATTACTGCACAGAATTTTCAAAACTTCCCAAGTCACTCTGAAAACAGAGTTTGAAATCTTAAGTCCCAGACACACAGGATATTTTACTGACTATTTTCTTTTTAAGAAGGCTGGGTTTAAAAAAAAAAAAAAAAGTGTTGTTACTATTAGCAAACTCCAAACAATAAAAGCTCAGCATTATTATGTGACAAAAGGGGTTAACTTATCAAATCCTATTAAACTATAATCAAGGGCCTTTGTATTCAGCTTATGCCCTTGCTTGCATTTGTCAAGTGATGATAACAGACGGCTTACAAACTCTCTTCTCATTACTAATTCATTTTTTCACACACCTGTTAATTATTAGCAGCACATAATTATTAACAAAAACCATGCATCAAAGAGGTTATTTGGATATATTGTCACCTACATCTGATTTATGCCAGTGGAGAAAACCATAAATATATTTCAATGTGCACATAAAATTGGAGGGGATGGACGATGACTTGGGGGGGAAGGGGGGCCCAGGAAGGGGTGTGTGTACCATGCAGCTTTTCTTTTTTGGAAGAACAAGTTACAAATCATTCACTAGGCAAAGCATTGTCTAGCGGTGCCTCCTCACACAGTCTGGATGAAAAATGTGAGAGTGCAATTGTTAAAATTTAGTGGGGGGAAAAAAAGAAAAAAAAAAGCCAAACCATAATTCAATAAATCAAGATTCTTGATGCTTGTAGCTATAAAGTGTCAAATACAGGCATTAAAAAAAAAAAACAAAACACCAAAGAAAACCACAAAACACCACAAAAAAAACTAGAAGGGATTTTATCTCCAAAGTTCTGGATAAAGTCCATCATGGATAGTTAAACCCTCTCTATTACCTTTATGAAATTTCAATTACCAATAATGATCCCTGTGTCTCATTATAACAAGATGCTGCAGTGGTCTCTGCTTAATATTGCCTCAAACAAATACAGCAAAGACGAATTCTGTAAAATTAGTTACAATTTCTATAAAGAGCATATGGAGACCTAGTTACACTGCTTAAGATCACTGTCATTTATAAAAGCACTGTGGAAAGAGAAAAGACATTTTTAAATGTAACTGATGGCTATTCATCTCAAAATACATCATTTTGTCAGGAACTTAAGGAAATATATAAAATGGCAACCCACTGACAAAGGAAACGTAACACAACATTTTGCCTCTATTCTTAGACTTCCACACCCTCTCCCATCTTCAAAGGCTAACAAACTTTTGACCAAGGCTTTCAGAAAAGGAATTAAATTATAATTACCTATGCCATGAAAACCAGGTGGTCAAAGCATTTAGTGGAAATGGACCAATTTCTCATTCTTTGGGGAACAAGAAACTTTAAATCAGCAGTGGATCAGAGGTGAATGAATGTGATCTGACATAGCTGGACATATGATATCGCCTTCCTGGAGCACCAAAGAACAGATCAGAGCTTCTTAAGAGGAAGAGCAAGACATCCAAGTGAGACATACTCACCATCTGTCAGCAGTGACATGGGGATAAATTTGGATCCCAATACTTGAAACACAGTGTAGGGGACTGTTGGAACTTTCCTAAAATCTACATTTATTAGTAAGTGCTTGGACCACTCACCATTCAAATCGTGCTTTCCTGCCTATCCTTTTAAAGAGAGATTCAGTATTTTCATTTGAGACCTCACCATGCATTACAGTGCTGGTTAAACATCCCATCTGAAGTCTGAGTAAGCAGTATTCTGCCACTGTGTAAAATCAGATCAACACTTTTCTAAACATAGCTCAATTGGTAAGCAAGAATGGTCAAGCAAGCAATTCCAGTAGTGTTTTCCTAGAAACACAAAGAATTTCACTGGTTAAATACATTTTAACGTAAAAAACCCTCCTTTATTATATGCATCTTTTGATACCCATACACTATCACTGTAAGGAAACAAAAAAAGATAGTTGTATCGTCACAGCTATCTTCACAGTTGTGCAAAAATACCCCAGAAGTCTCCAGAAATTTGATGTTACCTGTAACATCCAAGTTTGGTTTTTCTTACTGTGCTTTTAACTTACTCTCAACAGAATTTTTAAGCTCAGGTTTAGTGCTACATGACCATTTTCATATGGTGTCTGATCACACCAGAGCCAGTTCGCCACTTCCACACAACGCTGCATGAAGGTAACTTAGACAAGTGTTGTGCTTAGAAAACTAGAAGTATGCCATTATTTTGTCACTCCCTACTTTTCTGTCCTTAGGGCTACTCATATTAATCAGCCGTAGCTCTGTACAGGAAAAGTTCATTAACCTCTGATTTTTCAACGGCATTGTAAGAAATCAAACAGTTCAGATATGTAAGAATTAAATTTTTGTGATTAAAATTGCTATCAGAGTATTAACTTGGCAGGCAAGTCTTTAATTGGATACTGCTAACATTATGTTTTATCGGCAGCTGAATTGCTTCTCTAGTTTTTAGCCCAAATCCTTTCAGATCAGACAGTTTTTAGTACAAACTAACACATACATAAAAATTCAAGAGCCCAAGGATTCAGCTGCAGGGAAAATAATCGACATTAAGACAGAAGATACATTTGTTTAAAAAGTTTATTCAAGACATGTATTAAGGGTCCATGCAAACCAAATCTAACACCTCCAAAGTCAGCTTCCTAAACATTTCCTCATCTAAAAAAGAATGTACAGAACCATTATCTGCTGCCAAAAGCTGAGTGCTTTCCTTTTCAGTCACTTGTAATGCAGTTCCATAAGGCAGTGTGGTGCTGAATATTAGGACAGTTAATGTACCTTGTTGAAAAAGGAGCCAAAATCCAGTCTTACGTAGCATGAATAAAGGACTCTCTTGCCACTCTCCAAAAGGGAAGAAGGAAAGTAGGACCTTAAACCAATTCTGTTTTAACACTGAACAGTGATAGCAAAAAATGAAAAGGGGATAATCTAATTTCATTCTGAAATAAGAAGAAGGAATTGAAGTAAAACATATCACAACAAAATTAGAAAAAACATATAGTAAAATAACAACAATAACAAGAAGATCTCTACTGACCAAGCATTTCTTTTCTACAAAATACCCCCAGGTATATTCAGAGTATTTTAAAGATATGCCCACTGAAGTGTTAAGGAAGACTGAAACAAACATAGTTCTTTCAGTTATCTCTTTTACATGAGAGGAATGTGTTCACTCATTAAAATCTAACTTTTTTTAAAAACTAACTAAGGACAAAAAAAAGTTTAAGAACTTAAAATGTCTTCTTTGTTCAAAAGCCTTACCTGTTCAGTTTTTAATGATTTATTTAAATAAAATGTTAAGTAGTAGGTGTTAATAAAATTACATGTGATAAAATGACTATTCTTTTAAAATCTGATCTGTAATAAATTTTACAAATTCTGATTGCTAGTTATTCAAGCCGTCAAGGCTTTGCCAACAATAGCCAGCAGAGGTCTATTACTGAAGTAGTATTAATATAGACATCATCACCAATTCAAAGCAGATAATAAAGGACTGACACATTTATTATCATTATTAATTAACAGTTTTCTGAGATGGAATTAAATCAATATGCTGCTCTGATATCATTTTAACTAGTTATGCAAATCAAACATTTAGAGCCCATGAAAGGATATAAATGCCATTCAAAATTCACTTCACACTTATTACTGTAATATCAGAACTTTCAGGCTTTGCTAGTAAAAAAAGGACTTAATGCTCATTTAATTACAGTCAGACATAAAGCTTATGGAATGAAAGTTGAAATAGCTGATTAGTTAGGAAGTCACAGTAAGGCTATAACACTAGGGATAGACAATGAGATAATAATGTGAAAATGCAGAGCTTTTGCTCAGAGTTGTTCTGGCAGATCCTATTAAAAAGAACAATGACATGTGTAGGAGAAAATGTTTTAAAATTACAAAGTTGAAGAATCTTTCCTAAAGCTAGGAGAAAAAAGAAACCATTAGTTGTCACTTATATAAATAGAAAAATGCTATGTTAAATCATGTAACATTTTTTCTAATTATGCGATTATAATATTTAATCTTTTAAATGTGAAATTTTAACTATTTGTCTGCATAAACAACAATATTAAAGAACCTTCTTTGTCAGAATAAGATTTTGATACACTTGCTAGCAGAGAATTAGCAACAAACAGCCTAGCAAAGGGATCCTGACTGATGCCATTGGAGATGACAGCCCAACAGATTTAAGAGCCTACAGTAAGGTCAGTGCTGAGACCGAGCTGGCTAGCAATGGCAAGCCCTTGGCTAAGCACACTGGCCAAACGAGATCAGGTTCTAGTCAACCCCTCCAGCACCATGAAAAAAGAGCATCTCTGAGAAGCCCTCATCACAAGGCAAACCGGAGGTGGCTGATAAAGAAGAAATGAAGAGGACCCAGGAGTCTTTTGATCTTGTGCATCTTTGATCTTTGGTCTTGCACAAGCACAAGAGCACTGTGTATGAATGCCATTTTGCCAGTGTGAAGTATCGTCCTTCATTCTATCCACTGGAGACTTTAACAAGGTTCCTGGCAGCTCAGGATCTCACAAGTTCTATGCAGTCTACCGTGTAGAAGACGCTTAGAAAACTTGCATTTTGTCTATTCGCTGTGAATATCCATCAAACCACAACATTTTCCAAAATGACTATGGGAGCTTTACCCATATTTTTCCTGAAGATATTGAGCCTCTCAGCTTTGCTAACTGCACATCTGCCTCACTTTCACAACACTACATTGGGCTTGAAGCTTAATATGAAACTTAGTAGGACTGCAAGAGAGGAAGGGAAGTGACAGACTTCTCACTTAAAGCAGTGCCTAATTTTATCATGTTCACAAAACGAAAGCTTTGGCAACCTGGGAAGATTTCTCCATTCAGTATGCTACATACTCCAGGGACAATGCTCAGCCTGGGTCTTAAAATGAGCAGTCACAGAATAGATTTATTTGCTGGAAAAAAAGGATCTCTTGCTCACTCTGGTAAAGTAGGACTTCGAGGATGAGGTAACATTTTTAGGAGGCTTAAAGGCTGGATCAGAAAGGCAACAGACTATTTCTATAGAGTAAGGTAACTCAGATCTTATTGTTCAAAATAATAATGAATTAAAAAACAATGCATACAAGCAGAAAAGGTTGGAATTTTATTAAAATGGTAAAAAAGCAACTTGCAAGATTCCCACCATTATATTAATTAACTCAATATCCAGGTAACTGAAAACACTAGAAACAGATGATGCTAAATCGTCTGACATCAATCAATACAGTGAGGGCAACCATGTTCTGTCACAGGTAAGGGTACAATTGAAGTCTCATCTCCACATTCTTTCCTGACTCATTTTATGGTTAGTGAGAAGCCTTGCTAGTAGCTAGAAGAAAATCTGGTCCTATGAACTGAAGACAGGTGAGTTAGCACTCTTCACAGAGGAACACATTCTGGTTGACATCACAGAATTTTGTAGCTGGCCAGATCACTAACTTGAAAATCTACTTGGAAAAAAAGTTCTCACTTTTGGCACTGCCTGTACTACAAAAACAGAACATACCACCCTGTGATGAATCACTTTTGCACCCTACCTCAAAACATGTACTTTAGGCACTGAATGAATATCCAAATTACATGTCTGGAGTGCACTCACAAGCTTAAATAGCTGCTCATAAACCTTTTTTCCCTGTTCAACAATACTGCAGCAGGAGAAGTCTGTCAAACACCAGACTGTCTGATATCCCGGATCAGTTATGAGGTGAAGAGTGCACTACAGACAGGAGGAAGAGGAAAAAACATAGCAGTGCCCCTTTGAGCACACAAAGCAGTGTAAACAACAGCCTTTTCTAATATTATATAATTGGAGTGTTTTACTTGCAGGTGATCTGGGCTTTCAAAATGATTTGGGTTAGATGAGACGTTCCTACCAAAACATTTCATAAAGGCACTCTTACACCTGCTAGAGCCCCCAGAAAGAGTGGTATAAATATTTGCTGGTTTTATCTTGGGTATGGAATGGGAAAAACAACTTTTTCAATATCCACAGCTCATCACCACTTTGAAAGTAGAGCTATATTTATCTCAAAAGTCAAAATTATTAACAGCTGCTTAATTTGGAGGCAGTGAAAGGGGAAAGCTTTGCACCATACAAAGAACTGGAACAGCTGGGTAAAGTCTTACCTACCTTTAAAAATGCCATCAATCCTGTAACGAACAGTCAAGTGATAGCAGCTTTGTGACAAATACTTTATGTCTATTGCCCTCGGCTCTCTAGTGCCACGTAGCAGCTCAAGAGGAGGAAATAGTTTGTCACCAGAAAGGTTGCTGATATGCACTACCAGTGTTAGGCTGAGACCTAAGAATCAAAAAGATTTTTTTTTTTTCATTAACTGGGGGGGTGTGTGATGTTGCTACACAGAATAGCTATCAACTCAAGCCCTTCTCTGAAAGTGGGGAACAAAGCAAATAGACTATTTTGACTGCAGACCCACTCCTCAAGTAAATTAAAAATTATTTTTGTAAGTCATAAAGAAGCACTGATACAACCACAGCCAGAGAACTTGAAATAAGGATGAAAAAGGGGGGGAAAAAGGATTTCTAAACTCAAAAGAACATGATGAAATTTGAAGACTGGCTTGCAATAACAGTAAAGTTATACTGCTCCAGCCTCTTTGCTGAACCTACACAGTACAGTGTCCAAAGAGATGCAGTGCAGCAGAAGGAAGCAAGGTGTTTCAGTCAAGCATCTACGTGAAACTCTGGGTTGGCAGAGGGAAAAATAACCTTGGCAAGTATGGGGATTGTCTTCCTCAAAACTCTGTGTTCCATTTCAAAGTGGTATTTCCTTTAAAAGCTCAAGAGACAGAAGAGTGAAGGAATGGGCATTTGAAGTATATTGCCAATACCCCATGTAGGAATCTCGCTGCAGCTGTCTACTTCTCCCACCTTCGTGTCAGAAAAAAGGGAAAATATTCTTCTCTGGGCTCGCTTCCCTCCAAGATGACTTTCTCACAGAAAACTGGCAAAGGAAATGTGGTATTCTCCGCACAAGGTAAAAACTTATGTTGTTAGTTCTGAAGGCTTTCATCTTGCAAGTTCCTATTGTTAAAACAAAACCAGTAGGTAATAGTTTGGTGGGAAAACAGGAGTTGAATTTTGCATGGAAAGATGTGCAGCAACCATACATAGAAAAAAAACACAACAGGGTTGGCGTTTTTCTTATTCTTAATGTTCCACTCAGTTCACAATCAAATAGGATATTAGCTGTATAAACACAAGCAAATACAAGCATCACTGGCACTGAAGAAGTAACAACTGTTCATTAAAAAGAACAAACACCCACCCCTCCCCCCTCAAAAAAAAAAACCAAAAGACAGCAAACAAAAAAACTCAAAGGACCTCAAAGCTGTGCCTCTCAACTGCTAAGAATCCCATTCAGCCAGCTATCACTTCTGCACACAACAGTGGATCCAACAGAAGTGAAAGAGTGTTTTAGTACAAAAGTTCCTCTAACCTAGAAGGTCAAGCTTGCTTGGGTCAAAAGGGACAATGAAATGCTACATCTCTTCCTATGATTCAGTTTTCATTATAAGACCAGCACTCCTTGAGTAATTATTCAGCTTATCTGGTAATTCTTGGCAAAAAAAAGGCCCCAAACTGGAACAAACTGGAGTACTCTTTAGCCAACACTAAAGTATTGGCAGAGCTGAATGCCAAATGCAGCAATTACTCTCAATTCCTCTGGTCTAGTTTGCTTGCAAGCTAAGTCATTTTCTTATATGAGGATTACATTCACTGAGCAGGAACAAAAACAAAAAAAAAAAACCCTCCACCTCCAAATGAATCCCACAAGTTTTCTCCTTCCTCCCCTTCCTCCAATCCAATCCCTTCAGGCAGAACTCAAAGGAAGGGAAAAAAGACAGATGTACAAAGTAGAAAATTAAGCAAGCTACTAATCAAAAGTAACCTGGAAGTAACATTACGGAAAAGATTTTTTTAGATGACTTCTCTCTCACAGTAGTCATAAAATATCAGATACCTTAAACCCCTAAGAAAGTAACACAAAGTTTCTATCCATATTGTCTCTTCCAATTTAAAAATTGTAATACTTGAAAGCTACTCAGAATTACATTAAAAAGTATCCACCTTAATTATTTTAGCTAAAACTGAACTAATGCACTTTCAAATATTCAGATGCCCAGTTACTAGATGGTATGATGATCAATCTGTAAAACAAAGAACAGAATTCTTGAAAGGAGAGCTCAGAAAGAGAGATCATCCATCAGCCAGTCAATCTGTCAAAGAGTTTAAGGCATTACTTTTGAACTAAAATTTGTCCAAGTAATTTTAAATAAGGACATTGAATTTCATCAGTATTTATGGATATTTTTTAAAACTTCACTAAATTGCTTAGCATGCTTGCTATCCTTGTTAAAGTCTCATCAAATCAAAGCCTCTAGAAGAAATAACAGAAGACTCACCCATACTCTCTCAAAATCTAAAAAACATTCACAATTAACTTCCCAAACTCACTCTTTAACAACAAAGCTCTGCTCCCCCTGCTCAGACAAAGCACACACCTTTCAGGAAGCTTGAGTAAGGAACCAGTAATGAGAACAGGATTAATTGAGCAAAGAAACCAAGAAATTATTCATTTGTAAGCCAATGAAGAGAAAGCCAGGAGGCAATAGAAACTAACCTGACATGGAGGTGGGAACCAGGTTGACTTCAGAAAGAACCCAGGAAGTGGGAATGGTGAGGAACAGTTAGATGCAGAGAGGTAGAGAGGTGAAGTGTGAAGGTAGAAAGAAAAGCTTTCTGCTTCACTGTGTCTACTACATTAAACTCCATTCCAGATTCTGACAGAAGGGTTCCCAAGTTTTTGTCTGCTGTTAACAAATACCTGTGAATTGACTGGTAGTACATGTCCCCTTTTGAACTTTTTTCTGCACCTACCCAACATGAAGGATGACAAGTCACACATGCCATTGTTACAGTCCCTCCAGTGATATATCCATTACACAGACGCCAATTCTGATAAAGAATCATGCAGTGGTGCAATCTTTTATTACTTCCAGTTTTCTTTTTTAAAGAAGGAGAGCACTTAGTTACCCATATCTATGTCTGCAACTGTGGCTGCAAAGTCAAGATAACAGAGTTTTGGCTAAACCACAGGGAAGATTTCCAATAAGGTAGAAAACTTGAAAAAGAAGTTTTAAAAATAATTTACTATAGGTTGCATTACAGGGATGCAAGATTAATATTTCTTCATGTGTAACTGTTTGGCTTACCAACCTTACAGTTGTCTGCAATTTCAGAATGGGGATTATTTCCAAGCATGATCGTCTGTCTCAGCACTCATGTCCAGGTTGCTTTCTGAGAGATGCCACAACATTACTCAATGCTACATATTACCTGCCCACTCAGGATGCAACCTGAAAACCACAGCATGGCTGAAAGCTACCTTAATGATAACAAGGCATTATTATCATTAAGCATTGGTCACTCTGCACAGCAGCTCTGCACTAGCTATCATTTGGATGATCCTTTCTCTATGCATTAAAGCATTTCTCCATTCTTCCTCAAATAAAACACAACTCCCCAAAGCAGTATTATTTAACTTATATTTCATTTTGAGTAATTATTTTGATATGACAATGTTACCAAAAATAATTCTCTTTATAGTATTGCAATCCAGAGAAATAATGTTAGCAGATGTACTTGTCTGTCATGGCTTAACCCCAGCCAGCAACTAAACACCACGCAGCTACTCACTCACCCCCCCACACCCAGTGGGATGGGGGAGAAAATCGGGGAAAAAGAAGTAAAACTCGTGGGTTGAGATAAGAACAGTTTAATAGAACAGAAAAGAAGAAAGCAATAATGATAATGATAACACTAATAAAAAAGTGCAATTGCTCACCACCCACCAATCAACACCCAGTCAGTCCCCGAGCAGCAATCCCCCACCCCCACTACCTCCAGTTTATATACTGGGCATGACATCACACGGTATGGAATACTCCTTTGGGTCAGCTGCCCTGGCTGTGTCCTGTGCCAACTGCTTGTGCCCCTCCAGCTTTCTCGCTGGCTGGGCATGAGAAGCTGAAAAATCCTTGACTTAGTGTAAACACCACCCAGCAGCAACTGAAAACATCAGAGTGTTATCAACATTCTTCTCATACTGAACTCAAAACATAGCACCCTACCAGCTACTAGGAAGACAATTAACTCCATCCCAGCTGAAACCAGGACATTGTCAATAATCATGAAACAGTAAATTTACCTGGATTGCTATTCCTTACATGATCAAGCAACTTAAATGTTAGTATAGTAAAGCCTCAGGGTCAATGCGAATGCCAGTACAATCATCCTTGGTTCACAGATAGGGAACTGAAACATAGGCAGGTTAAATAACATGCCCAAGGTCAAAAAAAAAAAAATATACATGAAGACACAGCATCTGCCTCCTATTTCTTGTGCTGTCATCACAAGAGACCATTTTTACACAGAAGAATCAGATTTTTAATGTAATTCTAGGGAGTAGTTAGTCTTCTAATTCCTTACATAAATTTTAATGGTACAGGCACTTTCTAGAGTCTGTTACTCCAGCTAGATTATTATTAGTCCTGCTTTAGTAAAGAAGCAGCAATATGATTCTTCCCTGACAAGAAATACCAGCATAATTTATTGCATTATTACTCCTCTGAACTGAAAGCAATTAATTACCTCCAGCAGGATGCACAAGTGAAAATTCATCAGAGAAATGTGATGAAAAATTACCTACTGCTTTAAAATAATAGGTGCTTAATGGTTTTTTGTTTGCTAGCTAATCTAGAGCATTTTATAAACGACTAAGGATTGGTTATCAGTTGCAAAACCAGTTTTTCCTCCCTTATATTTGTCTATCATCCATAATCTCAGATGAGAGGTAAAAAACACTGCCACATTCATAACAAACAAAAAAATCGTAATTTCCCCCCTCCCATTATAAAATCAGTAATATGTTTGTATGTGGAATATATGATAAAGTATGCATGGATTTATGTTGGTAGCACTTCTTTTTGCTATATATCACCAAACCCAAACTAACAATTTTGCTGGAAAAGTTGACAAAGTTATTCTGCACTTGCACAACAGAGAACATTCTGATGTGTTCTATAGGAAGGAAATGCAAAGCATGCTTGAAAGAAAAGAGAAAAGATAATCTCACAAACACAAATCAGACTGTATTTCAGAAGGCTAGTATACTTATGTATCTATATATGCACCGCAAACCTTCCTTCAGGTTCAAAGTAACAGGAAAATAACAAACAAAAGTGTGCTTTATGTTAATACATTGGGCATGTACATTAAAGATAGACACAGAGCTAAATTCATTACATTTATTTCAGCTTTTCAGAATTATTCACATCTGTATGATTCAGTAATTGTTTTTTCTATAAAGTTATTGGAGTAATTTTGCTCTGTATATTCTCGATCAATTCCTCCTCTCAAGGGCACAGTTGAAAAGTGATATTTGAAAACGGTCCCTGATAGATTGCATGGTTAGTCAGCAGCAGAGACAAACAACCTAATCCAGCGCAAATTAGTTCAGCTGCCAGCAATAGTTTTATACAAAGATGTAAATTATGTTGTCAAAATCGGTCGCTTTCTAGCTTGCTGCTCAGCTAACAAGAAACCACTTTGGCTGATAAAGATGAACACTAAGCTTTTCTTGCTTACAAATTTGCAAATCTGCCACTTCAGCATTCTGTTAGCCACAAACAAAACAGGCCCATATAATTGCTTCCTTTTTTCTGCACTAGTATTTCTCTCAGTTCTGTTTCTCTACACAAAAATACAAATAAAAATCATAAATAGAATTTGAAAAGTGTAATGGTCTTGAAAATTTTCTTTAAAAAAATGGCAACCAGGACAGCCACAATCACCTACTTTTAACATTTCCAGCAAAATTGTAAGACATGATACTCCAATACAAATATCACCCAGTCATACCAATAGTTTAGGTGATTTACTGTATAAATGTGGCATTCACAGAACTTCTGAACACAGCATAAATGTCTTGATAAAGGGAAAATACATGCATCTATTTTAACGTAAACTAAAATGTCTTTGGAACTGCTTGGGCTGACAATGGTCCATCTGTATCTATTACTTGGTATGTTGTTGTTAAGAGTAGAATATAAATATGCTATTATTACACCAATCTGCCCACTTTAACTGTAAGCTAGATAGATCTAACATTTGTATGAAAATAATAATGCATTATAACTGTAATTATATCCAGTATAAGTCAAATAAATAAATTATAAATTACAATTACCCTTTAAAGTTGCTAGTCACACTATTTCCTTTAAAATTAATTGCAGGTGCTCCTGAATGTTTTATTACAGCCCTGAAGTTGTATATTTCAAAGAACAGTACAGATGATTCCTGTTTATTTGTTAAATTAAAGCTTTGTTGGTAAAATTACAGCTTAATTAATATTATGGGTACTGTATAACGAAATAGTTTACCTTGTGTGTAATTTATTTCCACATGCATATCTCAGTACAGACCCATTACAGCTCTAAGGCAGCTAAAATAAAATATTCCTCCTTTGCTGGCATTTTTCTAAATAGCAGTTCACTAAATCAATATTATTCACTTGGTATTTTTAAAAGCAGTGTATCTTAATAATTACACAGCATTAGAGTAGGCAATAATTTCACTTGCTAAGCATATTAAATTTAGCAAACCATCAGTCAAATAGTTTGTTCTTCTTCAGAATTTGCAAGCAGAGAGTGATAGAGTTTGGAACCATGTTACTTTGGTATAAATGTCACATATAGTTTAAGACTGTATATGTGACTCCCTAAGCAAGCACAGTGTCGTATATCTTTATTAGTTTCATTGGTCAGTGCAGTGACCAGTTGTTTATACTTATTACGCAAGACAAGGTGAACCATTTGGCACAGACCACAATCACAGCTAAAAACATATGACTTTGCAAAAATTATAGAAAAGGCTGCACACAGTGCTGTGTATATATACTACCAGAAAAACATTATTTATTTATTTTAATACTGTTTCAGGCTTCCAGTTTCTCAGATATGCCAAGGCAAATCTCTTTTGGCTATTTTTATTGATTTAATGTAATAATAATAATTTCACTACTATTCATCACTAGAGATTTCTTAAAAAAAAAAAAATTTATTAGTTAAGCTAACAGAATAATAATCCACAAGCTAGATGGGTGTTATTTTTTTTAAAAAGTACTACACATAAACCACTGTCATTGGGGTTTTTTCATCACAGAACATACTACTTAGTGATTGGAATGTAATCAAATTGGTGATATATTAAAGCAAATTCATTAAAACAAATTACAGATTCAGATAATTTTTCTTGCTTTTTTTGATTGCTTTATCTTGTACCATCATGCATATGCATTTCTTTCATCACACAAATATAAAATAATTTGTCTCTAAAGGCAGGAAAGATTTGGTGCTTTTTCCCACACCCATCTTTATTGCTATCTCAAGATAATCCAAAATATATTCTAAATTATTCTTCCTGACATAAAACATTATACCTGTGCCCAGGTGTTAAGAAGGTGGGAGGCCAAGATCAGAATAAGGAATTAAGGATGTATAAACACAGTTTCCTCTCCGAAAATCCCTGATAAACCAGCCCTGATTTTTAAAAGAATATAACTTCCATCCAGCTGACCGATGTTTACCGATAGTCACAAGGATAGAAGTAAATCTGGTAATAGTCATGTTTCAGAGATTTTGCCTTCCTGATGTTGAAAATGAGAAGATTAACTGCAAGAAAGACTAAGAGTATAGAGGACACACTATTGTGTCTGGGGTAATCTCCTTATAATATGAGAAGCAACAGACAAGAGTCTGGAGAAGACAACAGGAGGACAAAAACAGAGGGGGGAAATAAGTAACAGAATAAGAGAGTGATGAAGATTTAAAAGTGCATGACAGCACTCAAGAGTTAGTTTGGGGGCAAAAACTATACAATTCAGGGGATACAGGAACTGCAGAGACACCTGCAATACAGTCAGTGGATTTATGTTTAAGAGGTGTGCAACTAAATGGTTTCGCCAAGAATATTATAACTCTCACCATGCCAGAGAACCTGCAACAGTTGTCTACAGAACTGGGGCCTCACCTTGCCAGGCTACACTCACTCAGCATCCTACAAAACTGAAGTAAAATCTGAATGCATCAAAGAAAAACGCTCAGCATGCTGAAAAGTTATCAACTGCTTGCTCATTCTACACCACATTTTCAGGAAGGAAACACGAACTCTTATGTTGAGAGCGCATCTACTGATACATCAGGTCAATTCACACACCAAACCCTCTTTCAGACACTGACAGCTGAAACGTACACCTTAGTATTAAGGCCTAAATACAGTTCAAAATCCTATTGCCAAAATCCAAAATTGATACTGCTTACAATCTCAATGAAAACATGTATTTGTTTACTAGACAAATCAAGAAAACGGAAAATAGACCAGAAACCAGAGAGCCCATCTAACCATGGAGAATGACTTTATAAGCCTCTTTGTTGGCTCCAGTCAAGCCCGACACAGTGGTCACACCTGCAGCCTAGTACTTTCAGTGGAAACTTCAACTTTGCAAAATTTCCACTAATAAAATCTAAAGTAAAATAGTTAATCTACTAGTTTCCCCAGAAAAGTAATTAGCATAAATTTCTTATTAATTCAAGGGCTTGGTGACCACAGGCCCAAACCATTAGTGATAAGATGTCAAAGCATATTGGAAAAAGTGGGGGTTTTTTTCCTGCAGAGGGATTTTAATCATGTTAGCATAACTAAGGCAACCACAGAAACCAAGTTTTTAAAACCAATCTCCCTAAAGGCTGTATTCCTAGAGTACAATATTAACAGCTTTACAAGTCTCAACCTACATGGAAAACCGCTCAAGATCCTACCTTCCTCTTCTGTGTTCACATGCAAATTGAGCAAACTAAGTTATTAGGGCTTCATACAGAAGTATATATTTCCACAGAGACATTAGCAAAATGGAGTGGAGTGGGGGGAAATCAAATCACTTATGTATAGCAGAATTTTCACAAGAAGCTGTAGCCTACTATGCTATGGAACAGGTCTGTCAGAAGCATACTTGCCCTAAAAATCTGAGGCTCTCGATGATAATAAATTCTGCAAAAAAGAAAAAGGATTTTGCACTGAAGATAGATTAAGATAGCAAGAACTGTTTTCTTTCATAGAGCACTACTGGTTTGCTATCCTACAGCAGGAGCTTCATCTTTACCTTCTGGTTAGAAGTGCTTGGTTTAAAGTTTCAAACGCTGAAGTTCTCTAGAACAGTGATGGTAAAAAAAAAAATTTTTTCTTAGCCATTTCCTGAAGTTGTCTCTTAACTCCACAAGCATCGAAGCACTTGGAATTTTATAATCATGAGGATCAACATGCCTTTTGATTCAAAGAGACATATACTTATTGAATATTCTAAGCAAATAGTACCTTTATCACCAGCCACCACTGACCATTTGTGATATCCTTAATTTTCAAGCCACTACTGCTTTATTACACAGGAGAAAATATAAATAGGAAGATCGCTTGCTTTAGGATTGAAAGCTTGAACATTTTGTTCCTTTTAATCTACAGAAGTGTAATTAGATCATACACCTGTGTTCATATTGTACTGTTCTAAAAACAAAAATTTGGTTATTTCCAAATATGCTATTTTTTTCTGTAATAAAATGTAATCAAAATTTGTACCTTTGAAGAGCAATTTTTCCTTTGCTATTACAAGTAACATGCCTGAGTTTTCAAAGTATAAAACCGTGCTGAACCTGGGCTGCCAATCCATGAATGTTTAACTGCTATTATCAGTAGTGCTGTTTGTATACTTTGCACAGCATATATTTTTGAAGCTTTTTTAGAACAACAAACTCAATTATAATGTTTTGAAAGCAAACTTTTGACAGCTGCTACACCGACTACATTTTAATCTCTCCAGCCAGTATGATGATTTTGTTCTCTACTTTTGCTTTCAGTATGAGGGCACTTTTAAGAAAGATTTTCATTTCAACCTATGACTACCCAAGAAACAGTCAAGGACACAGCAGTTGCAGAACCATACCAACTTTAGACAAACACTGTCTTTTTAACTGGGGGAGAAAGAACACCAAGGTTTTAAAATGCCTCTTTTAAAGTGTATCGTGGATAGATCTTCACATCTTGCTGATGCCCCCTGATTACAGGTGTCCAAGTCCAGTCATCTACAGCATTATTCAAAAAAATCACCTTAAGAAAGGCAGAGTGCATACCAAAGCTACTAGTCAGTGAATATGTATTACAATTGTCTGACCTGTGTTTATGTCACCAGATAAGTGCTTACACGCAGGTACAAACAGCCAACGAGATCTTTTTCCCTTTAAGTAAGGGGGAAAGACAAAGACAGACAGACAGAAAGAGAATTCAGGCAGACAGGAGAAAGGCATACTATAGAAGGTCCTGTCCATACCCCCCCCACACCCCCCCCACCTCTTTCCTTGGGCTGTGGTATGAAAAAACAATGGCTTTTCTGAGGCACTGTGCAGACAAGGCAGCTCTGAAAAAACTAATAGCCATGATTAATGACAATGGGCTAGAGGAGAGTTGGGACACAGCCGCCACATATATCATCCTTTCCCATCAGTCTCTGCTCCTCCCTGCCCCTCTTCCTCCTACCAGCAAGGCATTATAAAAATGTCTTATCTGCTTTTGACTTTTTTCTGAAATCACAGTCCTGCTGAAAAAGAAGGGGGGGAAAGAGAGAGAGACAAAGAGGCAATAGGGTGAACAAGAAAATGGCATGTAAAATAACTATAAGATATTCCAGGGGAAAATGCACGAGCTGTAATCATTCAAGATTTCAACAACTTGACTCTTCACATGCTGAAGCCACATTTTCAAGGTCTTATCTGCCATATGGTTCCCTGTTTGGATGATTTATTAGGTGTAGAAAGCACACTGATAAATTTTACTGCATTTCCCTGAATAGGCAACCTATGGTGTCAATAACAAAGCTCAGGCCGCTTTAATGAAAACTGTAAGCACCAAAGGGTAACCATTTATTTATGAGTCACTACAGTATTACTAGGACAAAATTTATCTTCCCTTCTCACGCACTCTGCAGAAACCAAATCTGGTCAAAGAAACAGCGATCACATCCATATGTCAGTGACTTACTAACATGTCTCCTGCACACTCAGGGCTTGTATCCAAATAAACAGTTTCCATTTAATGACTATTTTCTCCAATATAAAAAATGCTGTTAAGTTTTAAAACTTTTTAAAAAATACTTTGGTAACAACTTGCATATCTACAAACCATTACACAGTGCTAATTTTCTACACCCAAGACAAAAAATAAACCAAATCAAAAATAAGAACAAACATTTCAGTGGTTTAAGCTTTAGTTGTATAGCAGTAGACCATCAGAATCACTTTGGACAATCCTGGAAAAAAGGAATTTATAGATGCAAAAACCAGCATTTACTGTTCCATCAAAGACTTCAGAGGATTAATAAACTGACACTTTGGCCTTAACTCAAAAACCATAGCTCTTGAAATTTCTCTTTTTTTTTTTTTTTTTTTTTGTAAGGGTTTATTTTAAAATAAAATATTTCAATTTTTTTTATATTTAACGCATTG